>CM053576.1:21933137-22275166 GCA_028646485.1 Cryptoprocta ferox | reverse complement strand
TGTTCATAGCAGCACTTTCAATAATAGCCAAACCATGGAAAGAGCCTAAATGTCCATCAACTGATGAACGGATCAAGAAGATGTGGTTTAATCTATACAATGGAATAGTACATGGCCATGAGAAAGAATGAAATCTGGCCATTCGTAGCAAAGTGGGTGGACCTCGAGGGTGTCATGCTAAGCAAAATAAGTCAGGTGGAGAAGGACAGATACCATATGTTTTCACTCATAGGTCTAACAGGAGAAACCTAACAGAGGACCATGGGGAGGGGGAGGGGGAAAAAGAGGGAGAGGGAGGGAGGGAGGCAAATCATGAGAGACTCTTGAATACTAAAAACAAACTGAGGGCTGAAGGGGGAGGGGGAAAGGGAAAGGGGGGTGATGGTCATGGAGGAGGGCACTTGTGGGGAAGAGCACTGGGTGTTATATGAAAACCAACTTGACAATACACTATAAATTAAAAAAAAAAATACTGGTGTCGGGAGGGAGGGAGACAGACAGAGTAGGAACAAGAAAGCTAAATCTCCTACCTGACTCCCCAGGATCATCCATCTCATCCTCATCAAAGCTGGTCTGAAATCAAAAGGCAAGTCAGAGATTCCTCCCTACACTTCACCTCCTTAATCTACCCCTTTTCCAGGACAGGGAGTCGGGAAACCTTAGTCCCAGTTCAGCCGTGTGCACCACTTGCATTTGCAAAGCAGTTTGGCTAGTCCTGTGCTGCCCAAGACAGTAACCCCAGCTCTGTGTATCTAGTGAGCACTTGAAAGTGAAAATTGAGATGTGCCGTAAGTGTAAAATATCAGATTTTAAAGACTTAGTATAAAATAAGAATGTCAAATGTCCCATTATTTTTTTTATAAAGGTTACTTGTTGAAAGGATATTTTAGGTTAAATAAAATATATTATTAAAGTCCATTTCACTTCTTTCCTTTCACTTTTTTTTAATGTGTCCACTTCAAAAGTTAGAGCTACATATGTGGTTCACATGATATTTCTGACAACACAGCTTTAGATAATGGAGTCAGTAATTCTCAGCTTCCAGAACTGTTACGAAGGTGAGAAAAGACGTGCAATGAAGAGCTCTGAAAAGCTGTGGAGCCCCACATCTAATGAGATCCTTCTTGCCTTTTATCCCCCTCTGCCTCCAGCTGCAGCCTGGGACCTGCCTCTGCACCCACCTGCGCCTGGAGCTCCTGCAGCGATGCGTAGTACTTGGACCACCAGTCAAGCTCTTCGGGATCTGGGATGTCCTCATCCAGCTCGGGGCCTTGGTTCAGGAGGCTTCCCAGGGGAAGCTTCTTCAGAGGAGCCTGAGGGAGAAAGAACTGAGCACCCCTAACCCAGCACCACCCAGCCCTTCTCCACCCATCTCCATGCCCCATCACCTTGAGAAGCCGTCTGGGCGTCCCCACTTCAGCCAAGAAAGGATCCAGGGAACCCTGTCCTGGGAGAGGGGAAATGACACCAGGAGGAGGTCAGGTGAAGTCAGACTCCATGCCCCACGGGAGGGTCCCCTAGAGCCATCTCGACTCGGGACCAGAGGGGCTTCTTAAGAGGAAGGAAGGTCCCTTACCTTGTGGTCCTTTGGGCACTAGGTCCCCTGTCTCTTCCTCTTCTCCTTCCTCCTCAGGGGGATCCTCATGAGCCCGGAGTATGAATCGCAGCATGTGGGAGACAATGTGGGAACCCACAAGCACGGTGCGGCCAAAGGCTCGGCGCTCGATCACCAGGATGCTGAGTGGGGGCTGCAGGTAAGGCTGTTCAGGCAGGTCCTGGGGGTGGGGAGAGAGGAACTGGGTCTCTGAAGACCTGGGGAGGAAGGAGAGGCAGCAGCACAGACAGAAAACAGTGTAGCTAAATCTGCTTTCCCAGCTCAGCTCTGCCACAGCCTCATTGTGTCGTGTGTGTTAAGTCACCGAGCCTGTTTCCCTGACCAAAAAGGGACACAATCCTGCACCCAAAAACTGTTGTAAATATCAAAGGACATAATAGATACAAAACTACCTTGGAGCCAACAAAGTGCTATCAGAAACGTGGCGGTGGTGGTGGTGGTTGTTGTTATACGAAGGATCAATGCTTAGTTTGCTAATATAGATTTAAAGCCATAACAATATGTATGCCCTCTAATATGGGAATTCTAGATCTATCAATGGATCCTAAGGGGGAGGGACAATAGTTAAAATACTGTATTGTTGGGTTTATTTTATACATATGTGACAATTATTGCACAAAGGAGGGAAGGAGGAATGGCCCTATAAGGGAGAGAATTTTACTGGAATTGAATTAGTATTAATCTGAAGTAGATTGCGAAAAATCAGCACACATACCGCAATCCCTAGAGCAACTACTAAGTAAAAATCAACAAAGGAATTAAAGTAGTACACGAATAAATATATATTTAATACAAATAGAATACAAATACAATTTTAACACAAAAGAAGGTGGTAAAGGAGGAACAAAAAATATGAGAGACATATAGAAAACAAACACCAGGGGCACCTGAGTGGCTCAGTCAGTTGAAAGTCTGACTCTTGGTTTAGGCTCGGGTCATGATCTCATGATTTGTGGGATCGAGCCCCACTGTCAGGCTCTGCACTGGCAGAGTGGGGCCTACTTGGGATTCTCTCTCTCCCTCTCTCCCTCTGCCCCTCCTCTTCTTGTGGAGTTATTTTTAGGGAGTATATTGTAAACCCTGGGAAAGTAAATGGAGTAATTGCTGAAATGTCAGCGATGTTCTGGTCTCAAGGCTGTCGAACACGATAGCATTATGAGCTCCAGAGCCCCACGATCTCCCAGGAGCCAGTTAGGAAACAGACCCACTGTAATTGCCTAGCAGTCCTTGGAACTGCACATCTTCTCTGCATGCTTTCAGGTAAACACCAGATCTGTGTTTGGTCTATGTCTGGAGGCTCTTTGTGTTTTCCTCCCATCTTTGATGTTTATATCTGGCGAACATGAAATAAAAGCCACGTGCAGTTTGCTTCTGCTGCTGTTTCACTGGCAGAGGCAGCCATGCACGTCTGCTCTAAGTGTCTGAGAACTTATTCTTCAGTGCATATGCTTGCTCTCTCTCTCCCCACCCCCAATATAAATAAACATTAAAAAAAATAAAAAGAAAAAGAAAACAAATAGCAAAATGGAAGATGTAAATACAACCATGTCAATAACATCAAATGTGACTTCGTTTTGGAGAACAAAGACAAAAGAAATGAAGAAAAACATTAAATTTCCTTTGTGTTGGCAAAGTGCTTAAGACAGGCAGGGTGACCTTCCCCCAGGAACTCAACTGCCTCTATGTTAATACTTTGCTAGAGGCAAAAGGCAACCTTAGCTTGACATTAGCCTTTCCTCCAGGATCCTGCAAAAATCCCTTTGGAAATTTCTTTTATTTCTATTCCACCCCCCAAAGATAAATGTTAGCAATCATTCTCCAAGCAAATGGCCCACTGATATACATCTGAAGGGTCTCATGACTAAGGTTTTACTAGACAGTAGTAAATGACCCTATCCTAACAGCAGCTAGCCCCTCAGGGTCCTGGAAACTTTGCTTCCAAATTCCTCAGAGATTTACACTATTTCTAACCCTCTTCCAACTTGAAGGTATATAATCAATCAGTCACTCCTCACAATCCCGGTGCAGCTCTTTCTGCCCACAATTCCTGTCCCTGTGCTTTAATAAAACCACCTTTTTTGCACTGAAGATGTCTCAAGAATTCTTTCTTGACCATTGGCTCCTGGACCCCAACATTTCACATCAACTTTATTAAACACTTCAATCAAAAGGCAGAGATTGTCAACTGGATTTTTTCTTTTCAGCTGCAACTACGTGCTAAGAGACACTTTTTAAAAAGACACATATGGGCTGAAAGGAAAAGGATGGAGAAAGATACATCATACAAACAGTAACCATAGAGAGCTGGAATGGCTTTACTATCAGACAAAATGGACTTTAAGACAAAATTTTACTAGAGGCAAAGAGGGACATTTTATAATGATAAACAGATCAACTCATAGGAAGCTATAACAACTGTAAACACATATGCATGTAACAACAGACCCTCAAAATACAAGAGGTGGACTGTGACAAAACTGAAGGGAGAAAAAAACAATTCAACAATAATAGCTGGCGACTTCAATATCATATTCTCAAGAATGACGGAACGACTAGTCAGAAAATCACCAAGAAGCCTTTTTTTTTTTTTAATGTTTATTTATTTTGAGAGAGATGAGAGAGAGAGAGAGAGAGAATGAATCCCAAGCAGGTCTTGTGCTGTCAGCATGGAGTCTGACTCGCTCAATCTCACTAACAGTGAGATCATGACCTGAACCAAAATCAAGATCCAATGTTCAACTGACTGAGCCACCCTGGCACCCCAAGAAGCCTTTTTTTAAGAAGGCTTGCAAAATACTATCAACCCAGCCTGACCTAACTGACACGTCTATAGGTCACTCTACCTAACAACAGAAGAATGCTTAGTCATTCTTTTCAAGTGCACAATGGAGAGAGGTGGAGAGAGGGATATGATTTCCTCAATTTGCACTGCGAAATAGGAAATGAAAGGAAACACTCCCTAGAAGTTCAATGAGTAAACTGCTTCCAGCTTCACCATCTTATAGCACAATGAAGTTTCCAAACTGAAAACTCCTGCAGGTGAAATAGAGTTAAGAATGTGTTAGGGTTTTTGTTGGTTTTGTTTTTTTGTTTGTTTGTTCTTGCAGGGTTTTACCCCCTTGCAGTCTGGAACCACTACACTTTGTCCCAGTCTCCCCCTCATACAGGCACAGCACTTTTCAGTGTACAAAGCCCTTTCACCAAGATCCTTTCTCTCACTGACTCCTCATAGCACTCTAGCAAGGAAGCATTTGATGTATTTTCTTCAATCTTCAATATTTCTTCAAATCAGAAATAGGTTTTTCTTTTATACAAACAAAAAGGATGCCTGGGTGGCTCAGTTAGGTAAGTGTCAGACTCTGGGTTTTGTATCAGGTCATGATCTCATGGTTTGTGAGTTTGAGCCCCACATCAGGCTCTGCGCTGACAGCACCAAGCCTGCTTGAGATTCTGTCTCTCCTTCTCTCTGCCCCTCCCCCACTGTGCTCGGGCACTCTCAAAATAAATAAATAAGCTTTAAAAAAAATCATTAAACAAACAAAACACTAAAGCTCAACTAAGACAAGTGATTTGACAAGCTCCTAAGTGGTATTGCCAGAATTTGAATCCAAAGTCCATACTACAAGAATTACAAATTACACAAAGAATTCATTTCTTTGCCTCCAGCTGGTGTCTCAGAGACTAGATCGATTCCTTGTGACCTATACTTCATGACGCTTACCTAACCCACTCATCCAACAGAGCCAAGAGAGTATCACCAGTTCATGGATTAATCCAGAGATCAGCAAACTATAACCCGTAAGCCAAATCTGGCCCACTGTCTGTTTTTATAAATAAAGTTTTATTGGAACACAGTCATTCATTTATTTGCTGTTTATGTCTGTTTTCATGCTACTATTACTAGTTGAGTAATTGCAACTGAAACTGTATGGCCCACAGAGCCTAAAATATTTACTATCTTTCTTTTTATAGAAAATTTGCTCCGGACTTCAAGCTGTATTGCAAAGCTGTAATCATCAAGACAATATGGTACTGGCACAAAAACAGACACATAGGGGAGCCTGGGTGGCTCAGGCAGTTGAGCATCTGACTTCAGCTCAAGTCTTGATCTCGAGGTTCATGGGTTTAAGCCCTACATCGGGCTTTGTGCTGACAGCTCAGAGCCTGGAGCCTGCTTTGGATTCTGTGTCTCCCTCTCTCTATGCCCCTCCTCCACTTGTGCTCTGTCTCTCTCTCCCTCAAAAAATAAATAAACATTTAAAAAATTTTTAATTAAAAAAATCCAGACAGATAGATCAATGTAACAGAATACAGAACCAGAAATGGACCCATAAACGTATGGCCAACTAATCTTTGACAAAGCGGGAAAGAATATCCAACAGAAAAAGACAGCCTCTTCAGCAAATGGTGTTGGGAAACCTGGACAGTGACATGCAGAAGAATGAACCTGGACCACTTTCCTACACCATGCACAAAAATAAACTAAAAATGTATGAAAGACCTAAACATAAGACAGGAAGCCATCAAAATCCTAGAGGAGAAAACAGGCAACAGCCTCTTTGACCTCGGCCACAGTAATTTCTTACGTGACAGGTCTCCAGAGGCAAGGGAAACAAAAGCAAAAATGAACTATTGGGACCTCACCAAAATAAAAAGCTTCTGCACAGTGAAGGAAACAATCAGCAAAACTAAAAGGCAACTGAGAGAATAGGAGAAGATATTTGCAAATGACATACCAGATAAAGGGTTAGTATCCAAAGTCTATAAAGAACTTATCAAACTCAACACCCTAAAAACAAATAATCCAGTGAAGAAATGGGTAAAAGACATGAATAGACACTTCTCCAAAGAAGACATCCTGATGGCTAACAGACACATGAAAAAATGTTCAAGGTCACTCCTCATCCCGGAAACACAAATCAAAACCACAATGAGATACCACCTCACACCCATCAGAATGGCTAAAATTAACAACTCAGGCAACAACAGATGTTGACAAGGATGTAAAGAAAGAACCCTTTTGCACTGCTGGTGGGAATGCAAACTGGTGCAGCCATGCTGGAAAACAGTATGGAGGTTCCTCAAAAAATTAAAAATAGAACTATCCTACAATGCAGCAATTGCTCTACTAGGTATTTATCCAAAGATATAGGAGTGCTGATTCGAAGGGGCACATGCACCCCAATGTTTATAGCAGCACTATCAACGATAGTCAAAGTATGGAAAGAGCCCAAATGTCATCTGATGAATGGATAAAGAAGATGAGGGGTGCCACGGTGGCTCAGTCAGTTAAGCGTCCAACTTTGGCTCAGGTCATGATCTTGCAGTTTGTGAATTGCCTGCATCAGGCTCTGTGCTGACAGCTCGGAGCCTGGAGCCTGCTTCATATTCTATGTCTTCCTCTCTCTCTGCCCCTCTCCATTCATGCTCTGTCTCTCAAAAGTAAACATTAAAAAAAAAAGATGTGGTATACATATACAATGGAGTATTACTTGGCGATCAAAAAATGAAATCTTGCCATTTGCAACAACATGGATGGAATTAGAGTGTATTATCTAAGAAATAAGTCAGTAAGAGAAAGATAAATAATATATGATTTCACTCTTATGTGGAATTTAAGATATAAAACAGATGAACATAAGGGAAGGGAAGCCAAAATAGTATAAAAACAGGGAGGAAGACAAACCATAAGAGACTCAAATACAGAGAAAAAACTAGGGGTTGCTAGAGGGGTTGGGGTGGGGAGATGGGCTAAATGGGCAAGGGACATCAAGGAGAACATTTGTTGGGATGAGCACTGGGTGTTATATGTTATGATGAATCACTAAATTCTATTCCTGAAGTCATTATTACGTTATATGTTAACTAACTTGGATGTAAATTAAAAAATAACAATTAAAAAATAAATTTAAAAAAATTTGCTGATCCCTTGATTAATCTGAGATGACTGGCTAGGAATTCACCATCCCACTGCCCTTTCACTTCTTATCCCAGCATTTCTTGCTCCCAGCGCATGTCCTCACCACTGTCAGATGCCTGACAAGCTCAGTGAAATTGGGGTTCTCACGATAACTGGCCAGGACCTCTGACTCCACACGTCGCCCAGCCACCTCCAGCACAACCTGGGGCTGCTCCACTTCAAACAGATGCACACGGCCGAGGCCCCTCAGACCCCAGAACAGCACCTGGGATCAGGAAGTGAGAAATTCAGGGGCCTGCACTTGACAGAGGGCACCCAGGTGTGTGTGTGGCGGGGGGGGATGTGAGTGTGACTGACTACCTCAACGCGGAACTCCCTGAGCACCGGACGCACATTAGGTGGCAGGGACAGGCGTCTGGAGAGGTGCTTGGCCAGTGGTGTCAGATCCTGGGGCTGTACGTCACTGGGCACCGAGGGCTGCAGGGGGTAAGAGATCAGAGGTCAAGGAGGAATCAGGCCAAAGGAGGGAAATCTGGGCTTGGGGAGGGGATATTGAGAGCTGCCAGTGAAATATAAATCCAGAGGAACTAAAAAGGCTGGATGGGCAGGAGGGGCGGGTCTCAGGAAGCAGCCACGTACAGGAAGGGAGGGTAGGTGTCTGAGGCATGGGGATCAACCTGCAGCCTAGGGTCTCTAGGGTGGGAGGCCTGGCAAGAGGAACCTACAGTATGTGTACTTCTAACATTCCCTAAAGTCGGGAGGTCCAATGAGGTGACCCCAGGACAATCTGCAGCCTGCATTCTCTGGGGGGCAGGGGTGGGTAATCCCAGGACATGCCCATGGTCCATAATCTCTGGAGCCGGACGACCTGACAGAATAAAAAGAGTCCACAGAGGGCACTCTGACCTCAAGCTGGCCACTGTAGTCCAGTTCAATAAGTTCAAAGGTGGCGATGAGCTCTCCAGCTGCCCGGGGCCCCTTCCTTAGGGGGAAGAACTGTAGCTCAGGGCGTTGGTAAGGGTCCTCTGTCAGCTTCACCCTCGGGGCAGCCAGCGCCCTGCCCAGGAACACAGCGGGGCCCTGCAGAGAGCAGGGCAGTGAAGACAAAACTAGAAGATGCTCAAGAGCCAGGGAAGAAAGCATCAAGATGATGTGGGGGGGGGGGGGGCGCGCTCGGAGATGGAAACAGACAGGGCCCAGGCTGCACTCACAAACTTATTGTGGTCAAAGACATTGACGACCACTAATGGAGGCTCCTCCTGCAGATGCTCCCTCCTCCCGTCTACGATCAGCTGATCAAACACCAAGAGCTCATCCCACAGGGGACTCAGCGTCTGCTCCAGGACCTTGGGGGCAGTGCAGAGAGGAAGTCAAGGGGGGGCACCAAAGGAATCTCCCAACATTCATCCCACATGAGCGCTCTTGCCCTAAAGTGATACTTTAAGCAGCTGTTTACCACAAAAGGAGGGAGAGTGTGGTACAGACGAAAGAGCGGGTCAGAGTAGGGTTGGAGCCTGGTCTCCCCAACTATTATCTGCCACTCTCAGGGCTAGTCCTACAGTCAACCCCTCAAAACAATTCTTCACCTCAAAGGCCTTCTAGTTTTACACCACCCTCTAAAACAAGGTGGCCCAATCCAGCATCCTGTCCTGAAAATCCAGAGCAGGAAGAGAGACTTAGGACCTGAGGAAAAGCTCAGCCCTCACCCCACTCTGTCTCCCGGGGCCACCCCACTCCCTGCAACATCCCAGGGCAGCTCTCACCCGTGTGGTCTGGCACTGGGTAGAGATGAGGACTTGAGCAAAGGGGTCCGAAAGCCCACTGTCATCTGCTGCCAACACCCCTCGGGCCTGGTACAAGTGGGCCCGGAGCTGGAAGTAGCTGAAGTCTGGGGTGGGGGCAAGAAGGAGATATTTGCTCAGGGGACCACTGGAGTCCCTGACCCCAGATCCCTCCAAACCCCCAACTGAGCATCTAGCCCCACACCTAAGGCAAGTGTCGAGCTGTACTCACCATCCCGGCACAAGTGGTGGGGTAGCCCTGCTGAGGGCTCGGGCAGCAGGTCCTGGGGGAGCTCTGAGGTGCAGGCCTTGGCTTGCTTGCCCAGCCCTAGCCACAGGAAGAGCTCCAGCTTGGCACAGACTTCGCCTGGAGCTGCCCCAGGTGCCTATTGCAGGGAGGTGGCATGTTAGGGCCCACCTCTGACTGCCCCCCTAGACCCGCCCCTGCTCCCCCAGGGTGTGCCCATACTCTCTGTAACACAAGATCACTCCCCAGTGCCGAATCCAAAGAGCACTCCCTGTACCCTACCCCTACACCCCACTCAATGCCCTCCATCTAGTACCCGTTACCCTAACACTCCCATACCCTAGGCCTCCGGCCCCAACACCATCACTTCCTATACCAAACCCCATACCCTCAAAATGCACTCTAAGCTCTGCACTGCCACACCCCACGCTTACCCCCTCTGTCCCCTTGGCCCCAACACATTTAGATGCTCTGTTCCCTACACCAACAGTCATTGCTTCTTGGCATTAGGGACCTTTGCTGGCTTCTATTCCAGGGACACCTTGATTAGAAGCATTTTTCCCCCAAACCAGCTGTACTTATAAGGAACAGACTCATCACTCTCCCATCCTCATCACCTGATGGCCTGTCAGAGTCTAGTGAGCAAATGGGCCAGGGCAGGCCCAGAGCTGACAAAACTTGGTGTTTATCTCACATCAAAGTGGACCTAGGTAAAGGCGCAATCTCCTTCTGGCTTTTAAGATAATTGAAAAAAGTTCAGGTATACTTTTAAAAAGGATAATAATCTTTAAGTAAATTTTAAATGTAAGAAATTTAAGAATTAAAATAAGACATTTTATAACTTAAAATTTTAATTGAAAAAAAAGTTTTTTAAATAAGAAAATTTTAAGTCTTTTTTTAAATTAAGAGTTTGGACACCCCCTGTCGGGAACCACAGGCCTCCACCCCATGCTCCCCGCCCCCACCCTAGGAGCCCCACCCCATTCCAGTCTCCAGCAACCCACACCCCTCACCGAGAGCAACAGACTCTGGATCTTCCCGCAGTCCTGGCCTCGCTCCTCCTCGACCACAGAGAACAGCACATCCTGGGCAGGGATTCGGGCCCAGGCCACTCGGCGCCGCCCACTGAGCATCCAGACTAGCACATCTGGGAGGGGTGGCTGGGGCTGCGGGTGGAGATCTGGGTCATGGATGGAGCTGAGCCCACCTGTGCGTCAGCTTCCACTGGACCGATGGACACAGCACCCATCTTAGCCCTGATACATACCCCTAAAGCCCAGATCCATATAGCCACCTGCCTCCTAGCCATCTCTCTCCGGGATGCCCCACAGGCAACCTCAAAGTCCAACCTGACTTTTTTTTTTTTTAATTGTAGTAAAATACACATTGCATAAAACTTACCACTGGAACCATTTTTAAGTGTACAGTTCAGTAGTACATGGTTGTATATCAATCAGCGTTGTGCAACCATCACCACCAGGGTATTCAGGGTAGGGAAATAGGTGACCAGGTCTTACCTCCTGGGCCAGGAAGCGCAGTTTAGCCAAGAGCTTCTTGGCCAGTGCCACCTTCTCTTGCACCTTGCCCTGTCTCAGACCCCGTAGAAGCCTCAGTCCTTGCTTTGCCAGCAGGTTCTGGAAGGGCAGGAAGAAACATGAGTGGAGGGCCCCAGCTAGGTGCCCCTGATCAACCTTCCCCAGACTGTACCAGGCTGTGCACAAGCAGTTTCCCTCGGCATCGATCCAGGGCGTTGGGCCGGGTCATTGTCCTTCGCTCAGCACCATGGCAAAACTGTCTGCTGGGAGCAGGGGCGAGGGTGGCAGGTGGGAAGTCAGAGGAGGGAACGCTGACCCCTAGGGGCCACCTCCCTCAGAGCAGACCTCCTGCACCCATCAGACTCCCTGACAGCTCCTGTCAGTCATGATCTCAAAGAGGCCTCTTTCCTAAGCCAAGGATGGCTTCTGTACATGGACCACTCCCAACTCATAGAGGCCAGCCTCACCTTGGAGCCCAGAAGGCACTACTGTGTAACTATCTACTACCCTGGCTACTCAAAGCTGGCCCAGGACCAACAGCAGTGGTATCACCTATTTAGAAACGCAGAATCTCCGCCCCACCCCAGTCCTGCCACTAGAATCTGCATGCTGATACCCTGGGGGATTCCAATGCACACTAAAGGCTCAGATGGGCTTTATAGCCCCAGCATTGACTAAGGGTATCTCAAACATTACATGCCCAAACCAAGTGCATGATTTCCAATTACCCACACACACACACACCTCCCCCCCTCCAAAATCTGTTTTACTGTAAAAGTTCAGAGACATCCTTCACTACTCTTTCATTCCTATTCCACATCACTCCATCAGCATATTCTTTAGACTCTACCTTCAAAACACATTCAGCATCTGACCACTTTTCTCCTTTCCCAGGGCCATCGTAGTCCAAGCCACCATCATTTCTCACCTAGGACTATTGCAGCAGCTTCCTAGCTGGTCTCACTATGCTCCTTCCCCACTCTCCCCATGAATATTCTCAATATGGCATCCAGAGAGATCTTTTCAATGCTTTTCCAGACTATTTCACTCCCCTCCAGCGGTTTCTCATCTCAAAAAACATAATTTTTAGGAATGGCCTACATAATCAGGTTCCCTTTATCTCCCTGTCCTCATCAAACATTCCTCTCCCCTTGTGCACAATCCAACCATGACACTGGCCTTTCTGCTCCTCTATGAATACACCCAGCCCATCACCATCTCGAGGCCTTTGTATTAGCTGCCCCCTCTGCTAGAATGTTCCATGCCTAGATCTTTACATGGCTCACTTCCCTTCTTCATTCAGGTCTCTCCTCAAATGTTACCTCCTCTCAGATCTTCCCTGGTCATTCCTTCTAAACAGCTCCTGCCACTTTCTCCATTCTCATATTCTGCTTTATCTGTGTCTCCAAGTAAAAAGTAATACAAAAAGTTCCTAGGATAGGGACTTCATTTTGACTGCCACTGTATCCCCAGGCCCTGGCACCTAATCGATGCCGAAAAAAATATTTGCTGGGTAAATTAAAATGCTTTTTGAGACATAATAGTTTGGACCCTTTATGACCTATGATGATTTCTTAAGTTTTTATTATGGAAATTTTCAAAAAGATATAAAATAAATGACTCCAAGGATTTTTTTCACCTAATACTGCTCCCAGAGCTTACACTTTTAGTTTAGTAATTGCTCTTTGCTCCAAGACTTCAATGGATAGAAATAATCAACAAAAAATAAAACTGAATCAAATCTTCTTGATAAGATTTAGGTCCACAGGATTGGATTCAGGGAAATTCGATCTGGTGGAATAACAGCCAAAAAAGAAAACCATACTGGCCAAAGCTATACACAGCAAAATATGACACAGACAAATCTTTCATTGAAATTTCCCTGCCAAAGAATAATTTCAGTAATAAAATCATTTCAGTAAAGTGAAAAGAAAAACAGTTTAATGGTACTATATAGAAAATCAAGCAAGGAATTAAACCAGATTAAGGGTGGTTGCTCTTTTGGAACAAATGTAGAGAATGTAGACAGAGAAAAGAGCTTTAGAATGAAGTCCTGGAACATAATCACATGAACCTTTAGAATATTCAGAGGTCAAGAAGAGAGAAGGAGCCTGTGAAAGAGAAGGAACAGCAAGGGAAGCCGAAGGAAAACCAGGGGCATGGAAGTCAATAGCAGAGTCTTTCAAGAAGGAGTGTGGGGTCAAGTGCATCTGCTCACACTGGTTGTGTGAGGTTGAAAGATGGGGACAGAAAAGCGACCACCTACAAACAGTCCCTTGCCTGAGTCCTCCTCTCATCTGACCTCCACATGCTGGAGGTTTTCAGGTCCTAGGTTTCTCTTTTTTTTTTTTTTTAATTTTTTTAACATTTATTTATTTTTGAGAAACAGAGAGACAGAACATGAGCAGGGGAGGGACAGAGAGAGGAGACAAAAAATCCGAGGCAGGCTCCAGGCTCTGAGTTGTCAACACAGAGCCTGACACAAGGCTCGAACCCACAAACCATGAGATTATGACCTGGGCTGAAGTTGGACACAACCAACTGAGCCACTCAGATGCCCCTCAGTTTCTCTTTTCTCTGCTCCCTAGACAGTTGTATCCAGTTCCATCTAGGTATTGACAACTCCCAATTTTTCATTTCTAGCCTAGAAGTCTCCCCAGACCTCAACTCATACAGCTAACAGCCTGGCAGACATATCTGCTTATTAGTCTAATAGAAATCTCAAAGTTAACATACCCCAAAATGAGCTTCTGATATTCCCTTTGCTGCCATCAGACCTCCTCATTCTCTTGCTTTCTGTAGCTCAGTAAATAGCATCATCTACATAGTTGTGCAAGCCAAGATCTTGGGGGTCATTCATGCCTCTTCCTTGTAAGTTTTTCCTCACTCCCTATACTTTCCATTCACAGGTCCTGAGGTGTCACCTCCAAAGTCCAAATTGCTCTTGAATCCATGTCAGTCTATGTCCACTGCAACCACTCTAGATTCAATTCATCATTATTGGTCACCTGGATTATTACAATGTCCTCTTTAGTAATCTCTTTGTTTCCTCTCTTATATCATCCCTCCCCCAATGACCCTTTTTAAGGATAAGTTAGAAGGGAAGAGATATGCTCTCTTTTCAACACCTTCCGTGGCTCTTTATCTAAATCAGAGAAGAAGCCAAGGTCATTACAATGGCCATTGAGGCTTCCACATGCCTCTCCCCACCATCATCTTCCTTTCCCCACACACTGCAGCCTCATCTACTCTTCTCACTGTGCTACAGTTACACTTGTTCCCTTCCTCCTCCTCAAACACACCAGGCATGTTTCACCACAGTGTCTTTGCACATGCTATCCCTTCTGTCTGGAGCATCCTTACAGATACCGCTTGCTCCTTCAATTTCTTCATATCAACTTCATAGTTGTCCCCCCTTTGCCACTCTTTCTAAAATTGCAACACCTCTCTCTAATATTTCCTAGTTTTATTTTCTCCCTAATACTATCCTTATAGTTCTTATATTTCTTCCTTGTTGTAAACATAAATGTGTTTATCTCTAATATTTCTTAGCTTTATTTTCTCCCTAATACTATCCTTATAGTTCTTATATTTCTTCCTTGTTGTTTGTGTTTATTATCTGTTTCCATCCAATTTCCACACTATACCCCACCAGAATATAAGTCTCAGGAATTTTTGCGAGCAAGAACGCTTTTTCACTGGGCACCTGGGTGACTCAGTCAGTTAAGCGTCTGGCTCTTGGTTTCAGTTCAGGTCATGATCTCGCAGTTTGTTAGTTTGAGCACCGCATCGGGGTCTGTGCTGACAGCGTGGAGCCTTTTTGGGATTCTCTCCGCATCCCCTTCTGCCCCTCCCTTGCTTGCTCTGTCTCTCTCAAAATAAATAAACTTAAAAAAATGCTTTTTCACTGTTATTTCTGCACCTAAAACAGTGTCTGGCATAGTAAGTGCCATAAATATTTACTGAATAAATGGATTAATAACTCTTTTGAGAAGAGGATCAGAAAAACACTGAGCCTGGGTGGCTCAGTCAGTTAAGCATCCAACTCTTGGTTTTGGCTCAAGTCATGACCTCACGGTTTGTGGGATCAAGCCCTGCATGGAGCTCTATGCTGACAGCATGGAGCCTGCTTGGGATTCTCTCTCTCTCCCTCTCTCTCTGCCCCACCCCAGCTCTCTCTCTCGCTCTCTCTTTCAAAATAAATAAACATTAAAGAAAGAAAAAGTAAAACACAAAGTACTTGGAGCAGGTTATGGAATTCAGGGCAGTGAAGGTCAAAGATGGAAGTCACTAGAACAAGTTTACATGGTTACAGTAATGACCTGGTAACTAGGGACCAGTTGATGCTGCAGGAGAGAAAGTGGACAATTGCAGAGCTAGTTCCTCCAGTAGATGAGCGATGAAATCAAGATCACAGCCATGGCTGTGGAAGCAGGGACCCTTTCTCCACTATGGCAGAAGGCAAGGTGAGCAGATGGGTGCAGAAGCTGGCAAGGTGGTAGACTGGCTGGAGGAAGGTGAGGCTTCTATGTTCTCCATGAAGTAGGAGGGGAGGTCATTAGCTGGAACAGTGGGGAAAGGGGCAAGGGAGATCTAGGGGGAGGCAAGAAAGGCAGCTTAGGTCTCTAAAAGCGTAGACAAGAGAGTTTAGTGGAGCGCAGTGGCCTAACCCCCAATAGTTTCCATCATGTTCCTTGATGGTGACAGTCATCTCCTATTCTTCTGTGAAGAGTATAGCACACGCTGCTTCCAGCTGCCCTGGCTCCAAACAGCTGCCACGAGTTTCCCTCCCCCTAGAGTTTGGTGCGAGTCCCCGCAGCAGTGAGGCAAGAGGCTCCCAGCTCACCTGCTCCCTGCCACCAGCTCTTCCAGCGCCTGCTTCAGCCGTGTACAGGCTCCAGGCCCTGGCCTGCGCTGCAGGGTCTCAACCTCCTGCAGCCCCTGGTCCTGCGCAACAGGGCCAGAGGGTCAAAGGCACAAGGGTTGCAGACTCCCTCTTTCAGACCACACCCCCACCCCAGAGCCTCTCCTACTCACGGCCTCACTTCCGCGCCCAGGGCTTCTTTAGTGCCATCCAGTTCATGGTTCCTTTTTTTCCCACACCAGCTCCACACCAGTGGGGCTGAGCCCCCAGTAGCTCTACCCCATGGCCTTCCCCTGGCCCCTTTCTGGGTGTATCAATTCTGAAGCCCTGTCTTCCCACAATTTCTGGTCTCCTCTGTTCGGCCAGAGCTCTTTGGCCCTTTAGCCTTGCACTTAGGGCATGCTGGCTCCCGCATGCTCTACCTATTAGCCTCACTCCAGAGCTCCTTTCAAAGGCCTCAGTCTTCCTGACATCCCAGCCTTTCCCTGGGAGCACCCGCCTCGCTCTCACCAGCCTCTCGGCCACTTTCCGCACGCAGTTAGTGCTCTGCAGGCGCCACGTGTGATCTTCCCAGCGGCTCCAAACGTGCACACATGGCTTTCGGTGACGCAGGGGTAAGCAGAAATATGGCCTGTACCAGAGGGGTGGCGGGGGGGGGGGTAGAAGAGCACAGGCTTTGAGGGGCAGTCCAGGGCACAGAGGATCTCCCAGTGCCCTCCTTTCAGTCACCAGGAGTACTCACCCATTGCCATCCATAGGCTCAGGCCGCAGAGCAGGGGTCCCTAGTTCCTCCTCCACTACTGGCCCGACTCCCACTTCCGTCTCCAGCAGAGGCTGTGCCTCCTCGGCCTTGACCTCTGCTCCCTCCCCAGTCCTGGCCCTTGGGCCCAATTGCTCCTCCTGGCGGCCTGCACGACCTGCCCGGAGCAGCAAGAGTCAGGGAGAGAACCATGCTGAGGGTCTGACCCCTCCTTCAAACTGCCTCACTAAAAGTCAGAACCCACCCCCTAATGAAGGTCAGTTGTCCCTTCCAGGGTACTATGTCTAGAACAAGAGTCCCCACCCTCAAACCCGTGATCCTCAAGGGTTCAGCTAGGTCACACACCGATAGAGATTTCAAAGCTGATGGGTTGGGAGGCCATGGCAGGGTCAATCATGGTGGCCTCAAAAAGCACACCGAAGAGCAGGAAATCTTGCAAGGGCGCCAGGGCATTCTGAGGAAGGAGGGTCAGGCTGCAGTCAGCCCCCACCCACCCAGGTCACAACCCGGACTTTGCTTGGCTACAATGCTGCCAGAAGGACACTGCAACCAAAACCTAGAAATACCACTACAAGTATCCTACCTCTCCGTGCTCAGCCCCCTCCCCCCACATATGTATATACACAAGAGCCCATGTCTACACACATTGCATTCTTTATCCAGGCCCAGAAATTCAGACTCTACCCCTGTGTTTAATGTCAGGGAGCCAGTTACACACTCCAGAGCTGAGAGTGACCCCATCCCTTTGCTAAAACCCCAGCACCCACCTCTGGTAGAGGCAGCAAGTCCTCCACCTCCACCTCCATGGCACCAGGAATCTCAGGACCATCACCACTGGGGCTGGCATCCAGGTGCTGTGGGATCCCTGCTGGGGTCTGGGCCCGCCTGGCTTTCTTCTTCTTTCTCATGAGCCGGGACAATCTGGGCCCCTGTGGGGCCTGGGGACGCTCAGGTTCAGCTCTCCCTTCCGATACTTCCATGGACACAGCCACCAGCAGGCGGCCGCGGAACCAAATGCCTTGGCCAAGTCCTTCATTGAGACTTTGAAGACCATCCCTGAGTCCCCCACAGGGGGGAGATCCATAGAGAGGCACCCATGCTGGGCCAAAGGTGGGGTTAAACCCCGCTGTGGAGGACAAGAACAGCGTTTCGGAGGGAAGCACGGGGCAGATGGGTACTAGGTCCGTCTATGCAGCACACCCTTATCTCCTGCAAGTCCAAGTGGACAGGGAGTCGGATTGGGTTTTAGCAGCTCTGAGAGGGAAGTCTGAGAACAGCTGCGGACCGACAGCTACGGACCAAGACCCGAGAGCGCTTCTAAACCAGTCCAGCTCCCAAAGGCGCTTGGGACAAACTCCACCTTAGCTCTGCCGCAGGAGCCCTAGCCCTGGGGGTGGAGTCACGATTGGGGCAGAGCTACAGGTGATCCCGTAAGGGGCGGGGTGAACGGATGTTATGAGTGGGCTTGTTTTCTGTGCGCGTAATTTTGCAGGGAGAGCACAGCTAGCGCGATAACTGGATATGCAGCTGTCCTTAGGATTCTGTCAACAGAGGCAAACCGAGAATGGGGTTTGTAGTCTGGGGGCTACAGGTGAGGTCCCGGAGGGAGCGGCCGGCTTGGGGCCGGCTTGGAGCCGGGCGGAGAGGCCCAGCGGGGTAGCCGGGCTGGAGTTTGCGGGCGGGGGCGGCACCAGGGCTGGCCCGGCCAGGCGGAGGCAGCAAGCGCTGACCGGAAGCGCTCACCCGCGCGGCCCGGGTGTGAGATCTGCCTCAGATCCAGCACGTGCGTGGCGACGGCCACATCGACGAGGGGCGCGTCGTCCCGCAGCTGCAGACGGAGGCCGCGCGTCAGCGGCGGGAAGAGCTCCACGAAGCTCAGCTGCTCGTTCCACTCGGGCGCCGCCGTCTCTCCGCGCACAGATGTCTCGCCCTAAGGGCCGCGGCGGAGTGGGGTCAGCGCGGGACCCGGGCCCGCGCCTCAGCCGAGTGGGGACGGGAGGAACTTACCTGCTGCCCCAGGAAAGACACGCGCACGTAGGGGTCCATAAGGACGCGCTGGTCCTGCAGGGCGCGGGCCAGACTGCCCAGCAGCCCTGGGCGCACCGCGGGCAGCCCCTCGGCCCGGTACACGCGCACGCGCAGCCGCGCCCACGGCCTAGCGGCCGGCACCCCGCGTGGCAGGAGCAGGTTCCTAGGGGAGCGGGACGCTCAGGCCGCGGGGCGCCGCGGTGTTGGCCTCCCATCCTCTCTGCGTCCCGGAGGCCACGCCTGGTCTTCCTCTTACCCCCACCCTCACCCCAGCTCACTTCTCAATGTCCAAACTGTGTCCCGGGCCCGGGGCTGGCAGCGGAGGGGGCAGGTCTCCGCGCGCCCGCACGGACAAAGTGACTTTGACGAAGCCTTTGGTTCCGGCCCGGGTGTCCCGAGGGTCGTTCAGCGGAGCCCATTTCTGGTAGAAGTGACCATCTGGGGGCGGAGGGGCGGGCCACGGGTCAGCGGAGACCGGCGGGCTGCACCGACCCGTGTTCGAGTCGGACTCGGTAGGGAGGAGCGGCAGTACATGGAGGTCAGCCTTCTGAAGAGGCTTCTGTCTCCGAAGTTAGTATCTAGGGATCAGTGCCCAGAGGGTCAGTTCCCCTTGGTGCAGATGAGCCTAAAGCAGGAAAGGGTTCGGTACCTGGCTGGTCGAAGATAATGCCCAGGTCCATCCTGAAGGTGCCTATCTGGGAGGCCATAAAGGGAAGGGTCTGCGAATGGAAAGCCTGAGGAAAGGTGGTGTTAGTTCTGGAGCTTCTGTATCCTCCCTTCTCTGCTGGAAACCCCTCATCCCTACCCGCCTCACCGTGATCTCCAGCAGCAAGTCTTGGAGGTGAAGCCGGGTCTCATGAAATTCGAACAAGAAGTACTAGGTTGAAGTGGGGTAACAAGAGAAGTGAAAGAAAGTTGGTTATATGCGAAGTGTTCCCGCCAGCTGGCAGCGGCCTCTTGCAAAAGGAACGCCCTCCTTCCCCAGCTGGCACCTGTTTGTACTTCCTTCATTGAGCCCCTCTTAACCTGCCGCCCTTGCTCAATTCCACCTGGGCCATGCCCCATCCTCGGAATGGGTACAACCTGGGTCTTGCCTATTCTCTCAAGCCCCACTCTTCCTTGGTCTCACACACCTCGTTGTAGAAGGGGCAATTAGTACCCCGTTGCGTGGCCGTCACTCTGCGCTGCTCCCCGACTCGCACTGCCACATAGGGGTTAATGTTGACTCCTACCAGCTTCTGGGCCTCCAGCACTGTGACCCCTACCTAAAGGGTGCAGAAGGAGAAAAGGAAGCCATCCTGCCAAAGCAAGGCAGGGTGGAGGGGGGGACCACGTGTGTGGAGAGTGGGTGGTATTCACCAAGGGTTAGGGCTTAGAGGGAGAGTGGTACCTGGAAGTCCTGAGCTCTGGACATCTGGAAAGTATCCCCTCGAGCCAGGCCCCTGGCACGGCTGCCAGAAGTACAAGGTCAGCTTTCATTTCACTTCCTCTCCCCTATCACCTACACACTTTACCCAGTGCTAGGCATAACATCTTCTCTCTTCTGGATTCTGAGGCCTTCCAGTCTGTCTTGCATCCATCTCAACCCTACACCCAGAATGTGACTCATTCCTGGAGCCCTGAAACCATTCATTCATTCAACAAAGATTTGTTGAGCACCTACTATGTACCAACAAACACTATTCTAGGCCCTGGGACACTGCAGTGAACAAAAGAGACAAAATTCCGTACCCTTCTCAAGCTTTCATCCTCTACATGGGCTCCAGAAGCTCTATGTGTGCCAGTGTAACTGTGTGTGTAAATGTGGCAGTGTCTATGCCTCAGAGTAAGTGACCCTTAACTCCAGGACACTCACTCCTCACCCATACCCTGGGGCTGTGTGTTTGTGAATGTGGATGAACATGGGCTTGCATGGATGAGTACCTGAGGTTGACATACTGGTGGGTGTGGGAGCAGATATGGGTACAAGTTACCTCCTGAGGTGGCTGAAGACGACTCCAGAAAGCTCCACATCAGGCTCATCGTCCAGCTCCAGCTCCAGCTCACCGTCTTCATCATCCTGCTGAGCTAGGCCTCGAGCTAGCCTGTGGCCCAGTGCCACTGCCCGCCGCTCCAGCCAGGCCTCCCCAGGCCTGATAGGAAAGGCCTTCAAGGGACATGTCTGGAACCTGTCCCTCATCTCTGGGCACCCTTGATTTCCCTGACCCTACGACTAACCTCTGACCCTTAGGCTGACCCCACTATTTCCAGGACTGACCCCTAGCCTGGGACCCCTAAGTCCGGAATTGACCCCTGATTCTAAGACTAACTTCTCACACCTGGAATTGATCCAATACTGATCCCAGACCCTGGGACTGATCCTGTATCACTGGCTCCTAAATCCCAACCAAGACTGACTTGGTGATCCCAGACCATCCCCACATACTTACTCCAGCTCTTGGAAGCCCATATTGGGGATGATCAGCTCTGAGCTGAAAGGAGAATAAATGAAAGGAGTGAGGGGCCCGGCTTGACTACAGAGCTGCAACCCCAGGCAGCACAGGGCCAAGGGTCACCACATCCAGCAGATCCAGAGAGGAATTAGGTACCACTTCTCCCTTCCCAAGACCAGCCTGGGCTGGGGCAGTCAGGCCTTGCTTAGATTGCAGGGGGCGAGAGATGGGGCACCTGTCCCGGATGGATGCTCCGAAGTCCTCCTCTGCCCAGGCTCCAGCTGCACCCTCTGGGGGCTGATACTTCAGGACAAGCTCCACCTGGATCTGAAACCAGCCACATAGTGTGTCCTAGAGCCCCTCAAACTGCCTGGGGCTAAGAGAAGTCCAAGAACAATGCTTTTTATTCCACCTATAAACAGAGACCCTCCTGACCTGCAACCGTGGTGACTTTGTGGTTCCTCTCTGGTCATTAATAATATTCACTAATTACAACCTATGAAAAACTTAGTATGAGCAAGTTGTTACCTCTTGAAGAGGCCAAACATGACTCCAAAATTCTCTCGTTGCTCTTGGAAATTCATTACTGTGGCCTTCATAGCTCTGCATGGTCTGACTCCTGCCAACCTTCCCAGTCCTATCTCATATGGGGTCTGCTCCTGCCCTGCACCCCAGTTGTGCTCTCTCAGAGCACTGGGATTTTGCATATGCCAGTTCCTCTGCCTGAAACCTTCTCCCCTCCCACTTAGTTCACTCCTATCATCCTTCCATTCCAAGTTCAAGCAGTACTTCCTCAGGGAACTTTTGCTGACCCCCACATAGGTTACATCCCTCAGTTATAACGCTTTCCCAGGTCCCCATCAGCTCTTCTCTAACACCCATCAGTGACAATTTTGCATTTATTTGTGTGAATATTTGCTTAATGTTTGCCTCTCTCTCTCTCTTTGGGTATAGAACTCTAAGAGAGCAAATCGTTACCTGGTTTTGCTCACCACTCAATCCTTATTGCCCAGCACAACACACATGGCACCGCTTATAGTCAGAGTGCAACAAACAACAGACTGATTGAAAAGTTCAACATTTCCTATGACTCCACATAAGGTAAATAAGGAAACAGCTTAGTGAAGCTAAATAACTTGTTCAAGTTGTCAGCAGGGAAAGGGTAGATCTGAGATTTGAACCCAGGTCCATTCCTACCAGGTTAGATGACCCTCCATGAAACACCAGGAAAATCCAGTCAGGCTCATCTTTGCCTCCCACAAGAACTGAGTCTGTACAGAATGTACAGGGAGCAGCACAGAATGGCTCTTGGCCCATGTGGGACTTCAGCAGGGGCTACAGTGAAAGGAGCCCTGGCTGGGAGGCCTTGTTACCACTCCTGTCTAGATCTGGATTTTCCTCTCTGAAAAATGGAACTCTCTATCTAGAAGACTCTCGGGCTTGGGGGTGGCAGGATGAGGACTGGTGAGACTCACCGGGGATACCCGCAGATTCTTATCCACCAGGGCCTCCCGTAGCACCAAATGCCCAGTACTCTGTAGCTGCTGCAGGGAGATCACCAGGGTCCCCAGAGACCTGGGGATGTGGCATGGGGCAGAAGAATGACCCAGGGGAATATCCCCCCTTACCATGTCCAGCTCCATCTGCATCCTTGGCTCCCCCAGGCCTACTCACCTGGGGCTGAACACACGGCTGCAGTTAACCACCTGCACAGATAGACATTCTGCAGCCAGCGGAGCCCCATAGTGTGGCCAGCGGAAGAGCTGGGGATAAGAGGAACCTTGTGACACACAATGCTGGACTGACTCTGACCCCCAATCCAGAGCCTATTCTAGACCTGAAATAGGATCCAACCCTCCAAAGTTGAAGCTAACTCTATGACCAATGTCCCAAACCTAGAACAATCTCTCCCCCCAACACAGGGTCGACTGCAAAGTAGGGCTGATCTGAGGGTAACTATCAATCAAGAACTAATCCCCCAAGTCTTGGTTCTGACTGAGTCTGGCTTCTCAAGCCTGAGACTGGCCCAAGTTCCTGAGAAGACAGCTCCCCAAACCCAGGAATATGCCCCCCAACTCATCTAAGGAGGGACTTACATGAGGCACAGATCAATGTCTCCCTATCCAGGACCCAACCCCACTCACCTCACCAATATCTGCTTCTCGACCACAGTGAATTTTCCTTGTTTTCTGGGTAAAACCTGCTCAGAATTGAAACTAGTCAGTTATCAGCCCCTCCCCACAAAAAAATCACACACACACATACCCAGCCCAGGATCTAGTCCCCCTGGGCTTACTCTTGTAGAAAGGTAGAAGATGGAGAGGGAAAGAGCCAAAGAAATGGGTTAGAGGAGAAAAGAGGCTGGAGGGATGGCTAGGCACTGGATTGGGGGTCTAGGGAATGGAGGAATGGGAGCCCCCCCCCATTACAAAAATCCTTAGAACACCCCTACAAGCCTCACCACGAAAGCTGAGCCTCACTTGTCGGTCATGAGTGCCTGGCAGCCCTGTAAGTCGCCGCACACACACGGTCAGAGCCATTGTCCCAGGGCCACTGGCTCTCCCTCTGCTCGCCTGCCCTCCTGCCCACCTGCCTGCTCACCTGAATCGCCTCTGACTCACTGGACTCACCGAACAGGTCCAGCAATCCCTGCCCTCTAGTCAAACATACAGGCAGGCTTGGGGGTCATGGGTGGAGAGGGAGCTGAAGGACTGAGAGAAGGGGGTAAGGTCCCTGTGGTCAGCTTGGTCCTCCCTGCCTCCGTCAGCTTCAGTCTCCACCCTGCATCCACCCTGTGAAGTGGGAGCTGGGATAGGGTGGAGATGGAGTCAAGGGGAGAGACAGGACCCTAGTTTGTCCCACTAGCCAATGAGGCCTCAAGGGCATGGGTCTCATGGTGCTCCTTTTCCATCTCTCTGTCCTCAATGTCCAGCTCAGGGTCTGATACGTGGTGGACCCTCAAAAAACTTTTTAAATAAATGGGTGGATTTATAAATGAATTCCCCTAGCCCCCAGCATTAGTGCTACAGGCACGTAACACATTTGAAATAATGAGTGATTGAGTGTGTGTCCCTAGCTTGCACATAGCACGTATTCAAAACACTTCCTAACCAGAAGCCAGAGGTCCTTAACTTGGGATCTTACATAGATAGGCTTCAGGGAGTCTGCAAACTCTTGAAATTGCCCATAAAATATTGAGCAATTGTGCATTATTCTGGACATTAAGCTCCTCCCACATCCTAAAACAAATGTGCAGTACTTTTACTGAATGAAAGAATGAATGTATCTGATAGTCTTAACCCATGTGTGATTGTAACTATGTGTTGAGTGTGCATCCTGGCCATCCATTTAATTATTCTATTTAATGACACCTCCTATATGCAGGACTTGTCCTATGCCACCCTGTGGGGGAAGGAGTGCAGCCACAGAGGTGAATTGGACATGTTCTCTGTCTTGCAGTAGCTTCATGGACTCCAACACCAAAAAAGGCTTAGAAAGACTAATTCCCATCAGAGCAGGAAAGGGTCAGGACTCAGGAGCTCAAGAAGAGGGAGACCAGAGGTGCTTAAAATGGGCTTTGAGGGGATACCTGCCTGGCTCATTCAGTAGAGCATATGACTCTTGTACTCAGGGTGATGAGTTTAAGACCCACATTGGGCATGAAGCCTACTTAAAAAAATAAATAATAAAAGAAATAAAATGGGCTTTAAGGACAGGAGTTGAGCAGAGAAGGACATCCAGGCAGTGGAAGGAATGCAGGGTGTGTTTTGGGACCTGTGATTTGTCATTTTGACCTGTGTACAAGGAATGTATTAGGCAGCAGCAGAGATAAGATTAGACCATCAGAGGAGCTGGGTGTTGCTGTGTGGCTTTGAGCCAGGCATGGTGCCTCCTTGTGCTTCAGCTTCTCCAACTCAATAGTGGGGCTGGAAAGCCCTGTTCTGTGTCCCAGGTGTTAGCTGCTCAATTGAGTTTTGAGATCTATAAAACACCAGACAAATAGGCATAGGTTGTTCTGTTTCTAAGCAAGTTCCAGGTTAGATCTCAAGTTGCCAGATGTTGGGGGAGGGCTTCACCTCCTCCACTGACAGATGGGGGCATTGAAATCCAAAGGAGGGCAGAGGGGGACCAGAATTCTTAGCTCACAGTGCCCTGGCCTTTCCCTACCTTTACCCCTGAACTCTGTGACATCTAATCAAGCAAGGTGTCAAAGCCACTCCTCTGGAAACTAATGCAGGCACCTCCTCTTCTGGGCAGGAACACAGCCTGGCAAGTTCTCACTCCCCCTCCACCCGTCTAAGAACTGACACTTCACTTCCTAACATTCCAAAGAAGATGGGATGTGGCAGAAAGAGTACTGGGCTCTAGGGCAGGATTTTGGAATTCTAATCTCTATCATGCACTGTGTG
Source organism: Cryptoprocta ferox (assembly GCA_028646485.1). Taxonomy (NCBI): domain Eukaryota; kingdom Metazoa; phylum Chordata; class Mammalia; order Carnivora; family Eupleridae; genus Cryptoprocta; species Cryptoprocta ferox. The sequence goes on along the minus strand of CM053576.1, from coordinate 22,249,575 downwards.
GTCTCTGCAAAGTCCTTTCCCCTTTCTGGACCTATTTGCCTAGCTATGTAATGTGCATATGCACTGCATTGCTTTCCTTCCTTGCTTCCTTGCTTCCTTCCTTCCTTCCTTCCTTCCTTTCTCTCTCTCTCTCTCTTTCTTTCCTTTTGCATTGCTTTTCAAAGTGTGGTCCTTAATCAAGATCACACATGTGGTTGTTAAAAATGCATATTCCTGCACCCACTCAAGATATGCTAAAGTAGATTCTCAAATAGTACCTGGGAACCTGAATTTCTTTTCTGGTGCATAGCAGGTGTCTGGGAACTTTCTGTGATTCCTCATTGCATTTTCAATATCTCAGATGGTTGGTCTGAGTGTGGGTATGGTGTTTGGTGCATACTGAAGCCCACAGACCCCTGGTGAATATGGGTCTGGGAGAGGGAACCACAGATCCTAAGGTCAGAGTTCTCTGGCCTGATGACAAGGATGAAAAGAGGGACCTGAAGGGTTTGCAGAGCAAAAGAAACTAAATATTTACTTAGATATGCCCTGGGTGACCTCCTGCCCCTTCTTAACATTCATTCATTAGGCCTATCTAGGTCCTGGGGTATACACTAGTGAACAAAACAAAAATCCCTGCCTTCATAAACTTTATGTTCTAGTGGGTGTGACAGGCAATGAAGAAATATATAAGTAAAATACATAGCATGTTGGTGATATGAGCTGAGGGGAAAAACAAAAGCAGGAAGGGGAATAGAAATTCTTTCACGCCAAGTGCAGAAGATAGGGCGTTCTGGGAAGTGATGTGATGTCATCACTTGCTTTAACATGGGAAAGAATGAGAGACTGCCAGGCTCCCGGGGACGTCATGACTAGCTCTGTGAGGCACCGTTAGGGAGTTCCGTAGAGATCACGGGCTCCTTTATGACATCAGCAGCCGAGCCCAGATACAGGGGAGAGAGAGGGTTGGATCCCGCCGGGGGGCCCTCCAGCTGCACGCAGGGTCCGTGAGGTCTCCGCGGCGCACATCGGCTGAAGGAGGGCCGAGGGCCTTGGCGGCTGCGGCGGCGACTTTGGCGTCCGTGACAGGGCGCCCAGGGGTCAGGATGCGGCGGAGTCCCCGCCCGGGCTCCGCGGCGTCCCCGCATAAGCACAAGCCCAGCTTCTACAGCGACAACAGCAACAGCTCAGTGAGCGTCACCTCGGGGGACAGCAGCGGGCACCGGTCAGCTAGGCCGGGGCCCGGGGAGCCCGAGGGCAGAAGAGCCCGGGGCTCGAGCTGCGGTGAGCCCGCCTTGAGCGCAAGAGTGCCCGGAGGAACCACATGGGCTGGAAGCTCTCGGCAGAAGCCAGCGCCTCGGAGCCACAAAGGGCAGACCGCCTGTGGCGCGGCAACCGTGAGGGGCGGGGCCTCGGGTGCGGGCGGGGTCGAACCCGGGAGAGCTGAGGGAGGGGGTGGGGCCTAAGGGGGCGGGGCTTGGCACGGAATCGGGATAATTATCTGAGCACCTCCTAAGGGGCGGGGCCTGTAGGGTGAAGAGGGGAGGCACCAAATAAAATTCCCTAAGGGGCGGGATCTCGGTGTGATGGACGGTCCTGGGAAGGGGCGGGGGAAATTCTGATTGGACACCACTGAGGAAGCGCGGGGCCGCACCAAGACTTGCCTGGGGGCGGGGCCTCCGTTTGGCCGGGGGAAAGATGTCTCCACTGAGCACCCCTGAGGGGCAGGGCCTCAGAGTGCTGAGACCTGGGGGGGTGTACCAATGCCTGTTTGGGGAGGGGGCTGCCCCGCTTCTGGTCTGGGGAACCTGCGGCCTGGTCCCGGGGAAAGAGGATCTGCCTTGTGCAAGGCCCCAATGGCGTCCTTGGGCTCCCGCAGAACCGGCTGGCTCTCCCATAGTCTCTGAGGAGCAGCTCGACCTTCTCCCGACCCTGGATCTGAGGCAGGAGATGCCTCCACCGCGCCTGTCCAAGAGCTTCCTGAGTACGGGCCAGGCCAGCCCGGAAACCCTCTGACCCGCCCTCCAGCTCCCCTCTCTGAACTCCCGTTCCCATTTCTGAGATCCTGTTCGTTTTGAGTCCCTGGCCCATGTCAGTCTCCAGCCCCTTCCCCTGAGCCCGATCCACCTTCTCTAAGCCTGAACTCATTCTCCTTGCCCCAATCTAATTCTCCTAGCCCACTCCCCTCTTCCTAAGCCTCTCCTGAACCTCGAACCCCGCGTTTACCGAGCCCTTCTTCACCTCTGCCCCCTCTGAGCCCCCTCCCCTCTCCCCAGGCCTGCTGCCCCAGGTGCTGAGCGTGTTGTTGTCCCTGGTAGGAGACGTGCTGGTCATTGTGTACAGGTCAGAGGGAGGGAATGGGGAGCCCCAGGGGCTGCTCTTTGGAGGGGGTCGGGAGCAGAGCCGGACCAGCAGAGGCTTGCCCCTGACTCAGATCTGGCTGAGTCGTGTCTGCGGCAGCTGGGTCTAGGACCCTGGCGAGGGAGCTGCGGGGTTCACGAGGGTCTGGGGCCTCAGCCTCCCTCCGGTTCTTCAGGGAGGTCTGTTCCATCCGCTTCCTGCTCACGGCCGTGTCACTGCTGAGCCTCTTTCTGGCAGGTGAGGGGGTGGCCCCCTCCCCCCCCCCCCGCCCTGGATGCTTTGGAGCCAAACCCGGCACATTTTCTCTTATATCCCTCAGCCCCCTCAGCGCCTTCAGCTGCTCACAGTCCTTTCAGAGCCCCCTCAAGCCTTTTCCCTCCTCACTGCCCCTTTATGCCAGAGAAACCCTCTCCCTTGGCTTCCCCTGAGACCAACTCTTTTTCCCCAGCACTCTGGTGGGGGCTGCTGTACCTGGTTCCTCCTTTGGAGAATGTGAGTCAGGGCGTCTCTATCCCAGGGTGGGTGGGTGGCAGGGTATGAACCTGGAGGTTTTGTGGGTCCCCTGGGCTGGTGGGAGGGGGAAAAGTGCTGGAGGCTCTAATCCTAAGGAAGGGATGGATATAGACAGATCTCTGAGGGATTGTGCCCAGAGGCGGTTGGGAGTCTCTGAGAGGTCCTAGCAGGTCGGAGGGTGGGGGCAGTCCTCAAAAAGAAGGCCCTTTGAGTCCCGCTGCTCCCAGGCTGAAGTGGGAGAAGGGAGTGGGTGGGAGCTGAGCAGTGCTGTACTTTGTGCTTCCCTCCCTCCAATAGGAACCTAAGGAGATGCTGACTCTAAGGTGAAAGAGGGCACCTGGGATGGGGAATTAGGGGGCTCAAAGGTACTTCTGTGCGGGGCCTTACGGGAAGCGCCCAGGGGGACCGGGAGCCAACCCCGCGGTGCCGACCTCCCGCCTGCAGCGAGTACCACGGGCGCGTGCGCTCCCAGGGGCAGCAGCTGCAGCAGCTACAGGCCGAGTTGGATAAACTACACAAGGAGGTGTCCAGCGTTCGCGCAGCCAACAGCGAGGTGAGGCCGGCAGCCCGCGGCTGTCCAGCGCGCCGCCGCGTGGCTCGGCCCACCTCTCAGTCCGGGTCCACCTCGGAAGCCCCCGGAGGAGCGCCGCTCCCTGGGTCGCGAGCCATAAACCCTGCCCTGGAGCCCCGACTTCGGGGTTTCTCCCAGGATCCACAGAGTCTATCGCAGAGAACCTAGCCCTAGAACTCTGCCTCCCCGTAAACCTGCCCGCTAGCTCCGCCCCTCCACTCTCTTTTCAGAGAGTGGCCAAGCTCGTATTCCAGAGGTTGAATGAAGACTTTGTGAGGAAACCTGACTATGCGCTGAGCTCTGTGGGTAAGACCCAGAAACACTGCGAGAATGAGACTCAGAGACACGGGAAGAGACGGAGACCTTGACACAGACAGACCTACGCACACGACAGGTCCAAAGAGACCGCCCTCAAAGACCCTGCCCCAGCTGTCGGTCAGGCCTGGGAGCCCCTGAATGATTGCTTCTCCCTGCTCCAGGGGCCTCCATCGACCTAGAGAAAACATCCCACGACTATGAGGATGCGAACACTGCCTACTTCTGGAATCGCTTCAGCTTCTGGAACTACGCTCGGCCGCCAACAGTTATCCTCGAGGTGGGCCTGGAACCTGGATGCCGGAACGCGACCGGGGGGGGGGGGGGGACTCTGGGGAAAGGACCCCTACAGCTCCCTGAGCTGAGGGCGTGGCCGTGGGCGGGGCCCTGCCTGACAGAGGATGGGCCCGGCTGGAGGCGGGGTCTGGCGGTGCTAGGGACTGGACAGGATCTGGCTCGGTATAGACCCGGTGGAGGACTGGGCGGGGCCGATGAAGGGGTTGAGCTGAGGGCGGGGCCTATCCGAACCAATGCCCAGGCTGGGAAAGGGCCGCAGTCGCTAGGTCAGTGGTTTCTGAAGGTCTACCTGCTCGCCTGCAGCCAGATGTGTTCCCTGGGAATTGCTGGGCTTTTGAGGGCGACCAGGGCCAGGTGGTGATCCGGCTACCGGGTCGTGTGCAACTGAGCGACATCACCCTGCAGCACCCACCGCCCAGTGTGGCACACACCGGGGGAGCCAACAGCGCCCCCCGCGACTTCGCAGTCTATGTGAGTGAGGCTAAGGCTAAGGAGGTCGGGGTGGGAGGTCGGGGGTCGGATTTTGCCTAGAAAGCACTAGTCATGAAAATTGGTGTCACGGAGTCTTCGCTTGCTCATCTACAAAATGGATACTACCACTCGCCTCTCAGGCTTACAGGTTATAATTATAACCATATCCAAACATTAGTTATGGCTTTATTGAGCACTTATTCTGTGCTGAGAACTTTACATGGATCATCTTGCACCCACTCAACAACCTATGAAGTGCTATCTATCATCTACCCCATCACTGATAAGGAAAGTAATGCTCAGAAAGGCGATCTTATTTGTCAAGGTCATACAGCTAACAATTGGCCAGACTAAACTTTGCAACCTGGGTTCTTGGAGCCCACATTCCACACCACACTATCCTAAAGCCAAAAAATAAAGGAAAGCATGCAGCTATTGCACACCAATTTATTGAGTAGGTCCTCAATAAAGTTTTCTTCCTCTCCCACCCGTGCCTCACTGTTCCCCCACTCATTCTTCACTTACCAGGGCCTCCAGGTTGATGATGAGACTGAAGTTTTCTTGGGGAAATTCACCTTCGATGTGGAGAAATCAGAGATCCAGACTTTCCACCTACAGGTGTGTGTCTTTGGGGGTAAGGGTGCTAAAGGAATGGGACAGTGAGGGAAGATTGGGGAGGAAGGCAGCCCTTGGGACAGCAGGCCTTGGCATGATCCATTTGTCTCCCCAGAATGACCCCCCAGCTGCCTTTCCCAAGGTGAAGATCCAGATTCTAAGCAACTGGGGCCACCCTCGTTTCACATGCTTGTATCGAGTCCGAGCCCATGGCATGCGAACTTCAGAGGGGGCAGGGGACAGTGCCACAGGGGAACCCCATTAAACAGGCTGATTGTTGGAGTAGAGTGCAGGTGCTGAAAGAAGCTGAAACCACTGTGAGGTGTCTCTTGTGGGGGGAAGATCTGGTTGCCTTTGGCATATTAGTTGGGGGGGGTCTACTTTCCAATGCGCCCTCTTATTGGAGTTCAGATCAATACAGTAGCAGCAGCTCATGTTTATGGAGTGCTTACCACGTGCAAGAGATGGTGCTCTGGACATTCTACACATTGTCTAATCCTCACAACCATGGAAGAGGAAACCACTCAGGTCAGGAAACGCTCAAGATCATAGTGAAGAACAGTGGCACAGGATTCAAACCTACCTTCCCCCAAAGGCCACCCTCTTTAACTCAGAGCTGCCAGTCAGCCTGAAGCCATGTTTGTGCAGCTCAATCCCTACCCCCAACCTATGGAAAAGTCTCCTCAACTCCTGCTAGGTGCAGGTGGAAAGGTTAACGGCTCCTTTTCTTTGGGTAAACACTCAAAAACTAAGGAGACTTGAGGACCTCTAGGAAGCCTCTGAAAGTTGATGCAGGCCTGGTAGCCCTACTCAGGTTGTCTTTACTGCTAGGCACAGTACAGGTGGTCTAGTGTTCAATCTGTCCCTGCCCTCAGGGAGCCTCAGGGTAGGGGAGAATGTTCCAGGAAACAGGACAGTTCATTTATTGATTCAAGAATTCTTTATTCTAGAAGTCCAATTAGAATTGGAAGAATAAAAGATGGAGGAGACAGGCATCAAAAGATTAATGAGTTATGCCTGGCTAGATTAGAAAAGGGGGGCCAGCATGGGCAAAGGAACATGCAACACCTTGGCTGTTAGGATCCTTCCCAGTGTGTTCATGTTTTAGAAGAATATACACACAGACAATGAACAGTGGTTACACCTCTAGGAAGTGGAATGCCTAAGTGTGAGGGTGAAGCACATATCCATTTGTTTAAAATTTCATGGTATTACTTTAAAAAAATTTTTTTTTATTTCTTTTGAGAGAGAGAGAGAGAGAGAGAGAGCAAGTGCACACTTGGGAGGTTCAGAGAGAGAAGGAAAGAGAGAATCCCAAGCAGGCTCCAACATGGTCAGTCTGGAGCCCCACATGGGGTGAACTCATGAACCGTGAGATCATGACCTGAGCTGAAATCAAGAGTGGGGCGCTCCTCAGGGTATTTATTACATTTATAATTTACTCTACTGAATGCTCTCAAAGCCTAAGGTTAGAAATATGGACTAATACAGCTTTTCTGGAGGGCAGTTTCACAATAGGACCAAAAGCCTTAAAATTTTTTATATTCTTTAATCACCATAATTCCATTTCTAAGGATGGAGCCAAAGGATACATCAGTGTAACTGAAGATAATAATACTTTTAAGGATTTTTATCACACTGTTGGTTTATAAAGAGAAAACTGCAAACAGTATGTAAGAAGATAAATTATGCTACAAAAATAATATGCAGCCAACAGAAATATTAGTATTTAAGGGAATGTTTAATGTCATGGAAAGTTATTAATGATATGTGGATAATTTCTTAAAAAGCAAGCTAGACTGGTATACATAATAAACTTCCATATCAAAAGAGTTCTATAGATTAACAGATACTATACATGAAAAGGCAATAACTTGGGAGGAAGTATTTTCAACATGGATGAGAATAAGGGCTGTAACAACAGCAAAAACCTATAAATAGGTTATTCATAAGAAATATAACCATAAACACATGAACAATAACTACCGTCAAAATTAAATAAATTCAAGCTAAAATGAAAAAAATTTTGCTGTCAGATTAACAGAAAAGGGGTAAAAAAAAACTTGTTATGGAGGGCATTTTACAGTATCTATTAAAATTTTAAATATTCATATCCTTTGATCTAGTATTTCTATTCCTAGGAACCAATCCTTCAGAAATATTGCTGTAAACGCACAGATATCTGTGCAAGGATATTCATTACAGCACTTTGTAACAGAACAAAACTGGATAGGACCCAAATCTCAATAAATAAGGGACTGGCTAAATAAGCTACAATACGGGGCGCCTGGGTGGCTCAGTCGGTTGAGCGTCTGACTTCGGCTCAGGTCATGATCTTACCGCTTGTGGGTTCGAGCCCTATATCAGGCTCCGTGCTGACAGCTCAGAGCCTGGAGCCTGTTTCAGATTCTGTGTCTCCCCCTCTCTCTGCCCCTCCCATGCTCATGCTCTGTCTCTGTTTCTCAATAATAAATGTTAACTAAATAAGCTACAATACACTCATACACAGAATACATAGACATTAAAAGAAATAAGGTCACCAATATGTCCAAATGGGCTAGACACCCAATACATAATAAAAACAAGGTGCAAAGAGTATGTATAATATCCTATTTAGAAAAAAATATCAGACCTAGGAAACACAGGAACCTTCACCTCCATTATCTATTTTTTACAATATTTATTATTTCAAATAATTTTGTAGTAACTAGCATACTTTAAAGCATGTTAAAATAGTATATTCAATATGATCCCATTTTTATAAAATAAAAAACATGTATAGTTTATAAATATGCATTACAGACTAAAAAAGCTGTACCAAATATTTTATTGGCACACTGGAGTTTAGATGATAATATTTTTCGTGTATTTTTTCTTTTATAATGAATATACATATTAATTTTCTAGTAAGAAAAAAATAGCTGTTAAAAATTTCAGGCTTGTGGCCTATCTTTAGGATTAGAACCACCACTGCTCCCTCCTGCAGGAAGTCTGCAGCCTTGCCCTTGCACCATCTTAAAACTCCTCCCTCCCCTAGCACTTTCCACTTTGTCTGTGTTCCCAGCTCAGCTCTGTCCTAAGGCAGTGCAAGCTGGGTGTTTGGCTTACATTTGGTCCTTGTATTTTTTAAAAATAGAGTCAGTGTCTCTAGTCATCTGGCCAGGAATATCCAATTTCTTTGATTAGGGCTATGCTGTCAGAGGTATCCTTCATTCAACAATCCCTAAGGTGAACAAACTGAGGCTCAGGAGAAATAAACATGGTTAACAGCAGATTCCAACTTAAAAACACGAAGTGGTGGCAAAGCAGTGGTCTTCATTGGTCTTTATTGAATGAAGGACTCCAGAAGCAAGCAGGAGAGATCAAGAGCAACAATAGCAGGAGCAAATATAAAAATATAAAATGTAAAGTGCAAGCACTGGGCAATGTGTGCAGGGTTGCGTCATGTTCTTGGGGGACACGAAGCTGAGGACTAGCCACAGCCCACCCACTAAGGGAATCTAGACCTGAGGGGCCTGTGCAGGGCCCTTGGCTGGGGGTGGAAGTGGCTTGAATGGGGCCCAACCTTGGGCCTTGAAGTAGGAGACCAGCTGTGTGGGTACCTCTGCGAGCACAGTCTGTGCCAGTGCCTCCTGAGGGGCCTGCCAGGAGAAGAAGGGCAAGGTCAGTGGTGGCGCCCTAACAGCTTCCCATAGAAGGATACAAACCAAAGAAAGGATACAAACCCCAACACCCAAACTTGCCCAGACTTAGATGAAAGGGTGAGTATCCCCATTCAGAGAGGTGGAGGGGTAAACTCACAGGTCTGGTCTGCCCCCAAACTTAGCTCCACTCACATTCTGGAAGCGGCGGTAGGGCACAAACTGCACTATATCACGGGCAGCTGCCTCCCCGGAGCGTGTATGCAGGGGTCCACCATCAGCATCCAGCTGCTCCATGGCCTCGAAGTCAGCACCACCCACACCCACGATGATCACTGACATGGGCAGGTGTGAAGCACGCACCACCGCCTCACGTGTAGCCTCCACGTCTGTCACAGCCCCATCAGTCAGCAGCAGCAGCACAAAGTATTGCTGGGGATAAGCCATTCATAAACTGAGGCAGACCCTCTAAACACCCCAGCTACACATCCCCACACTGACAAGAAGAAGTCCATTGTTACATAGCCCTGAAGGGAGCCCTTGACCAAGACCACCCACCACTACCTCTACTTCTCATGATCCTCACCGAGGCAGTCCTCTGATGTGCAGCCTGGGTTGCAAACCTGGCCACATGGTTGATGATGGGTGCAAAGTTGGTGGGGCCATAGAGGCGAACTTGGGGCAGGGCTTGGCGGTAGGCATCCACAATGCCCTGGATGCCTAGAAAAGGAGGGCAAAATACACTAAAATACTGAGCCTCTTCAGGGCTGAGTCAGTCCTGACCTCACCCCATCCTGGCCAAGGAGATTTGGGAACCTGGGTGCATTTCATTCAGTCACCCCTATAACCCTAGGTACTTAACCTTATCCTACAGATGGAAAAATTAAGACCAAAGAGAGGAAGGGCACTTGCCCTAAATCACAACTTGTGTTAAAACTAATTAAGGGGTCTCCTGAACAAATCTAGGGCAGTTGAGCATCAGATTACAACCCACTTAATAATGAATTATAATCCATTTAATAAAATAAGAATCTATAGATATTAAATAATTAATGGAAAAGAAGCTTTTCCTTAATTTTTTTGAGGTCCCCCCACCCCCCATAACTCAGTCCAAGAAGCTCTTCCTTAATAAATGTAAAAGGGGGAATTACAAAATCATTTGACAATCACAGAGATAATTGATTCATGCGAAGATCATCAGTGGGTGCTAAACCTAGAGAGTCCTAGTTGATGAGTAACTGGATATATAGCCTCAAAATATCTTCCCAAAAGGTATTAATTATAAATAGTGAAGAAACCTGGTAGACTCTATCTTAACCAAGTGATCAAAGTTAACATGACTGGTAATAAGATAAATCAACATCATGGGGCTCCTGACATGGTGCACTGAGAAGAACGCCCACCAAAAGTGCCTAATCTGAATCTAATCATAAGGAAATACCAGGTAAACCCAAACTGTGGGACATTCTACAAATTATATAGCCTATAATCTTAAAAAATGTTAATTATCATGAAAGACATGAAGAACTCTGGAAGACAAAGCAAATGAATGCGTTATGCAATCTGGGATTTTCTTTATGCTGTAAAAGACAACTGGCAAAACTTGAATAAATTCTAGATTGGATAATAGTATGGATGTTAATTTCGTGATTTGGGGAATTATACTGTAGTTACTTAAGAGAGTATCTTTGATTTTAGGAAACACACACTTAAGTATTTAGGGATAAAGGGAGCAAAGTTGGTGGGGCCTCAGAGGCAAACTTGGGGTAGGACTTACATAGTTTGAGACTATAATTCTCAAACGTTTCAGAAAAAAAATATGCGTGGGTCTATATATGTAGATCACTTTAGTTTGTTGTCCATGCTGGGGGAGCCACGAGGTTTGGCCCTCTCTAGACAAAACAGCTTGGGTAAAAGTACCCTGAAAAGAGTTGAACTAAGTCTTCCAGTGATGCCCAGATAAGTACAGTGAGCTTCCAGACAAAGATGATAATACAGAGCACTTAGTACGTGCCAGGCTTACTTCTTCAAACTTTACATATATCTTCTCCTTAAATATTCAATATCTTATAATATTTATCCTTTTTATGAAGCCAAGGCGCACTGGCCCCAAGTCACATGGTTTTAGCAAGAGGCAAGATAAAGATTTGAGACCTAGATTTGAGTCGAGACCTAGCTCTAAAATCCGCTCCTCTGGACAACAGAATCAGATATCTGCCCCAAGTACCCCCACACTTGTCTGCACAGGCTTGGCCCTCTAGGTATGGACAGATCTGACTTATGTTGGAGGTTGGAGGAACTTACCTGTGCAGTAGGGGTTATTGGGGTTGAAGTTCAAGGCAAATTCATGGGAGACCTGAGGGCAAGAATGAAAATGAGGTTCTTTCCCATGGTCATATTTGTGCAAAGGAAAAGGACACTATGGTATATGCCAAGCATTGTACAGGAAGTATTTAGTCCTGAATACTTGTTGTACATATGCCTGTAGAGATACATCCCGCATATCCACATAAAGCTGGGTGCCAGACAACGAATCAACAGCATCCCCCCAAATCAGGACCCTGACACTGAAAACAGAGGGGCTGAGGAGTCTCACCTGCCAATCAGGGGGCACCTGGGCCCCAAATCCAAATGCTGGGAACAGCTTGTCCCTGTGGGAAGACAGTGAGTTGGAGAAGAGGCAGAGAGGGGACTGTGAGCCCAGAGGCTGAAACACCCGTAGGGAGGGGGACGGGCAAGAGTACAAATTACTTACGAATCATAGTCCTGAATCACATTGCCCACACTCCACAGAGCTGTCAGGTACTCGTTGACCCCTGTTGGGCTCAGGTAGTGCAGGGAGTCCGGGGAGGAAGGGTCTCCATTGGAGCCCGTGAAGTCTATACCTACCTGGGAGGAAGGGAGGAGGGAAGCTGAAGGCCACTTTGAGCTCCAGATCTGTTCTTCTGCCCTTGATAAAGCAACTTACAGTGAAGTTGATTTGACAGCCTCCCATCACATAGTCCAGGAACGAATACTGTGTTTCTACCTGTAGATGAAACCAGGATCACGTCTGGGGTGAAGAAATTGGGGCCATGGAGCACAGGGGTCAGAGCCTGGGTCACATGGGCTATTACTGTCTCACCTGGCAAATCTTAACACAGACAGTCCCAGAGTTCTTGTAGCTTTTCTTTTTCTGCTGTTTCTCAGGGTGGATGCATTCAAACTCAGCCTGGTGAGGAAAGAAAAACTAGGGTAGGAAACTCCCAGAGCATCAGCCAGAACTGGAACTGCTCTGCCCTCCATCTCTCTCTCCCTGGGGCTGCAGTCCTTTAGGCCCACCTCAACACCCCTGAGCTGGGCTGGTACTCACCGGGACTGCTTGTAGCTGGGCCAAGCTGGTGTAGAAGGTACCAATGAGATCATGTGAACCATCACTGTCATAGTCTGAGCATCGCACCTGGTGCGGGGGGAAGAAGGGGAGGTGAGTATGTGTATATAGTGAGAATAAATCCCTCCCCAGGCTCCCTGCCCCTGCTCAGTCCATCCAGGAAGCAAACTCCTCACCTGGATGGGTGTGCTGGGGTCTCCCCCACAGAAATGCTGAAGGGAAACAGAGAAGCGCTTCCATGTAGGGTTCAAGTTGTTCTTGATTACCTGAAGGTGGAGGGCAAGGCCTCTAGTAAGTTCTGGGCTGGCATATGGGGAGCGGTCATCCTTCCCTATCCATGTCCAGTCTTGTTCTCCCTGTGTTCCAAACCTTGGTAATCCCAAACCCCAAGGATTCTCTCATAACCCACTCCACCCAATCCCAGGGGTCTCACACCTCAGATCTGTATGCCAGGTGCCATTTCCCATCACCCTGACGGAAGAACTCCAAGAATGGATCCGATTTCCCCAGGAAGTCCTGTCAATGCAACAGAGATCCCAGTGTAAGTAAGACTAGAAAGAGAACTATTTGCCAGTCCTCACCCCTGCCCCCCATCCTTGTCCCCTTAATTCTCAAATCCCAAAGGCTGAGTCTTTCCAGACACACCTTCTTATCTAGGTTTCTGGCCTCCACCTCCATGGTCACTATACGATTATCCTTCATCTCCTGAGCTGATACCTAGGAAGGGGAGGCAGGAGACTATATCACCTCATGAATTCCTCTTTGATGTAACTCCCCTCCCCCAGAGTTCTTCCTTACCGTTATGGTCCCCCGTCCAGCAGGTTTTCCAGGCTTCAGCATCAAGGGCAAAGTTATTATCTGGCTAGACACAATCTGGGGCAGAGCAGGGGTGGGTGGGAGAGCAAAATCTCAGACAGGGTTAGGTCTTCCTTGACCCCCACCTCCTCCATGTTCCAGACAGTCTGGGTGGTCTGTTAGGGCTCTTAGTGAACATGTGTCTGAAAGATTTTAACCCCTAGCCCTACATACCTGTCCTAGGGAACACTCAGCCCCTCCTAGGAAGTCATCATCTCCCAGCTCAGGTGTCTTGTTGTCTATGTCATAGATGCCAAATCGAAGCTTCTGGACTGTTTCAAAGCGGTACTCAAGCTGCAGAGTCTTGGAGAACTCGGGGCTCGAGCAGTTCCGTACTCGCTCAGTTCGGCCGAGCTGTGGGCAGAGGCCAATTAGCATAACAGTCATACACCCTTCACCCCCCAAACAGTTCTAGCCTCCCTCCACAACCTTAAACCCATGGTCCTCACCTCAGCCCAGTTGCCCCCTCCCACATCCTGTAAAAGGACGCAGAGTGGATCAGACTTGGAGCCGATGTCCTTGTCAATGAGGTGGTCACAGGAAATGGACAGCTGAACCAAGGTCACACAGTGGGCCATCTGGGAAAAAAAGGACCTAAGTCAAGCACTGAGGACCCTTTTCCACCCTTCCCTGACTATAGGTCCCAGCTTAGGAAGGCCAGCAGGCTTCACCTAGGCAGGGCTGGGCCTGTATCCAGCTCCATGACACCCAAGGAAGAGAAGGTCCTAGAGCCTCCATACTCCTCTAACCCCCTTAGGTGAGCTCCGTGGGACAGGACATGGTGGGTACAACCAACCCTGGTATGATGGGAAGATGCAGAAAAAGTGTACTGGCCTCCATCAACAACTTTGACCCCAAACTAGTCCTCACCCTAAAATCCCTATAATGCTCCCAAGACCCAGAATCTAACCCTGAACTTCTCAGAGACCAATGAATCTCACTCTGACCCTCTTACTGGCCCCAGATCAGATCCTAATCCAAGTTCCAATCCCAACATTGTCTCAAACATGACCATGATCCAGATACTACTCCCCAAAAATTTTCTTCCTTCAATGATTTCTCACAAACTCTGGGGCCCTGCATCTTGAGATGGTGTTAGGATCCCCTCAACTCAGTCTCCTAGCTTATAATCAGCGGCTCATGTCCAACTCCTCACTACTCTCACTGCCACTACCCAGTCCAAGCCATCATCATTTGTCACCAGGCTTATCGCATTAACCTCTTTAACTGGTCTCCCTTATCCTATGCCATCCCCACCTCCACCCCCATCCTCACACCAACAGACTATTCCCAATACGGCAACCAGGGTGATCCTGTTAAAATGTTAATTCAGGTCATGTAACACCTCTGCCCAAACCCTCTAATGATTTCCCATTATTTAGAAAACATCCAAACTCTAGCATGGTCTACAAGGTCTTGAAAGATCTAGATCTCTCTAACCTAATTTCCTAACACCTCTCTTCCTCACTCCATTCTGGTCACACAGGTCTGCTCGCCTGTCATTCCTCAAAGAAGCTTGTTTCTTCCCTATTATCCACATGGCTTGTTTACTCACTCTCTCTAGGTCTTTATTCAAAATCATTTTCTCCATTATGAAGAAAAAGGCTCTCCTCTTCTAGCTACTTAAAATTTCAACCCTACTACTACCAACACATTGCATACTGGTTTCCTGCTTTTTCTCTTTAGCATTTATCAGTGTCTAATATACTATATATAATCTGTTTTCCCCACTAGAATGGAAACTAAGGGAATGTAAATATGAAGGAAGGGATATTTGTTCTGTTCACTGCTGTATCCCAAGCACCTAGATAATAAATATTTGCTGAATGAAATCCAAAAGGCCACCTCCAGCCTCAGCTCCCAGCCCAGCCATCTCCAAACTGACTGGTAATTATGAAGCACCAAGCTTCTCTAATTCATCCATTTCCTCAGCTGAAACACTATCTTCTTGCATGGATCACCATGACTCCCAAGGAACCCCTCCTCCTACAGTCCCCATACAATTATCCTCAGACTTGTTACTATCCCTGTGTCCTTGCTGACCCATACACCTGAAGATCATCTGTACCCAAAGTGCAGATGAGGTCAGATCTCTCACCCAGCTTTACTCAGCACTCTGGGTTTTCAAGCACTATACCCCAGGATGCCTCCAGCCTTAGCCTCCCCTAAACTGACCCTCAGTCAATTCTTCCCCCAACCTAGCCCACAGTTAGTGCTGTTCCCATCTTGGTGCCTTGTGGTCTCCATCTGGAGTGCTATTATCAACCGATGCTGAAATGATTATTACACTTTGGCTTGCGTCACAAACTGTGTATTCATATCATCTCAGTCTCTGCTTGAAAGCATCCAATGATGGAAAACCTACCACTCTCTTAATCTATTTTTTAAATATATTTTAGAGAGAGACAGACAGAGAGAAAATCTTACATAGGTTCCAAGCTCAGTGCAGAGCCCAATGTGGGGCTCAATTCCACGACACTGGGATCATGACCTGAGCTGAAATCAAGAGTCAAATGCTCAACTGACTGAGCCACCCAGGCACCCCTCTCCTAATCCATTTAGAAGTCCTGCTCCATAAAGTCTCACCCAAACCAACTCAAGTCTGCTGAATCCTCATTTCTACATATTTGTCCTATATCTCCCCAGTCTAAACTTCCACAGGAAAGCCTTATTCCATCTCTCTCTCTGAGAACCCATCTGATCTGGAAGCAGTGAAACCCCCAGCAAAAATCTGGAAAAAGAGCCCCAGTTCTTTTGAATGTCGCCCCTAGAAAATGACTTGTAGACTCTGAGCAGCCTGATCTTCCCTTTGGAAGTTCCCCAAGGACAGACCCAGAGAAGAACACATACTCCCAAAGGAGTGGGACCGCAACTTCCCCAAGTCACAACCTGACTCATGCTTCTCACTTCACACGTTCTCTGCACAGAACAGAAACAAATGAAGGATGTTCGTTTCACTATTGCTGAGAATAGTAAAACACCTGAGACAGCTTAAAGGTCTATTATGTACTAAGTAAACTATGATACATTAAAACAATGGAATGCAGAGCAGCAGCAGCAGGTAAAATACAAGGCAGAACTATATTATATTGGTATTATATGAAAAAATATAGTCACAAAAAATGGTCAGAAAAGTAGGACTCCATTTTAAACTTCAATTTTATGTGTATACACAATAGATTTGAATATGTTGACAAAATAAATACACATACACACACACACACACACACACACACACACAGAAAAATGGACAACACACCAAAGAAATGCAACTTTAGATGCACCTCAGAGAAGGAGGATGAAGGTAAGGACTTTACATACTCTATACACTTCTGTACTGTTTCCATATTTTATAGTTTATTTTGAAATTTTTAAAGGGCTTCATTAGTTTTTTTTCTCCAAACCACAACTCAAGTCCTCCTCACTATTCAAAGCCCAAAGCCTCTACCTCTGGTTCAACAACCCCTACCTAAATTCAGAGTTCTCTTGCCTCCTCTCTGTCTTCTTCCTAGCACTGGCTCAGCTAGCCTTCCTTGATGTCAGCTTCCAGAGTCTTCACCTTAATTAGAAGCCCTGCATAGCTGCCCATGGCCCTTAGATTCAGAGCCAAAATCCCTAGCAAGGTCACCTTAACTCCACACAACTCCAGAAGGAACATCTACACAGAATGTAGTAGTTGTGGAATATGGTGACCCAGCATCCCTAAAACTTCAACCTTCAAACCCCTTCCCAGTCTGCTCTACCTCCTACCATTTTACCACCCAACCAAATAGTAATCCAAAGCTATTTCTGGTTCCTCAAAAACATGCACAAGCTGATACCTCTGACTTTCCTGCCTAAAAAATGTCTTGACATCCAAAGTTCTGCTATGACATCATTGCTTTATGAAGCCTTGCCCACAATCCCCAAGTAAAATTTATCATCTCTCCTCTGGATGATTACATGGCTTTCTCATCATCTTCCTGCAAACACATGCACGCACACACACTGTGTTTATTAACCAAACAGAAATTAGGTCATACCATTTTTCTGCTTAAAACTCTGGAATGGCATCACAAAACACTCTAAGTCCAAAGTTCTTACCATGGTCTTCAAGGCCCTCCTTGCAAGACCTGACCCTTATCTAACTAATCATCTAGCCACATAAATATGCTCCAACCAGGTTTCATTTCTGACATACATATACATTCCCTGTATCAGAGCTTCTACAGTCTTCATTCATATACACCCCAGAAAATAAGCTCTATTAGAGGAGGAACCATGTCTGCTTTGCCTATCTCCAGTACCTACAACAGGACCTACCCTATGGTAGGTATTCAATAAATTAAATAGTAGTGATTTAACCCTGAAACTGCCACCATAATTTTGACTTTTGTCTGTCTACCCTCATAATCTATGGGCTCCTTGGAACTAGGGCTGGGTATTATTTCTGTATCCCTAATATCAGCTGCTTAGTACATAGTACTCATGACCATTTGTTGAATAAATGGTAACATGCTTTTACTCAACTCAAACTTTCAGGCCTTTTCCATTTGAACTACTGTCCAGCAGTAAATCTTCTCTATTTGATCTTGTACAACTGAGCTTTAAAATTTAAATGTAGGACTCCTGGAACTCAAAACTAAGTGACAATTTAAAAATGAACAAAAAATTTGATCAGATACTTCATAAAAGAACATACATGGATTGGAAATATATAAAGGAAGAGTGATCAACAGCACTAATCATCAGGGGAATGCAAATTAAAACCACAATGAGATACTCTCACATGCCCACCACAATAGCTAAAAGTAGAAAAACTGACAATACCAAATGTTGGCAAGGATGTGGAAATCTCATACATCGTTAGTGAAAGCATTAAATATACCACTTTGGAAGCATTTTGGCAGCTTTTTAAAAAACCAAATACACGTCTAGTCAAAGAGCAATTCCACTCCTAGATTTTTATCCAAAAGAAAACATTATGTCCACAAAAGATTTATATAAGAATGTTCATAGCTGCTTTATTTATAATAGCCGAAAATTTGAAACAGCTCAAGTGTCCATCAATATGAGAATGAATAAACCATAATATTTATACATGTAAGAGAAAACTATGCAGTAACAAAAAGAAACCATTAATATCTGCAACATGGATGAATCTGAAGCATATAATACAGATTCCACTTATAAAGTTTTAAGACAGGTAAAACTTATCTATAATGAAAAAATTCAGAATAGTGGTTATTCCTCCTGTGTCCCAGGGGAGGGGCAGGTATTAACTGAGAAGGAGAGAACGCTAGAGGGAATGGAAAAGTTCCTTATCTTGATAGGAATGTGAACCACAAATGCATTTTTCATTCCCATCTAATGATACACTTAAGATGTATACATCTTACTGTATGTAAATGTTACTACCCCCCCCAAATAAACCTATAAGAAATGATGAACTCAAGACACGTTGGAATATTTATGAAGTGTGCTGATACTTGCAATTTCTTTGAAATGCACCAAAAAAAATAAAATGGTATGTTGAATGGATAGATACGTGGTAAAACAAATATAGGAACATTTAAGCTGTAGAACTTAAATAGTAGATATATGGATATTTACTGTATAATTTTTTCAACTTTTCTGTATACTCAAAGTTTTCACAATTAAATGTTGAGGAAAAATTTAAGTGGAGGACTTAAAGTGGAGAGCTACGGGTTGATCCATGATACTTTATTGAGAACTACAAAGTATTAGCAGTAATTATCTGTGGTGGTGAGGTTACAGGCAACAACTGGAGCTGTGGCCTTTTCCCTCCCTCCAGGGTTTCTCCAAGATCCCAGGGACAGAGAGACTTATGCTCTGAGGCAGACACTTTGGCAGTGGTCGGACAGGTGCTTCTTCCTGTGCTAGGACTCGATTTCTGGCAGATAAGAGCATTCTTTCCTAGTCTATTACCATTTCCACCCCTTTCCCCACAGCTGGTCCTGTTCTATCCTTTCTTAGTTTCTTTTCTGACCAGACTAAAACCCCAATCAGAATGCTGGAAACGGGTGTGCAAACGGGACGGGATTCCATTTCTGAGAGTCAGAGCTTCCTGTGCTACCACAGCTGTTTTTCACAAATCTGCCCCCTTTGCTTCTCATTGGAATTAGCAATTTTTTATAAGTCTTTATAATGTGCAGTTTCTGATCCTTTGAGTCATATTTCCTTTACATTATCTAATGCCTGGGAGTATTATTCTCTCCCAAATCCTGTTAATTTCCTTTAAAATCTAGCTCCAAGCCTACCTGTTTGGAAAACTTACATAATTAAAACTCCTAGTTCGTATCATTCTTCTGTTCCATATCCTTTGAACAGCTACATCCTTAAGCCAGACTCCTTTACTTTTCATCTAGTGCCATTATAATTAATCCCATGGGACTTTCAGCTTCCTTTTTGGACTGAAATTTTATAAAACCATATTAAATATCACATTTAAGTGGGTCAATAAGTCTCAGAAATTTTCTCACTTAGTTTTGTAAGAGAGGTCTGGCTAATATTTGCCAGGTCTTTGTGCACTCTCTTCTGAACCAGCATATCTTGCCTGGATGTCTATAACAGTCTCTGCATTTTTTTTTCATGCTTTATTTATTTTTGAGAGAGACAGAGAGAGAAAGAGAGAGAGAGAGATCGTGAGCAGGGGAGGGTCAGAGAGGAAGAGAGAGAGAGACAGAATCCGAAGATAGGTTCCAGGCTCTGAACTGTCAGCACAGAGCCTGACGCGGGGCTCGAACCCACAAACTGCGAGATCATGACCTGAGCCGAAGCTGGACGCTCAACCGACTGAGCCACCCAGGCGCCCCAGTCTCTGCATTTCTTAACTGGTCTCATTTCCACTCTCAGTTCAACCAAGTCATAGACCTTCCCTGACTCCAACCCAACAATACCCAGCTTCTCATAAACCTATCAAAGTGTGCAACTTGTTTATTTACTTGCTTATTATCTATTACCTCTAGGTGACTATAAATTCAACAAGGGAAGAAACGAGATCTGTCTTGTTCCTATTCTAGTGACACACATAGCAGGTGCTTTGTAAGTATCTGTTGAATACTAGGAAAGGAATGATAATCCAAGAATTCAGAAATGACCCAAATCTAGTCCTAGCCTGCTGCTGAAACCATCAAGAAGAAATGAGCTTTCTAGGAACACTCAACACAAGACTAGCTTGTTATTTCTATGTGCCCCCAGCACCCCCAAGCCTTCCATTCTATGCTAGTCAGGAACTGCAAGCAGAAACAACTAAGTATATAGCACCAATATTTTCTCCCTTTGTCTTCTACCGCTTGAAGCCTCATTCCCTTGTGTCTCCCCTGTAAGCTGCTTTCCTCTTTTGGTGGAAATAAAAAAGAACTGAGTGAGCATCTAATCCAAATCCCTCAATTCAAGGTAGAGAGGTAAAATGTTAGATTTAGCTAAGGCCGCATACATAGTTAAACAAAATGAGGACTGGAACTCAAATATTCCAACTCCTACCTCGTCTAGAACTTCAATTTTTAAAAAAATATTTATTTATTTTTGAAAGACAGAGTGTGAGTGGGGAGGTGCAGAGAGAGAGGGAGACACAGAATCCAAAGCAGGCTCCAGGCTCTGAGCTGTCAGCATAGAGCCCGACATGGGCTCAAACCTATAGACCGTGAGGTCATGACCTGAGCTGAAGCCAGACACTTAAGCGACTGAGCCACTGAGGCACTCCTCTCCTCTAGAACTTTGGACTGTAGTCATACACTTCTCTCCTGAAGAACTTTCCTTCTTGTATCCAACAGCAACATGATGCAGTGGGCAAGAGTATGGATTCTGCAGTCAAATGACCAGGCTCCAAATACTGGCCTTCCTCCTCTCCCTGGCCACAAAGAGATATTACTACATAAGTAGAACGATGTCCTACTTATATAATTTGGGCAAAATACTAAGCCTCAGGTTCCTCAAGAGTGAAGTGCGGGATATAATCCTTTTCTAAAGATGTATATAATGTATGCAAGGTGGTTATCCTGGAACTATTATTACCAATAAGTATTAGCTATTATTTATCTTTCAAGCGTAGCTCTTATATGTTCTCTTTTTCACAATATTTCCATCACTCAACAACTTTTCACCCTCGACTACCATATTCAATCCACACCACAACTGTATTCTGTCAATGTTTCCAGCTACTTGATGTCCATAAAATAACAAACACCTTTAGAACAAACATTGCTTCAGCATCTCCTATTTCACACAGCACAGACCTAAGCACATGACAGCAATTCAAAACACCTTGAGGGAGGCTTGTAGCAGTGTGCTTGGAGCAGGCCTGTATGGTTTGCAAAAGATGAGTGTTAAATACGAAGTAATTTCATAAGCTAATTTGGTAAAGGTTTAAGCCACAGAGATGGCAAATCTTATAAATCTTATAAATCAGGGCTTCTTCCCTTCCCCCCAGCTAGCCACTTTACCATTGTTGATAGGGAATCCCAATCTGCCAACAGGGAGTAACCTATCCTTTGTTTTGTACCGCATCCCCTTCCCTGCCTTGGAGATCCTAACTCTGCTCTTCATAAATCCAAGAACAGATCTGTTCTCCTGGATCCACCTGGATCCATACAGTGCCAGTTGAGCTGAAAGTCATTGATCCTTCATGCTCAGGAATTACACTGCCCTCTTCCCTTCCCAAAACCCTAACAAAGAAAGAAACCAGATTTCAATCCCATTTCCACCCTTCAAAGAGGAAGAATAAAGCACCAAAGTGTCTGGGTGGCAGGATCATTCCAAGAAACCAAAGCCATGCTCACAACTCCTGTTGCCTACCTTGGCTGCTCCAGCATGCTAGATCAAGTCCTGAAAGCCAATCAGGAAATTCTCCACAGGCTCCCAATGGGCAGAACACCACCCATGTAATACTCTTTTCCTTTCAGATGAAAAGACAAACTATGCCCACCACCACTGTTCCTTTCCTTCTCTGCCTCATCAAGGGACATGGATATAGTAGACAAGTCTTGCTTTAACCCCTACTTCTCCCTCTACAACACAGATTCCCCAAATTTAAATTAGCAGCCCCAAAGACAGCTTCACAGGTCACACACTGAACAAAATACGTACATATGTAAATCCTTACTTAAAAATCCTTACTATAAAACTACACACTCTTTATTCATACATATGACTATAGGCCACTAAAATTGTGTTTACGTAATGTTAAGTAATAATTTGGTTTAGATCCATGTAATACTAAGAAGTCTGGCTGCCACTGTATTTGGCAATACTATAAAGTTTAAGATGTGAGTGTCACACAAAAAATGAAAAGGGGAAAATATGGTATAGTCAACGGTCACAGGGTTTCCCATTCTGCTCTATTCTGTGATGGTCAAATCAGTTTGGAGGTCAAACAACATCAGCATCCCCAAAAGATTAAACAAAGTTCAACAAATACAAATGGTGTCCAACCCTTCAAAGGGAACCTAGCTTGAGGAGTGAATTCGATAGGGGGAAAGAAGCAAACTGAGGAAGAACACGTAGCCTTCAAGCAAGATAGGACTATACTGGTGGGAGTTTTCCTCTGCCTTAGGACTCTGAATGTGTTTACACAAAGCCTCCACCTGCCTATCTCAAAATAAACAGAGTACTGGAGCAAGGCCAGAGTCCCTTCCCCAGCAGGCTCAAGACCCCTGACAGAAAGGTGCTGCCAGTGGCCCCTCACATCTTAAAGAAGGGGCTCTGCCTCTGGAGTCATGCAAGCAGCTTATGATTGAATATTATCTGCTCACCCTTAACTACTAATGAAACTTTGAGCAAGTTACTTTGCTCCTCTTCCCCTGGATTTCCCCCAATTGTAGGGTGGGGATAATAACAGTGCCAACTTTACAGGGTTATTTTGAGGATTAAATGAGACCAGCCATGGAAAGTACCCCCTGCCTGACACTAACACAGTAAGTGCCCAATGTGTTAACTGATCCTCTTCTCAGTGCTCATAAATGGATCCTTTTGTGGTATCATCATTTAACTTGTTGGTTCATGGGGCAACCAAGAAAATGTCTCTGGTCCACCTGCCTCAGAGGACCTAACTGGCAGGAATGAAGACCCTCCCTACTTTCTTCTCCTAATGAAATTCTCAAGCTGCAGTGTGAGACTGCTGTCACATTCAGAAAAAGTGGCAAAATTTTGAGTTCCACTGTAAGGTTCAAATCACCTACAAACTTCCAGAAACAGAAAGGCTGGGTACATAGACTCACAGAAGCTTGAAACTGGGCATACTCAGATTATCTAGCTTAATCTCATTTTCTAAAACACTAAGGCCAGAGAAAGGAAATGATTAGCCCTGGGATACACAACAACTGATGAATCACAACCAAACTGCCTAAGAATGTGATTTCTATTCCAACCATTTTAGCAACAGCTCACACCTTGTAATCCAGTCCAATCTGAAATCCACCTGGCCACTCCACATGAGCAGTGAAGCTTGTGTGATCTCTTCCCATGACCTGTACCAACTAGCCTTATACACTGATGGAAAATAATTCTGCATCTATCACATGTTCTATTTGTCCAGCAGGGCAGGAACACAGAACTGCTGGACTTCACACTTATAGAACTTATCAAAGAAGTAAACTTTAAATAACAAGCACAAATTCTGCAAGGTGTAACTCAACTCAGGAAAATGTGATTTATACCAAAATTTACATAGAACACCTACTAGGCAGCCAATTCTGCCCCCAGCCTGCCCTGTTGGAATCTACATTCCTTTAATCTAGGAATTAAAACCTTCTTTTAACGAGACACCTGCCTATTACCTGCAGAGTGTAGAAGACAAGAGTACTGGACCACCTTCCCGAACATCTCCAGGGCAAGGGCGTTGACAAGAGCGTGTGCATTTCCAGTGTGCAATATGAGGTATGGCATAAAGGAGCGGAGTGAACAGCAGACCAGAGCCTTGGAAAAAGAAACCTACTGTTTATAATGCAAGCACCCCTTACTGGAATAAATCCACTTGGGATACACAGGTCTTAAAAATGGGTTGTTCTTCAGAATTTGTATGTTAGGGAAGTTAGGAAATAAAAGAGAGGACTTGAACGATAAGGAAACTGCATTACAGACACACATTGATCTGCCCACTTGCCACTGTAGATGGGGTGAAAGGCAGGGTGGGGTGGGGAGAAGGGAGAAGATTCTAGTTCTACTGCTGGATTCTGGTGTAGGATTAGTAAGTTTATAATATAAGGCCTAATTAGTCAGTGAAAAAGGTAACTGGAGCCCATGAAAATGGTAACTGAGGCAAATAAACTGCCTCAGAAAAACCTGCCAACATAAAAAGGAAGGGGAAAGGTTAGGAGGAACATAACAAAATTCAAATACTCAAAAGTAAACAAACAGCTGAAAGAGGCAGCACAGCTAGGAGCAAAATGACAGGGGATAACTTTTCTTATATTCTAAATCTGTACTGTCCAAAAGGATGGCCTCCTACCCACAAGTGGATATTGAGCACCTAAAATACGCTTAGTTCAAATCACAATGTACTTATTAAAAATTTTGTTAAAAAAACCCTCAATTTTTATAGAATATATCCTGAAATGATAACATTTCAGGATATACTGAGTTAAATAAAATGTATTATTAATTTCACTTTTTTTTTGCCCTTTTCGTGGCTACTAGAAAAATTTAAATAGCGTAAGTGACTCTTACTTCTATTGGACAGTGTTGCCTATCATAGGGAATCTCCAAAGATCAGACACGGAAAAGTAAATTCTCTGTTGCTCTGTGAATCTAGAATTGTGCTGTTCAATACAGTAGCCACTAGCCACATGTGACTTATTAAATTTAATAGTAGCTACTACAGGGGTGCCTGGGTGGCTCAGCTGGTTAAGTGTTTAACTCCTGATTTCAGCTCAGGTCATGATCTCACAGTTTGTGGGATCAAGCCCCATGTCTGGCTCTGCACTGTCAGTGGAGCCTACTTGGGATTCTCTCACCCTCACTCTCTGCCCCCCATCTGCTCATGAGCACTCTCCCTCTCTCAAAAGAAATAAACAAATAAAAACCAAAACAGTAGCTACTACAGTGACTAGTAATCAGCATATGAGTGCAGATGAGAACATTTCCATTGGACAAAACTCTATTGGACAGTTCTGGTCTGGAATAACAAGAACAAAGTGGACATTTCATACAGAAAAGCTAAAACTATCAAATCAATGTAAAACTAGAAAAGAATGATTGTCTGATAGTCAACTATGTATAACTGGTTAAATTGATGGGGGAATTCACTTAATTCTGGATTCATTTATGAATGTCTTATTAGACCATTTGTTTATAAGAAGTGGTATACAGCAGCTAGTCAAAAGGTCATTAAAAAGATAAAAGATTCTATCCCTCTACTAGCTCAGGACACCCCTAGTACCAACCCTTACCTGCCTGCCTTACTCACCATTCAGCTCAGTCACACCACTCAGACTACACTGTTATGGAACAACTTTAAGAGTTTCCAGGACAAATACCATTTTAGGTAGTGCCACTGTGTTCCTTCAAACAATCATTTCATTTTACTACACTAATATTATGTCCCCAAGAACTCTGGTTAGAGATCATGCCTTCCCTCAGCTTACACACAAGGCTTCCATTACACTTGTTCTGTCTGACCATTTAGCAACTAGCCAGGAAACCCTTTATCCAGTTCCTGTGGGGCATTGAGTGTACCCTGTACGTGCACAAGTACAACAGAGCACTTGTATAATTTAAAACCTTAGGTCTTTAAGAACAGACATCTTATTTTGCTTCCTTTTCTACCACAGCACACAGAAGTACTGGGTGCATAACACTGCTCAAAAAATTTAGTTAGCATGGGTTACTGCTAGGGCTAAGCTGATTATCCACATGAAACGGTCTTAAAGGCTTGGAGGCAAAAGACATTTCCAATTCCAACCTGTCAATTCAATGATCACTGAAACAAAGATAACTGGAAGCATCTACTTCAGAAAGTAAGAGCTGCATTATTCTTTCCACTTTAGCCAGATTTATAGCAGAGGGACCCTGCTGGTCCCATAGGCCCACACCACAGAAGGGAGCTCTGTATAAAGGACATGACCATCTCTTTACAGCAACACCATATATGGGGGAGTGTAGTGAAGGACGGCATTAACTCACTTCCAAGTGGAACAAAAGGAAAATGAAATCAGCAACAGCACCAGTTAGTATGATTTAAGACCCCTTAAGTAGCTGAATTTCTTTACCCTTAAGCCTTCCCCACTCTGCAAAGACTAACAGGTGACTTATGGTAGCACAATGTGGTTGTTACATTTGGTATGTAGCACAAATGCTCAAATGACAAATCTTACTTACTATGAAGAACGGTGAGTGAACTGACATCTCCCCCCCAATCCCTCGCCCCCACCATTAAGAGGCTAGACTACAGAGATAGCAGTGAGAAACTCTGGTTACCAGCAGGTAAGCAGGTAAAAGTGGGGAAACTGGCAGTATCAGAATGGAGGGAATCAAACACTAAGGGGCAGCCTGTCTGAATATAGCACAGCTTATTCCTGGAAGTGTTACAATTCTTCAACATCTGACCCTGTCCATACTGAATTATGTTCCACTGCTGGTCATGCCTCTATTTTCCCCAAAAAGTCACCTCCTCCTTCTCGCAACATGAAATAGCAAGCCTTTGGCTGATTGGGAAAAATGACTTGAAATATTGTTACTAAAATCAGAATCCAGATGTCTGGTTCAGCAGGGGTGCCAATGTCTGTTGTGTCATTTAACCACTTCTCTACAACTGGTGTTTTCTTAGTATCTATGATTTAACTATCAACATTTTCACTAGGGAAAAGTCCTGGGCCTCTTAAAAGAATTCAAAGATAACAGTTAATGAGATTTTCCTCAGCCCTATTTCCTCCACCAGATTTTTAGAGTGCTGCCCTTCTGACCCTGGGGCTAGAATGCTTTCATCAAGTGGCTTACTTTTTGCCCCTTCTGGATTCTTCAGTAGTAGAGCAATATGTAGAAAAGCAGTGCCACCTTAGCTGCTAGTTGTTAGTTATATTGATCCAGAAAAGGAGCCATAGTCTAAGAAGCTTCTGAGATCCTCTGGCATAAAGCTCAAGGTAACAAGAATAAATCCAGGAAGCACAGTAAAGAATTAACATTTACATGAACAGGCACCATTAAGAAATGAACTTGCTCATATTGTTAGAAGAGTTTTTCCAGAAAAGTCACTACAGCATCAAAGAATTGTGCCACCACCAGAGTATGCTCTTTCCAGAACATTTTAGGTAAGTCAATGCAATCTATCAGATTTTATACTAAAAAGACAAAACTGATATCAAGCAATTGTTTAATTAAAAAGGGTAGTCTTAAGTTTGGATTCTACCATATCCCATAAAAGCTCTACTTCTGGGGGGTAAGGAGAATGGTGGCGATGCACAAACTGATAAACCATTTCTTGCTGTAAAACACTGGAAAGCACACAACAAGGAATCAAAGTGAGGGCCCTCTACTGAGCAAGAAAACGACATGTATTATTAGCATACAGTTTATCCCTTTAAGACGGTAAGGGCCATCTGGGTGTCTTGTAGGCAGCTGATTTCACCCTGTGATTTTTTAAATGCTTAGTCAAACCTTCATAATTTTAGAACAGTTCAGCAACCACCTGGAATTAACTATGTTTAAGTCTAAACCCCTCTCAAACAACTTCAGTACTGAAACTCAAAATAGACTAAAAACTCTTTCATGATGAAGGTAAAAGTTCTATTTTTCAAGAGCCTTGGTTAGAAGGAACAACCCACTAATTTATCTGCAACTCCAATCCAGATTTTTTTAAGGCCTCTGAAATTTATGGAAACTTTTCATCTGCTAATTTTTTTTAGCAGTTGAATAAATGAATAAATGTGGGAGGGACAAAAACAGAGCATCAAGTCAGAAAACAGCAGTATTTTTGATTCCTCTCCCCTCTTCCCCACCTCAAAATACCTCACATACTAATGCAAGAATAAGTAAATAAAAAAGAAAAGGTTTTAGAAGTATGTGCAACTGACAATGCATTCTGAAGGTTTCTTTTCCCATTTCTTAAAGTAATCAGTTTTTTAAAAAGACAATTCACAGCCCCCTTTAAGACTCCCTCTGTAAAAAGGAGCGTCTGGTTTCTGGTTCTGAGTCCACATAACGAAGTGGCTTGCTAGCAAAGCACATAAGATAAAGTCTGAAAAGGTGGATACCACAGATTTGACCTAGAATCAAGTTTCCTCCCTGCCGTTCCAGGTTATCTTCTTTTCACACTTCAGCATTAGCAGACAAGGATAAGCAACAATGGTTATTACCTCCAAGATCACCAAATCCACCTTTCCAAAGGCACAAAGTATTTGTAAGAGTTAAAAACAAAACAAAAAAAACAAAAAACCCTGATGGTATAGCTCAAAAGAGTACTCTTGTGTAAAGCATTAAAAGCATCAGCCTCTTTTATTTTGTGACAAGTTTATTGAACAGTATTGAAGACTTCATCTTTATAAACAAAAACCTCTGCTGAATCATGCCAAGGCAGTATTTGCTGGCAATGTTGTGGCCGTATTGGCAATGAATCGTTTTATTGTGTTTGGTTTCTAAAGCTTGGACTACTGGAGAACTGCCGGTAAAACTATTTAAATGTGGTAATTTTGGAAGAGTGGGAAATAAGTTTTAAAAGTGATCACTGCCAGAAATTCTTTACGGAAGATTTAACTAGCAGCAACTTTACATTTTCTTTACTCATTTTTAAATGTTCTTGAAATTGATGAGTGGATTTATTTTTAAACACTTGACCCACACCTGTACACAATGACGGAATCCAATAAAAAGGACTTTGAGTTTGATTAAGGCTTTCATGGATCCTTATTTTATCCAAAGTATGTTTGCTTATGTAGATACACAGCCCTAGATTTTCATCCAGTGTGTTAAGACTGACCTAATTACACTGAACATTACTCTGAAATACTGAATAAAAAGTTTCCTAATGAAATTTTCACGGTTGATGCTTTGACAACTTGGGAGCACAAAACTAGGAACTACATTTCACTTAACAGTGTTGCATTTTTTTTTAAAAGCCACTAATAATTATACATCCAAACTACAGTATTAAACACAGAATACACCTCCAAATTTTGCTTGTGAACTAAATGTTTCACCGAAGTTCAGAAAAATTTTACAAACTTGCTTATTTATAAAATACATTTTGTAGATTTCTCTAATCCTTTAAACTAAAAAAACCAAAACACCCCAGCAAGGGGGTGTGGGAGAATTAAACCTAATGGAAAAGATTCTCTTCCATTCATGTCACCAAAAACAGACAAAATTTACACATAAAATTGAAAATATCATGATAGTGTTTACAAATGCACACAACTTTAAGCAAAGCTTTACAAATCCTTCATACCATACAAAGCAAATGAGAAATAAATTCATTTTTACCCCAAACCTAGTTCTTATGAGAAAATTTGCAGGAAGAGAGGTATGAATAATTTCACAGAGCATATTTTTAAGATTTTTTTTTAAACTCAAACTCCAATGCCCAGAACAAGATGAACAATATGCTTAGCAGTTAGCACTATATTAATAAGTCTCAGATACACAAAAATCAAGTTCCAGAGGGCAAAGCATTTAATTACATTTCACAACAAGAGAAGCACTGTTGTGACTCAACCAAATATGAAACATAGTTCTCTCCAATTTCTACACAAACCACTATTTTCTTAATTTATTTAATTTGATGAACAATGAAATCAAGTTTTCCTTTTCAGCATTTATCTAAGATGTAGAAATAACAAAGTAGTTGCAATAAAGCATATGAAATATTTAATAAGATTGTACGAACATATAACCAAAATAAACTGTGGAAAAAAGATAAAAGGCTTTCATTTTCAAACAACCCATTTTTCTAAAATGAAAATAGTCAGCTCTCCAATGGGGAAAATAATCTGCAGTTGAAATAAGACTCCCAAGCAGCGCTGAAGTTTTCTGCACTTGGTCTTTGGAATGAGAAATGATTACTTAATAGAAAACTTAAATTGAACAGCATATATAACATCATATTGCTTTTTTAGTTGAGGAGGCAATATCTAGTGATCTGTCAAAGCAAATTTGCATTCATGAATTGTCAAAGACCCACAACACAGCCATGTCTTCTTTGAAAGTCTAAATAATCCTTTCCCTAAACAAAAAATCCTGTACTGTCAATCCTCTAAGATTGTAGTGATGAAAAGTCTCTCCAAATCTTATCACACAAATGAAACTGTTACCACTCTTAACCCTAAATTATACGAGACTCTGTATTTCAGTGTTCCACTGACTTGCAACACCAAAAAGGCACTATTTAAAAAAAAAAAAAACAAAAAAACAGGAAATACTTCTTTTTAAAAGGCTGACTCCTTTGAAAGTACATTGATTTGCAGGAAATGTTGGGAATGTTTCAAACCAAGACAGAGGACCATGTAAAAGACAAAATTTGTTTTTCATGATATCTCACCAATCTCCCATTCTGTATGTTTATAATATAATGTGACACATCTTTAGAATATTTTAACTAAGAAGGAAAGTAACCATAAGTAGAGCCTTTTGTAGCAGTGAGCAGGATGTTGTAAGGCAAATGTATTCATGACAAGGACACTTACCAACCAGAACCCATGTGGTCCTCCTGCCTTAATGTCCTGAATGCCAAAGAAAAGAGTATGAAAGGGCAAGGAGTCTCAATTCTCTCCCCTCTGGCAGCTACACTTATACTCTGTATGAAGAATTTTTATAAACAGGCTCCTGATCAAACAACTAGACCAAAAAGCCCCCAAGTAACAGGATTAAATGCACATCTATGGAACAGCTTATGGATCTTTTATTCTATAACACTACTGCTAACAAATTCAACTTCAGTTAAAAAAAAAAAAACTAGATATAATAATGCTCTTTCTTATAAATGGACCCTCTTTGTTTAGTTACAGGCCAAAATTTCACACAAATTTGGGACAGAACGAAATTGCCAGAACATCAGCCCATCATGGACAGGACTTCAAATCCAGCATCTTAAACAATGATTATTACAAGTGGTTTCGGGTTTTTGATGCCATCCAAACAACATGAACAATTTTTAAACTGACTAAACTAAAACATGGCGGTCAAACCAAAAAGGCTCTGGTAGGTAGAGGACTCCATATTTTATTTTTGTGGCAAAAGTACTTATTTCACACAGTTTTAAGTGTGACATTAGAAATCAAAGTTCAAGGTTATAGCACAAACCAAGTGTGGAGTTTTATATTAAAACAACAACAACAAAAACAGTTCTGCTCATTTACAAATGAGTCAATTAGGCAAACAAAAAAGCAGCAACTTCAGAAGCAGGACTGTCTATACAGCAAGAACCCTCAAGAAGCAATAAAGGTACATACAGTGAATCTGTATACAGAGATTTTATTCAATTTTAAAAGAAAATGAGGACTTTAGACAAAGCTTTGACCCTATAACAAAGCAAATCTGTCCAGCTTTAAACCAAATTCCAAGAGTAGCCAACTTCTATTTTTCAGCAGCTGGCAAGAGCACCCTTAACGAGCTCTATTGACATTTCTATTTTCTTCATCCCATATGATATAAAACAAAACCAATCTAGACTCCTTGATAAGCTTTATGTGGTCATTTGTGTTTTACAAATGGTTTCTCTAATGGTATGCCAAAATCATATTTGTGTTCTCTCCAGACAGCTTTACTGTAACATAACAGCAATATTTAAACTGGTAGTGAGTCTTCTGTAAACAGTCAACCAATGCTCTATGTTATAGAAACCAATCTATATGCAATTGAAACAATCCACAGGTTCTAACCTGGAAATACTAGGAAAACAATCTGGATGCATTAATCACAGCACTATGAAGATCTACCCTATAAAGAACTGATGTGAACAGCTACCCTAAGACAAGTTTTACTTTCCTTGAGCCTATAGGTCTGTCATTTAAATCAATGACAGCAGCTGTGGCTTCATCCCGAGATTCAAAGGCCACCATGGCTTCGCCTGTGGGCATACCTTTTTCATTGTATTTTAAACACACTGAGCCTGGGATCACTTGATAGCCATAAAAGAAATCTAAAATCTCATCAATAGACACAGTAAAGGGCATATTCTGCACTTTAATTACTGTTGGTCCTGGTTTTCCAGAACTAGATCCAAAGCCAGGGGGTCCACCAATGTGAATTGGGCCAGGACCAGGGCCAGGCCCAGGCCCAAAGGCTGGCGGTCCACTCAAATGCCCAGGGGCACTTCCAAGACCAGGAGGGCCACTTCCAAAACCTGGGGGGCCACCTAAACTACCAGGGCCATTTCCAAAATTCTGAGGGCCTCCTGCAAATCCTGGCCCGCTTAAATTATTTGGTCCACCTCCAAAACCTGGAACATCCAGTCCTAGACCAGGCAAACCACTATTTCCAACTGAAGGCATACCAGGCCTAGCATCACCAAAGGCCCCTCCTAATCCTGGAGGAGGAAGTGGTGGCCCAAAGGCATTCGACCCACCAAAATTACCAGGAAAGTTAAATGGAGGCCCATTGTTGGCCTCCTTAGATCCTACAGTCAAGAAGGCATGTTCTTCACCTCCTGCACCAGGCATTCCTCCACCGGGCATTCCCGCACCAGGCATTCCGGCACCGGGCATTCCGGCACTGGGCATTCCGGCACCAGGCATTCCTGTACCAGGCATTCCTGTACCAGGTATTCCCGCATTGGGCATTCCTGTACCGGGCATTCCTGCACTGGGCATTCCCGCATTGGGCATTCCCACACTGGGCACTCCTGGAACTGCAGGATTGCCTGGCACAGGTATCTTTAACCCTTTTTTTCCTTGGGCAGGGGGATTTTTCTCAATCTCTCTCATATCTTCTAGAGTAACTACATGAACAAAAGCTTCTCTCCCATTAAGTTTTTTACGGTGTAAGCGTTCAGACTTACGTGCATCATCTTCATTTTTAAATTGAACCAATGCCTGTCCTAGACCTTGCCCATTGTTATCAACAAGAACATGTACAGCATTTTCATCCACTGGGATTCCTTCTAGGAACTGAAGAACATCCATCTTGGTAATGCTGAATGGAATATTTGTTATGTGAGCACAGACTTTGGCAGAGCTGACATCTCCCTCCGGATTTAACATCATTTCCCTCTGGTCATAGCTGAAGTTCTGCAGTCTTTTACGAATCATATCTATCTTTTCTAGCATACCTTTCTTAGTAATTGGATGAACTTGAATAAAGCGATTGCCCATGTATTGTTTATGACGACACAGAGCAGCCTTATAGTCAGCCTCATTCCTGAATTCTACGAAGCCTTCACCAGTTGCTTTCCCATTGGGTCCATAAGCAATATAAATACTATCTTCCACAATATCCAACTTTTTAAAAAAATCAATGACATGTTTGTTCTCTGCTTCAAATGGTAGCCCTTTCAAGTAAACACAAAAACCAGCCTCGTGTGGTGATCTTGACCTCGACCTTTTCTGCCCACTGGGCGATTTTGACCTGGGAAGTGTCTGAGGTGGGGGATGGGTTTGTCCAGAAGGTCCTATACTTTGCTTAAAAGTGATATGGCCTCCAGCAGCTACCCACTGTCTCTCTGTGGCAGGACTAACTTCCACATAGCGTTGAATCATCAGCATTCTGTTTCTTTTCAAAGCTTCAAATGTATCTTGAGGGGAGAGAAACTTAACCAATCCATTCCCATTATTTCGACCTACATGATCTTTCAACAAATGCACTGCATCAACACGGAGCCCATGGAAAAAATCTCTGACATCATTTTCCATTGCAGAAAAGGGCATACCATGCACACTGACATACAGATCATCAGGGTTGATGGGAAGTGGTTTCACACTGCTTTGAGAGTTCATCTGGATAGGGTTAACAGGATTCAATGGACCCAGAAACACAGGGTTCAGGTTATTGTTCAGATTCATAGGTGCTCCAGAGCCATTCATTCCAGCAGGTAGAGGTGCCACAGGTGGCGGGTTCAAGGGTGGCATGCCTGACATGGGTGGCAGTGGGGTCATGGGTGGCACAGAAGGGACTGGGGGGATTGGGGGCACAGGAGGCACAGGAGGCAACGTAGGTACCGGAGGAGGAACTGGTATTGGGGGAATGGACGGCATTGGTGGCAAAGATGGCATCGCTGGGATTGGAGGAATTGGTGGTGGTGGGACTGTGTTCATTGGAGACGCTGTGCTCGGAATGGTTGAGCTAAACGTTGGGCTCCCAAAAGAAGCCCCCATATTTGGAGGAGCCGTTCCTATGCTGGCTGTGGAAAATGTCTGTATGTTTTTGTTGCTTTCATGAACCGATGTGGCGGCAGTAACTACACTGGGTGAAGGATTATTAAAGTTAGGTACTGTTGTAGGCAAGTTTACCCTGCCACTCATTCCTGAGCTAGGTGGCGGTCCTGATCTACTAGCATTTGCCGGTGGTATATCTAAGTTGGCAGTTTCAAAACGCCTACGACTCAGTTCAATCATATTCTGCATTTCCGTTTTACTACTCAACAAAAGTGTTACTTTTGACCCTTTAATTGTACCACCTGTGCGCATCATACCAAGCCTTGCATCTTCATCAGTGGCAAAAACGATGAAAGCCTCACCCAGTTCACCCCCTACAATATGCACGCCCCCATCAGGGATGGTCAATCCAGAGAAGAAGTGGCGAATGTCCATGGTCCCCGCCACAATTGGGAGACCTTGCAAACGGATGACCACAGCCATGCTGCGCTGAAACCACACACACCTGCAGATGAGAAAAGGCAACGGCCAGGTCAGACTCCTGTTTATCACACCAAGTTTTTAGCTACAAGAATGACCAACTACCTCATTAGGCCCTTAAAGAGTCCCTCAAACTATCACAAGCAATGTAGGTTTTTTTTTTTAATTTGAATACTCTAAAAACTGAACATTATGTGCCATTTACAATGTAAAGCCTAGACAATTTCAACTTCCAAAAGGCATTAATTCTGTAAACAATTAGAAATTCAGTCCTATGACTCAAAAGTTTCAGGAAAAAAACCACCATAAGAAAGTAAAATCACCAATTATATCACTCAGACCACTAATTATTCAGTAGGACATAAAAGATGTGTGTAAGTCAGATTAGGGGGAAAACGTGCAAAGGATGTATCAAAGTTAATATTTAAAAGTGGCTTAGCATTTTCCTTTATAAACTTGACAACTTCATAGAATTATCAGTGTCACTTTATATGACTCAATCTCAAAATGCAAGACAGAAACAGAAAACTGGAATACTAATGAATTACAAATATTAACACTAAAGTAGATTCAAGTCTCAAATGAGAACTAATTCCATATTTTATCCTAAAACTCTTCAATCTGCATTACAGCTCTATTTATTAAAGAAAACTACATAGGGAATTATTTATTACAAACAAGGTTAATACATACTAAGAATCCAAAAGAACTACTGAATAAAACAGCCAAAATCTTAGGTTATCTATAGTCATCACTCCAAAAAATAGAACCTGATTACAGTGCCATTCACCATAGCTGTTTTAATTAAAACTCAGATCCAATGACTCATTCCCAAACCCACCAATACACACATACACGTTTTTCCCACCAAAGGCTGATATGAAAAAAAGGGTATTTTTTTGTTTTTGCTTTTTTTAAAAAGAACTAGGGTATAAACTTTATTCAGTGATTGTTATAGTCTCCTACCCAACAGAATTCCTGTGGAATTTCTGGGAGCTCACTGATTTCCTTAGATGTTCCATGTTTAGTCAAAACAAAGTTTCTCCCAGATTTAAGTAAAATTTCAGTATTTCAGTTCTTATGGCTTTCAAGTGTAAATGCAATGGCAGCCCTTTGTAAAGTGATACAAAACCAATTCTTGGGACTAGAAAAAATATTAATTTGAAGTTTATGAGGTCAACAACATACAGTGTTTTCCAAGCCATCTTAAAAATCAACTTTTAAATACAAACCTATTAGAGGCACCTGGGTGGCTCTGTCAGTTGGTTAAGGGTCTGACTTTTGCTCAGGTCATGATCTCACAGTTCGTGAATGTGAGCCCCCATGATTAGGCTTCGCCCTGACAAAGTGGAGCCTGCTTAGCATTCTCTCTCTCTGCCCCTCCCCGACTCTCTCTCAAATAAACTTTAAAAAACATATATATATGTATATATATCTAGCTCTGTGACCTCAGGAAAATTATAAATGATTTGAGCTTTGAACACTTCTCAAACAGGAACATAATTAAAAGACCAAAGTTTCCTGCTATAAGCTCTAAGAATCCTGTAACTTCATGAAAACAGTTTATCGTGTCAAATATTATGTGAATACCAATCTGATGAAATAAAATCTGTAACACTATCTCAACCGTTATGACTGTTATACACAAAACAGAAATATATGGTTTGGTTTTGACAGTTTTCTCACACACGTACACAAAAATAAATGCCACTTTCAAATTTAATCCAGAAAGATGGACTGACAAACAGAAAATGCTCTTATGAGACCATTATAAAACACTAGAAATCTGGGGGAGGACGGAAGCCTTTAATTTTTGGTTTCCAAGAGTCAGCAAGAAAAATTAATACTTAAAAAATTAATCACACCAACAAACTCTCCTCTATTATTTAATACTCAGTAGTCTATATGGAAGTTCAAAAAGACAACTCCAAGTCATTAAATCAAATTCTCATTTCTTACTGTCTCTAGCATATTGACTATATACAAAATTAAGATAGTATTCCTGTTTAACTTTAAAAAATGCTTTATCATTTAATCACTAGATGGGAGAAACATCATGGGTAATTAATCTAGGCACCAAAAAGAATTAGAGAGAGGGAGAGAGAGGGAGAGAGAGGGAGAGAGAGGGAGGGAGAGAGAGGGAGAGAGAGGGAGAGAGATATGTTAGTTTGCACTGGGATAGTAAAATGGGAATTTGATATGGTCCTAAGAACACAAAAATTAAACACAGGGCTAAAATGACACACAGAGTAACTCTTCAAAAACCATTTGCTACTAAGAGAAGGGATTTAGTGAAAGTCTGCGCAAAGTACATACGAAAACATGATATTGAAAATCTGCCCAGATTACGAGCTAGAAAAAGGGCTGATGAGGATTAAACCAAAGTAGAGCATAAGACTTTAAGACTTTTTCATAAAGCCATCTAAAGTGAAAAACAGTCTTCAGGTTCCAAAAAAAAATGAAGATCTGCTATTCTGTTACTAAGTGCCTATT
Organism: Cryptoprocta ferox; assembly: GCA_028646485.1. Taxonomy (NCBI): domain Eukaryota; kingdom Metazoa; phylum Chordata; class Mammalia; order Carnivora; family Eupleridae; genus Cryptoprocta; species Cryptoprocta ferox. The sequence continues at coordinate 22,212,381 of CM053576.1, read as the reverse complement.
TGACAGTTAAGTCCTTTCAACTACCTGGAGCCTACCTTTGTTATTTAACAAGAGGGTTAGATTCCAATCACTAAAGTTCCATCTAAAGTCAAAATATGTACTCTAAAACATATGACCCATTATCTATACCTATACCTCAAAGGAATATTAAAAAACCATACCAATAACAAGCACCTATATTTGTGATTAGTCTAGAATGCTACAATGAGAAAAAAAAAAAAAACAGCTACTTTCTAATAATCAGGAATTCAGCGGGAGAAATGCATCTATTTAAGACTGACCCCCAAAGAAAGCAACAACTGTTCAAAGCACCCAGTCCACCCCACCCCAATTCCCTCAGATAAGACTATTAAAAAAAAAGAAAAAAGAAAATCCCCCACAATTCAGTTATTACGCATATTTTCATGTTACTAAATAAGCTATCTCATTTTAATTTGTATAAAAACAAACCCTCTATTCAAAATCTCTTACCTGATAAAACAAGAGATGTATTTTCTTAACAAGAAGTAGAGGTCAAGTCAATCCTGTGGGCAACCAATTAAAACCAACTTTTAGACTGCAATAGAGAATAAATGGAGGCAAAAATCAATGCAGGAAACACAAAACAACACGCACAGGCCACACTGAACTGTACATTATGAAGGAGAGTCTGAAACCACCAGAGTACTTCATTAGAATGCATATTTAAAAAAAAAAAAAAAAAGAAACACATGTACCAAAATCCCACACATGCTTCTTATGTGGTATTGATTTCAAATTTGAATATATATCAAAACATAATATATTTACATACATCAAGAATGTGCCATAAATTAGTCCAAGAATGAATCAATTAAAAACGAAACCAATCATAAAGCTCAGCTTCACAGTTGGTAATTACTTTTATTACTTGAGGATTAAACCAGTCCAGAAAATTCCATTAACACAAGTCCAACAACGACCTATTTCTTCAGGTCCCACCAAATGTTTGATGAAGAAGCACAAGTTCGCACAGTAACAGTTTCAAGACAAATGGCAGTCATAAATTCAAGAGTACTTATGGAAATTCTTGGAATTACTTTCAAAATGTTTTCCTTTGCACCAAAATAGCATCAAGAACCAAGAAATATAAATGAAGCAAAAGTTCAGGCTCCATCGACTAATTCCTATTTAAAACAGTGGGGTTCAAAATCTTAAGGAAAAGTGCTTTTCCTTCTAACACCAAAACTGTTCCAAGAAACTTGTAAAAAAAAAAAAAAAAAAGTCTGGCATATTAAGAATACTTCCCAAAGTAAAAACAAGTCACTCATGTCTTACTGGAATTTCTCTGAAACCGGTGAAGTTATAAACAATTCACAAGCAACACAGAAGACCAAATGATTAGACAATTACTTTCAAAAGACCATTTTTTAAATTCCGAGAAACAGAGAAAATTGTCACTGTTAAGTATTAAGATTACCAATAGAACACTACTTAGAATGATGCACATTTTTAACTATCTTTCAAGATACCACCAGTGCTTAATATTCATCATTAAATAGTAAAACATATTAAAAAATTTTAGTGTTACTCTAAACTTTTTCTAAAGGACAAGCTAAACATCTAGACAATTACTCAAATTACTTAAGAATGAGATTTTTTTGCCACAAAAGCTATACAAAAATGTCATTAACAATGCTTTCAAAAGCCCAGAGCACTGTACCAATCTTTTACATGTTGTACAAATCAGTTCTAATTACGTCTAAAGAGTTTTAAAACTCTTTATTTAAAAGTCACACCTAGAAGGTTATCTAACAGGTCACAAAGGGAAACGTGAAATAGAAAAAAGCCTGCTTTAGGTAAAGGCTATGCTCAACAAGGAAGAGCAAGAATTTTTGCAATATTATTTTCTAAATGTACAAGTTTGACTCTATGACCAACAGAATCAGAGTAATTTTCTAGTTAAGCATTTGTGATTAGCAGATGATTCCCTACTGGAGATTCCAATTCAAAAGGTCTGGTATGGGGCCAGGACATGTGCCCTGAAGGTAGTAAGGGAAACAGGTTCCCCAGCTTCTTCCATTCCAGACCCAGCAAGGTACCATATGTCTATCTGGAGAGGAACAAGTTCAGAGTCAGCAGTTAAGCCCAAAGGAACACACCAGACCTACGCTCAAAAAATTTCTAGGGGCACCTGGGTGGTTTAGTCGGTTGAGTAGCCGACTTTGGCTCAGGTCATGATCTCACGGTTCGTGAGTTCGAGCCCCTCGTCGGACTCTGTGCTGACAGCTTAGAGCCTGGAGCCTGCTTCGGATTCTGTGTCTTCCTCTCTCTCTGACCCTCCCCCATTCATGCTCTGTCTCTGTCTCTCAAAAATAAATAAAACATTAAAAAATATTTCTAAAGGGATGCCAGAAATTACTATAACAACAAAGAAATATCTCATTCCACAAGAAAAAGTTGAAAAGCCCAGCTGAATTTGGCAGATGCCTCGTTCAAATTTTACACTGTTCAATTTAAAATACAAAATTGGAAGGCGCCTGGGTGGCTCAGCTGGTTAATAAGCATTCAACTCTAGCTCAGGTCATGATCTCACAGGTTGTGTGGGTTTGAGCCCCGTTTAGATCCTCTGTCCCCCTTTCTCTCTGCCCCTCTCCGGCTCGAGCTCTCTCTCTCTCAAAAATAAGCAAACATTTAAAAACTAATTAATTAATTAATAAAATACAAAATCAATCTAGGTATAAATTTGTGAATCTTTTCTATTTAAGCAAAGGGGAAGCCCTATATCCATATCAACCCATACCAAGGAAAAAGTATGCAGAAAGTTTAGGCTAGAAGCTAGAACCTCACAACTCTTGGTGTTCCACTTCTTTCTTCAAATGGAAAAAGTAAACAGAAACTGAGAACTGAAGTACTTTTGTTTTCAACACCTCACTTTGTAAAAAGCACAATAATTTAAGAGGCACCACTGTTTTCCAAGAACCTACTCATCCCTGGGTTCTAAATATCAGCTAGCAATGAAATGAAGGATCCCAACATGAAAAATCCACTCCAACTACCTTAAGGTTTGGTGAATTTGAGAAGGGTAAGACTGAAAATAATTTTATGCAATACAACATCTAAAATACATGTTTGGTTTTTTTTACCTATATATAAAGATAGGAAGAAGAAAATGGGCCTGATTTGCCATTAAATTCACTGATATATATCAGAAGATCTAAAACAGGAAGATTGCTCTAGTAGATTTTTCTACTTTATGTTAGAAATTAATCCCAACACAGTGGCTTTGCTTAGCTTTACAAATACCAGAAACATGCACAAATTACAAATGCCTGCTATGCATATTTAGCATATTATTATGACATGACATATTTTCTTATTTACTAGCCATTTCAATCATTTGAGATTTCAGAATAAAATGACAACAATCCTCTTTATCAGGAAGTCAAGGTACAAACCAGAACTTAACCATTTCCATTCTTCATCTGGTGATAAACATCAAAAAGTGAACTTTAACTTTGTTCAGTAATCAGGTACAGCAGAGCCAAAATTCTTTAGGTTCAAAACACACAAAAACCAGCACCCTTCAAATGTCACCACAGACATGAGCAACAGAGAACCAATCATAATGGGCACAATGCTATAAGCCGAAAAATCACATTATGGTAGGCATCACAGAAAAAAAACAGCTTCATCCACTTGATTTTTTTCCCATCCCCAAATGGATCACACTTCAGATTCTGGGATCATTCTTAATGAAACAATTCTTCTGACACAGGGGCATGAGTCCTTTAGAAAGCTCATTACTCAACTTTCCCATTAACCTCCCGTCAATTATCAAAAGCAGCAAAGACATTTCTAAATAACGTATATATTCCTCCTGCCAAAAAGACTGTATTATTTTTCAATCCCCCCCCTCATGCCAATAAATATGTCCCATCATCTTACTTGATTTAAACTTGAAAGCAACAATATTACTTTTAACCTAGCCAACCATGTAAACCCTCCCTCTATCGGTCCTTAAGACTTGAAAGGTGGCTTGAAACTTAATGAAATCAACTCTTTGCAAATCAAAAGGTATATAAGCGGTGATAGTAAAGTGTGTTAAACTATAAATTAGGTGAAGTCATTTTTCTGTTTAGTTGACCTAAAATATTTAACATTCATTTATGTCACGAACATTTATTAAGCAGTTGTGGCCGGGGCAGAAGATACAGGAATGGACGACAGTCTCTAGATTTTAGGGATAGATATCTAAAAGCATCTTTTGTGCAACCAGTTACTGACTCTTAGAAGTTCTTTCTACAACATCTACGGAGAAAAATATTCATCCAAGCTGAAAGATGAAGTGGCTCTCTACAAAATGGAATAAAAACAGTATGAACATGGTCACTGAATTCCAGCACCTGGAACACACTGGCTCACAAAACCAAGTTTCACATCTAAAAATTGTACCAACAACCCCCAAACTCTCAATATGCAACCACTGAAACATTTAGCATGTAACAAGAAAGTGAAAGAAGCCAGAAGTATACTGATATTAGCACATAACAATATGTTCCAAGTAACCACCACCATGGTTTCTAAAGCTTCACATTTTTCACCTAACAGATATGATCATTAGAAAAACACAAATTATACATTACAACCCATAAAATAAATACTTAATTGAGCATATAAAGATAATATAAATGCATTCCCTGTTACATTAAAAATTTCCAGTAATAATACTGAGCACATCCTCAACCTTTATACAAACAGGCCAAACATTTCATTTTCTTAAAAAATTACCATAAAATTATTTTAACCACCTGTAACAGTTCTTTCCAACTTTTTAATTACCTTGGGAAATGCCTGAACACAATTACTTCCCACAAGTCCAGAAATCCTCCTTTCGGTCAAAACCACCAAATTTCAAAAACAAGTACAACCCAGTCTTGTATATTTCTATAATTAAAAAAAAAAAACAAAACAAAAAAACAAAAAAACACGAAACACTCAGCCTGTATGTCCAGACTTGTAGGACACTTTTCAACTACAAATGCTCTGAAATACATTAACAATACAAACTAGATGACGAAGTCCAAGATAATACATGTTACTACCACTGCATTTTAGAAAAATCACACCATTTTAAACCATTCAAGCAAGAAGCTCTGAGAGAAATACTCCAGTCATAAGTCTCTCCTTCAACAATCCTTCAGTTGCAATTACTTTTTTAACTCTCAGGTTATATTGAGAGGAATTACACTATTCCTGAATAATACAGAATGGTTCCGAACAACTAACACAATTTACATTAGGTCATCTCTGGAAATCCAGGGTTTGAGGACGGTTTTAGGGCCCAGAAACTTCTCCTACGGAGCCTGCAACACAGTATACAAAATTCCCAGCAGGTTTTGGGCTGAATAACCCAAAGTAACCTTCACCGGAGCCGCTCAGATTTTTCACTATAAAGCACACATTATATGTACACATGAAGGCCATGCATTTGCAATCTGGCAGCTAAGCCTCCTGCACTGGTGTCCAACCCCAACACTAACCTGTAGCTCCTCAAAGCCCCTCCCACCTATTTCACGTGGCTGCCAACTAGCACCTCTAGCTTCCACTAGACAAACTCAACTCACTCATCAAAGGCACCCACCCTCCACATCCTATTGGACCTCCTACTCTTTCGGAGCGGGAGGCTCTCTCCCAAGAGATTTGTAAAGGGGGTCCTCACTGCAGCCCCTTCCCTACTTGGGGACCAAGGATCTGGCACCTCACTACAATTCTCAGAGGCTTGGGAGTACTCACCCCCACTTTTCTCGCTAGAGACCGGCGTGTCAAATCGCCGACACCCTCGAGGGTAAGCCCCGCCCAGCGCTGAGCCTGGGAAGCATTTCCCTGCAACCCCCCTCCACCTTCAGGCCACGAAGGCGACCAGTTCTGACTTCCTTCCTAGACTCTCAGAGGAGTGTAACGACTACAGCTTCCTCCTCACAGGTGTGTCCTGACTATAGTCCCCTTTTCCTGTTAGGCCACCAGGGCCTCCTTTCCACTTCGGATGAAGGGAGTGTCCTCACTACACTTATCTCCTCACTACGGGACACAGAGATGGAGTTACAATCTCTGTCTTTTTTGGGAGGCGGAGAAAATCTGGCTCATTCGGGATGTAGGTGTGTTTTCACTGCAATCCCCGTTAATTCGCAGGCCGCTGGGCCACCCAGCTGTGGCCTCCTCCCTCTCAGACCACGGGGGCGTCCTCACTATGGCCTCGTCCCCACTTCGGTATGCAGGCTCATCCTCTCTTGCGTCCTTCCTGCATCCTCTCAGGCTTCAAAGGCGCAAACGGCGCCCCAAGACCCCCGCAGCCATGCCGCGACCCTTTTGTGTGAGGCGCTCGCTGCGGCGGTCTCGGAGGCCTCCGAAGGCCCCGCCCCGGGCCACCAAGGGGCGGCTCGAGCCCCGCACAGCCCCGCCCGTTCCGGGCTGCGGGAGTCTTACCGGGGAGAGCTGCGCGGCACCCGAACCCAGACCCGAGTTACCCCCCGCGCGAGTGCCTCCGCCCCGCGGCCGACAGCCCCAGCCCGAACGGCTTCCCGGAGCCCACGGCAGCCACCACCTCTTTCGCCGCTTCACAAAATGGCCGACAGCCCGCTCAGCAGCTCCGCGTTCCAGCAGGGGCGGGACGGAGTGGTGACATCACGGGGCGGCACGGCGCAAGCGCGCTGAGGTTCTTGAGCAATCTCCCGGAAGTTGCGGGTATTTGTGGCGAGAGGCGCTTTGAGTCCCTACGTGCGACGTTTGCGCACTAGCCCCGCCTTACGGAAAAGACGCTGCGCGGTGGGATGGGTAAAGGTACCTGGATCGCCCGTTCGCTGTGGAATTTTGTGCAAATTGCTTCACTTCTTCGAGCCACTGCGAAAGGGAAGAAGTAGCGCCTTCTTCGCGTAGTTGTGTCGAGGATGAAATGGACCACAAAGTAGTGCCCGGTTCTGTTGACGATTCCCTAACAAAAGAACCGAAACCTAATTTTTTTTCCCAGTTAAATTTCAGTCCAGGGAGCCTTACGCACTAGTCTTCATTAACGGACTGCATTTTAGTATTTGGTATTATATTTAGTATTATTGTATTACAGAAAAAAATATTATGCTGTCCACTTACCCAGACTGTACCCAATTATCTTGATTGAAACCGCTAATTAAGATGGACACACTAATGCTTCAGCAAGGCTTGACTTTAAACTGAACAATATTTTCCCTCTCTTCCTCATTCTTAAAGCTTCTGCCTCCCCCTTTTTTGTTTGTTTGTTTTTTGTTTTTGTTTTTGGTAGAATCATTTGTTCCAGGAGCTCCGCATCAATGTTGACATCTCGCTTACTTCAATGTATATCTAGTATACTAAGGAGACTCAGATGGCCATTGCCAGCGCTAGTCATGAGACCATGATGAAGACCTGACCAATACGGCTGCAGTACTACCAGATTCCTATTCAAACCACCCAGATCGTGCATTTTCCTATAAAACTCCTTGGCCTTTTATTCAGAGTGGGTCTGCAGTTTTGAAGGCATTAAAACTGCTGCAGCCTCCATTGCCTGGAAGTAATAAAACTATCCTCTTTATTCCCAAACTCCATCTTCCTGTTATATTCCAGCTCTGGAGTACAGAGGCTAGTTTTCAACATGGTGACTATTACCAACATTGAACTAGTCTTCCAAATCAGAAAGTGAGGAGTCAACTGAGTAAGAAAATTAGGGACTAAATTTCCACAGTTCCAACAAGCTTTTGGGAAGATATGCGTGGCAGACTTGTCTGGTGCTAGCTCAGTATGCCAAAAACAGCAAATTAGAAAACCCAGTCTCACTTTTAAATCGAACCTATACTTCATTAGATATACTCTTTGTAGCTATAATATAGTGCATTAAAAACAAAACCTACTAAATGCAATTTGGTATCCAGGATTGGCTTCTGGAATAGAAATAGGGCATTAGTGGGAAAACTGGTGAAATCTGAATAAAATCTGAAGTTTAGTTAATACTAATGTACAGATGTTAATAATCCCTTAGTGTTGACAAATATGCCAAGTTTTATTCTAGATGTTAAAATTAGAAGAAATTGGGTGATGGACATCTAACTCTGTACTATCTTTGCAAACTTTCTCTAAATAAAAAACTATTCAAAATAGTGGCTCCTGGGTAACTCAGTTCTAAGTGCTGGACTCTTGATTTTGGCTTGGGTCAAGATCTCATGGTTTGTGAAATTGAGCCATGCGTCAGGCTTTGCGCTGACAGTGTGAAGCTTGGTCGGGATTCTCTCCCTCTCTTTCTGCCTCTCCTTTGTGTGCTCTCTCTCAAAATAAATAAATAAAAAAGATTATTCATAATGAAAAATTTATTTAAAAACTTCCTCCTCCTGTCTACCTATATTTACCATACTTCTAGCTAGTAGCTCTCAAACTTTTTTGACTATCACTCACATAATACGCTTGCAACCAGGTATACACATTCAAATATATAATCAAAATAAAATACTTAAGGGGTTACCAGGCTGGTTTCATCATGAGCATGAGACTCTTGATCTCGGGGTCGTAGGTTCTAGCCCCACATGGGTATAGAGATTACTTAAAAATAAATATACTCTTTTTTTTTTAAAGTAAAAAACAAACAAAAAAATACTTAAAATACAACAATGTAATCTGTTTTTTCTCTTGATTTTTTTAGTGCTGGTAACTATCCACCTACAGTGTCAGACCCACAAATGGAAACTGGATTTGCCCTATATAGGTTTCTCAAACACATCATGCTTTTTCATACCTCAGGCCCTTTGGTCTTCCAGTTGCTTCTCATTCCTCATTCATCTTGTTCTTTCATGGCTGGTAATCATGTTTTTGCTTAAGTAATACCTCCTTAAAAAAGCTTTCCTAGTATACCTTGCATAGTAGTTCCCCCGTTATTTTTTCCTCTTACCATTATATTTCTTTTTATTTTTATTTTTTTTATTTTTGAGAGACAGAGAGACAGCGCGAGCAGGGGAGGGTCAGAGAGAGAGGGAGACACAGAATCCGAAGCAGCCTCCAGGCTCTGAACTAGCTGTCAGCACAGAGCCCGACATGGGGCTCGAACCCACGAACCGTGAGATCATGACCTGAGCCGAAGTCGGACACTTAACCGACTGAGCTACCCAGGCGCCCCACCATTACATTTCTTCTATAGCACCCATCACAATCTATAATAGCTTTATTTATGTCTTATTTTTTGTTTCTCTACTAGAATGAAAGCTCAATGAGGGCAGGGTCCTTTTGGTCCAATACTCAGAACAACATTAGGCTCCTGACAGACACTCAAATTACTGATGAATGAAGAGATATACAAGCAGACTGGGTCATCTATGGAAATCAAGTAGAGTGGTAGTCTGCTCCATGATTCCCAAGCACAGCATGGAATTTTCCCTGAGACTTTCATAAAATCACAAATTAAATACAGGAAGGTGATTTTATTTCTCTAATCTGCAAATTAACAATTTTTTACAAAGAAACATAAATTATTAGAATAGTAGATGGAGTCATATAGATATTTCTAGCTTCATTACGTCAAAAGAAATGAAGGACAAGAACAGGAGACAACCCTTCTAAGAAACTTGCTGTTCAGTCTACAACATGAAGAGGTGGCCTTTGGATCCAAAAAAGAAATTAAATAGTTGATTATGCTTGTTCCCGAAGGAGTCAGTCTTGCTGAGCAGTAGTAAGCAACATTCAAAAGTCCACGTAGATCACTGAGGTCCCTAGACAAAGAACCTTCTTCCAGTTCCTCTGGCTCTCCACACCAAGAATATCCATTCACCAGACGACCAGAGAAGGACTTCTAGAGAGAAATGGTGAATGTTCTCCACCAAAGGAGATGAAGCTCAGGAAAGATAGTTTCTTGTGTTTCTATCTTGGAGGTGAGCTAATGCTGAAGTCAACTGGGCTACACCAATTCTGGTTTGACCATGAAGTACCCACTGGGTATAGCAAAATACCCAGATGTGCATGGGTTGGTGAGGCAGAAACCAGGTCAGCACAAAGTCAGAGGCCCACTCTTCTAGTGTTGTGTCCACTTGATGCTCTTGAGGTCAATGCCATCCTGTACCATCTCCCAGAGAGGGCTGCCAAAGAAAAGAGATACTGGGTGAGTAAGGGCTTAGATAGGAAACAGCCAACATTGGTCTCTGACCCCTGAGCCCTGACTTATCTCCATCTCTTCTTGTCTCTCCACTTCCTTGCCCTGACAGACCCAACATAGTGGTTAGCAAGTCTTTCCCAGCTCTCTCTAAATCTTTGTCAGCTCAAGCATCTCCACAGCTGCCAACAAACAATAACTGGGTACCCCAGGCTCAGCTCTAGTGGGGCCAAGCCAATGGCATCAGGTTGTGGCCACATTCAAGAAGCTCTCATCCCATTCATTAGAGACAATGGACACAGTCTTCCCTGGTGGAACCAAGACCCTTACGACTTGTGTAAGCAAGTTTCAGCCTCTCTACTCATCCCCACCACACATGGACCACTTTTCAACACTTCTTTCTGGGTTTTACTCTACTTCTCAGTTGGGGCTAGAGCTTAGCCTTAAATTATCTGGGTATATAGCACTCTTATCCAATTCCTACCAGCCTCATCTCCCCAGAGTTTGACTGTGATTAAAATTCAAAAGTAACTCTTGGATCCTAGACCTGAGCATCCCATCTCACACAAGAACTACTGCTGAGAAATATCTACTAACCTCTGATTCCCTTCAGCTTGAATGCCTTAGACAATATTCCCAGACCAGATATTACATCAATGTGTTTTGACCATGGGATTTGTGGTTTGAATTTCTCCGGTAAATTTTCCTCTATGCAATTTCATTCTTTTCTTGGCTTATACCTTTCCTTTACACCATGCATTCCCAACATGCCTTTCTGTGTATGACATTTTTCATGGCTCCTTAAAGTTAGCCACCTCCTCCCTGTCCTTTCTTTTTAGAGGTCTCTTATTGTCATAGACTCACAAAATAAAGCTTTAGTGGTGCCTGGGTGGCTCAGTTGGTTAAGTGTCCAACTCAATTTTGGTTCAGGTCATGATCTCATGATCATGAGATTGAGCCCTACGTCAGGCTCCGCACTGAGTGTGGAGCTGCTTGAGATTCTCTCCCTCTCTCCCTTTGCCCGTCTCCCCTATTGTGCTCTCTCTCTCTCTAAAATAAAATAAATTAAAACAAAATAAAGCTTTAGCTGAGAGCTAATGAAACTAGGCTGAATTCAGTTTGTAAAGGTCAGAAGGAATAGGGGGAAGATGCTGAAGCCACACAGATAAGAATAAGGCTTTGCAGCATGGTCCAGTAGAAATGCCCTTTGAGTGTGCCAGAGTACCAAAAAGTCAAGCCAAGGAGGAATCTTGAGCCTAAGAAAACTAAGCAAGCAGTAGATATTTAAGCAGTACGACTAGATCCTGGGAAGGAAATCCAGAGCCCAGAGAGGCCTGAGAAAGTTCGTCAAAGGAAGAAGGGTATATACCCAAACTTCCTCACTCTCAATAACTAGACCAAGAGAATCTTGAAAGTTGAATTTAACCAGGACAGAGACAGACTCTGAAAAAATCTAGAGGTCTCAATGTCTCCAGGAAGAAGTGGAGCTCTATGACTACTAAGGGAAGCCCTGGTGGCAGCTGGCTGATAAAGCATCTCTTGACCTTGCTTATAAAGACCTTTACAAAGAACACTCTGAATATTAATTCTTAACCTTTTGAGAATTTGATGAAAACAATGGACTTTCGTTCAAAGACAATGCACAAGAACATAATATTTAGCATACAATTTGAGGGCTATCATATACCTCCTAAAGTCTAGTCACAGAACCCAAAGTAAGAATACCTATCTTAAAGGGAGATTTTTCTCTTTTTAGTCTACAAATCACTAATTTTGTATTGATACTGCTGCAATGACAACTATTAATACTATAATAATGAAACACATCTGAATTTATGTAGTTGTTTAGTGTTTTTTTTTATGTTTCTTTTGATAGAGAGAAAGAGCGCACACACAGGGGTAGGGGCAGAGAGAGAGGGAGAGAGAGAATCCCAAGCAGGCTCCACACTATTAGTGCAAAACCTGATGCAGGGCTCAATCTCATGAACCATGAGATCATGACCTGAGCCTGAATCAAGTGATTCGGATGCTTAACCAACTGAGCCACGCAGGCACCCCAGTTCTTTAGTTTTTAAAAATACTTTGTCATATTGTGAAAACAAGTAGCCAAGGAGATTCACCTTCTTGCTTTGTGGAACTTCTATTTTTTTAAGTAAGCTCTATGCCCATTGTGGGGCTTGAACTCACAACCCCAAGACCAAAAGTCCTATATTCTACCAATTGAGTGAGCCAGCAGCCCCAACTTTGTGGAACTTCTAAATCCTTAAATCCAAGTGTTCTCAAAGGCTGGTTTCTGGCAGTGTGAAGACATAGCCTGAGGACAAGAGATGGGTCAGCACTGCAATTTCTTCCACAGGGTCTCTGGTGTATACTGTATACCTCATTTCTCGAAGACGCTTCACATGGTGAATGCACTTCTCCACTGTGTAGTCCACTTCTTCCTCTGTAGTGAAACGGCCAATGCCAAACCTGAAAAAAGGCATAAGAGAAGAGTTCCACATCTGAACTCTGGCACCAGGGTAAATCCATTCAGCAAATACTCAATGAAGATCTACTCCACAAAAGACTTGGGTAAAGAACATGGCCAGAGTTTCTCAGAACGTGGGTCTGTGGATCACCTATATTAGTGTCACCAGAGAAGTTTCCTATTCCTCCTCCAGCCCTAGTGAGTCAGAATCTCTTGAGTGTGGGACTCAGAAATTTTCAACTTTCACAACCGTCCCAGAGGACACTCAATGAAGTCTGAGAACTGCTGCTCTAGGAACTTTCAAGAATCAAGAAGGGATAAGGAAAACAAGTCTGAGGAGACTATAACAGGAAATGAAGAATAACAAAAGAGGATGGTTTTCATAAATGTTGCAGCTCAACAAACTGACCTGATAGAAGAGTGAGCTAAATCCTCATCAGTGCCGATTGCTCGAAGGACATAAGAGGGCTCCAGGGATGCAGACGTGCAGGCACTGAGGAAAAAGATAGGAGGCTTGCTCAATTCATCATCAACATCTGCTTTTAGCCACAAGTCTCTTGTCCTGCTCCCATCCACAGGTCTCTGAAGTCATTATATGGCGATACAAGAGACATTCTAATCTGGTAGAGCTAAGGGGCCCAAGGCTACCTGCATTTTCTGGGATGTGAACCTAGCTCCTCTGACCCTTATGGAGGATATCCTCCTTCAGCAAGGACACTGCCAAAGCATGACAGAGCACGATACCATATGAGCTGGGTCTGACAACCAGAGGCAGCAGAGAAGCAGGTGCTCACTCCCCTACGGTTGAATACACCATCAGTAGCAGCCTAGATGGCAGCTAAACCCTTCGTGGCCTTTGAGCATCCTTTTGATTCTGGGGATCTGCAACAGAACTGCTAGTATAACACTAGATCAGATGCATGCACCTCCTGGGACCACAAATGGCACAAAGTTCTACCCCAGGAAGCCCTCTTAAGATCACAAACTTCAGCAAATGCTAAGCCAGCTAAAAAACAGGCACTTACAAAATGGCCAGGAGCTCTTCTGCCTGACATCTCCAAACTAGGAATGTAATGTCTCATACCACTTGGAGGCCAGACTAATGATCCCTACCATAGTTCCGGTCTATCCAGTCCAACTCACCTCCCCGAGGATAAGGCGACATCCTTGAGTGCCATCAGCAGACTCTCCCCTTCCACGTATGCAAAGGAGAGGTTGATACAGCCTGGAGAGAGAATCACTGTGAGAGGAGTTTCAAAGTCTCAGGCTCTTCCAAGAATGGGGATAGAAAGGGCATGTCCATACCTGGGTAATGGTGCTCAGGGTCCCCATTCATCACCACATCTGGAAGGCTACTCATTATCTTCTGTGTCAGCCGCTCTGCTAACTTTGAGATCCGCTTATGGTCGTACTGAGGAGCAGGCAAGGAAGGACTAAGGATAGTGACCATTAGCAGCTCAGAAACACACAAGATGAGGAGCCCTATTCCAGTGCCCAGAAGTGACTGTGCATCAGACCCACCTATCATCCTGTGTTACTCATGGACACCACTGTATCCCCAGCACTGAGCACAGCACCTGGCGTGCAAAGGTGCTCAATAACCGGACACATGGCTCCAATAAGCTAGAAATAAATGAGCCAATAATTACTGAAAGGGCCTGGATTTTGGAGCCCATAACACCTCCTTCTGAACAAGATGTCAGCAGCACTGGGACAAGGATGGGTTTCTTAAACCTCCTCTTTAGGCAGAGGTCTGACTCAGTTGTACTGAGAAGCCTCTAAGAGAAGACCCAGCACAGGGGAAGAAGTTGAGGAAGGGACTGCTTTCTCCATACCTCCATCTCTTGCTGTGCCACCTCACATGCGGCCCCCAGCCCCACCACCAAGGGTGTGGGCACTGTCCCAGACCGCATACCCCGCTCCTGCCCCCCTCCACTCTGCAGGGCCTCCACACGTACACGGGGCCGGCGGCGAATATAGATGGCACCAACCCCTGTGAAACAAAGTTTGTTACAAAAGAGAAAAAAGAAAAATGAAGATGAAACAAAATCCCACTTTCAAAAGCAATCAAAATATTCTTTCAAATTTTCTGTAAGCTTGAAATTTTTCAAAGTAAAAAAAAGTTGGAGGAAAAGGAGAAGCAAGTAAAAGCATAATATTTATCAAAATTATTTAACATCAGGAGGTAACTACCAGAAGGAGTCAAAACCAAATGGTTTAAAGTAGCTCCCTATGCATGTCTGAAATGACATCATGAAATGCAGCATTAGACATAATAGCAAAATACCAGAAACAACTCACATATTCATCATCAGGACAATGGGCAAATAAATTATGATACAGTCCACACAATGAATTACAAAGTTGGTATATAAAACAAAGAAGAAGCTCCTTTTGTATTGCCACTGTAAAATCTCCACGATATTGTTGGAAAACTTGTGAAATCTGGATAAAGTTTGTACTTTACTTTAAAAAAAAATTTTTAAAAAAGGGGGTAGTGCCTGGGTGGATCAGTCGGTTAAGCATCTGACTCTTGATTTTGGCTCAGGTCATGATCTCAGGGTTCATGAGTTCGAGCCCCATGTTGGGCTCCACGCTGATAGCACAGAGCCTGCTTGGGATTCTCTCTCTCCCTCTCTCTGCCCCTCCCCAGCACGCTTGCTCTCTTTCTCACTCTCGTTCAAAATAAATAAAAAAGCAAATAAACATTAAAAAAATACATTATTAGGTGAAAAAAAAGGAAGAAGTAGAACAGTGAGTATTAATATGCTATTTTCTGAGTAAAAATAGAAAAGGAGAGGAAATACATATATGCTTGCAAATGCACAGAATAATCCTAGAAAAATAATAGCTTCCCCAGAGGAGAACTACATGAGTGGCAGACAGAGGTGAGAAACTTTCTGGCTTTGTACTTTTTTGTAGCTGTTGAATTTAAAACGTTGTAAATATATTACCTTGTCTAAATAGAATAAATTTGTTAAAAAGGGGGTGGGGGCATGGCTGGCTCAGTCAGCGGAGCATGCGAGTCTTGATCTAGGGGATGTAAGTTTGAGCCCACGTTGGGTGTACAGATTACTTAAAAATAAAATCTTAGGGGCGCCTGGGTGGCTCAGTCGGTTGAGTGTCCGACTTCGGCTCAGGTCATGATCTCACAGTTCGTGGGTTCGAGCCCTGCATCGGGCTCTGTACTGGCAGCTCAGAGCCTGGAACCTGCTTCCAATTCTGTGTGTCCCTCTCTCTGCCCCTCCCCTGCTCATGATCTGTCTCTCTCTGTCCCTCAAAAATAAATAAATGTTAAAAAAATTAAAAATAAATAAATAAATAAAATCTTTAAAAAAAGAAAAAAACTTTGAGGAAAATACAGGGATAGATCAGAATAGAATTATTCTGTACAAAATCTCCCACAGTGTATCAAAGCTTAAAAAGATATGTAACTTAAGGGGTGCCTGGGTAGCTCAGGTGGTTAAGGGTCCAACTTTGGCTCAGGTCATGATCTCCTGGTTCGTGGGTTTGAGCGCTGCATCAGGCTCTCTGCTGTGAGCACAGAGCCCACTTTGGA
The DNA here is from genome assembly GCA_028646485.1 of Cryptoprocta ferox. Classification (NCBI taxonomy): domain Eukaryota; kingdom Metazoa; phylum Chordata; class Mammalia; order Carnivora; family Eupleridae; genus Cryptoprocta; species Cryptoprocta ferox. The sequence continues at coordinate 22,196,259 of CM053576.1, read as the reverse complement.
TCTCCTGTTTTCCTCTCTCTCTGCCCCTCCCCTGCATGCTCTCTCTCTCAAAAATAGACATTAAAAAAAGGTATATAACTTAATTCCCATCAAACCCACTTATAGGAATTTCATGCCAAATATGAGCATGAATGTGTAAAGATACTCACAAAGTAGTTGAATGTTTTAAACAGAGTGGCCACTTGGTAAAGTTCATCTTCTTCCACACAGAACAATTCCTTAGGCAGAGATTGCAGGTACTACCAAAAGTAAGGCAGTACTCCCCAAATTCATTACCATGGACCCCAGTTTTGAAATAATTTACATAATAAATGATACTTATCAAGAAATATTTCATTTCCTCATCAAATTCAAGTATCCTTACTATGTGAATCTCTGTGGTTCCCAAGTTCAGAGAGCACATGCCCAGACCCCTGTCTGGATAGTGAAGGATATAATGTTACCTACCTCAACTGAGTTCCTGCTTTCAGAAAGCAGAAGTTTGGATAGTGAGAGACCTCTACACATTTAATTGATCAGAGCTTCTGCTCAACTGGTTTTGTCAAAATAGATACATCCACAATAAAAGCCAATAAATGCAACATTTTTATAAAAGATAGAATGCTGTTATACTTTTTATTTTATTACTTTTTTAAATGTTTATTTCCTTTTGAGAAAGGAAGTATGTATGCATGTGCACGTACACAAACGTGCACAAGCAGGGGAGGAGCAGAAAAAGGGGAGGTGGACAGAGGATCTGAAGCAGGCTCTGCACTGACAGCAGTGAACCCCATGCAGGGCTGGAACTCATAAATCGTGAGATCACAACCTGAGCCGAAGTCGGACGCTCAACATGTCCCAATCTGTTGTACTTTTTAAAAAAATAGCTCAAAAGGCGCCTGGGTGGCTCATCGGTTGAGTGTTCAACTCTGATTTCCTCACAGGTCATGACCTCATGAGGTCATGATCTCACGAGCTTGTGTCACATGGTCATGACGGTCTCATGAGGTCATGATCTCAGGAGCTGACTAAGGCTAGGTGCTGACAGCAGGGAGCCTGCTTGGGATTCTCTCTCTGCCCCTCTCCTGCTCCTGTGCAAGCTTGTACACAAGCCCGCACTCTCTCTCTCTCTCTCTCTCTCTCTCAAAATGAATAAACTTAAAAAAATAAAATAAATAAAATAATAGCTCACAAGGGGCAGCTGGGTGGCTCAGTTGGTTAAGCGTTCGAATTTGGCTCAGGTCATGATCTCAGTTTATGAGTTTGAGCCCTGCATCAGGCTCTGCGCTGACAGCTTAGAGCCAGGAGCCTGCTTCACATTCTGTGTCTCCCGCTCCCTGAGCCCCTCCCCTGCTCATGCTATCTCTCAAAAAATAAACGTTAAAAAAATTAAAATAATAATAACAATAGCTCATAAAAACACTCTTTATAACCTCTGAGAACCTTGAAAAGAAGGCATCTTACATACTTCCGGAAGCTATCACAGCTTTTTCCTCAGGGTGTACAGCTCAGAGTATACACAGAAAGTGTACCAGCATTACCAACCACCACAGGCCCTCACCCCAGAGAAAGAGGAGGAGCTGTTGTTTGTTTCTATGGCTACCTCCATAAAATAGAAAACAAAAGTCTCTTCCCAAAAATTGGAGTGACAAGACAGAATTCTAGTTGGGAAACATTCCCAGGCCAATAGGACAAAAGGAAACCTATTCTTGAGAGACTAACAGGAACACAGACTATTAAATCTAGGAATAAACACCAAGAGGGGCGCCTGGGTGGCTCAATCAGTTGAGCGTCAACTTCGGCTCAGGTCATGATCTTGTGGTTTGTGAGTATGAGCCCAGCGCTGGGCTCTGTGCTGACAGCTCAGAGCCTGGAGTCTACTTCAGATTCTGTGTCTCCCTTTCTCTCTGCCCCTCGCCCACTCTCTCTCTCCCTGCCTCCCTCTCTCTCAAAAATAAACAAACATTAAAAAAATTTAAAAAGTAATAAACACCAAGAGATATAAAAGTGCAATCTTCCTCAGGTTACAGAAAGACACAAGGAATAAAGGACTCAAAGAACATTGCTATCACAGTGGGGCAGACAAGATAGCTAGACTTATTTAGCTGAATTTGATATGACAAAACTCTTTGTTTCTCAACCAAATTAAACGCTACCTGCCTTCTAAGGATTTTCTAAAGAGACCATGCAACAATAGACTGCTATATACAGTTAGCTACAAGAGTCTACAAATAGGCAAGTGTTCTTGGTTATTGCTAAAGGACACTTGCATTAGCAATGATGCATTCTGCAAAGCACTATGAATGTACTACTTCCTCTGAGAGCAACGGTAGTTCCAAATGAGTTCAAGGAACATCTATCTAGGGTTTTACCAGGAGGTCTGAGGAAAGGAACTCAAGGAGGGGCTGGTACCTTTGGGACCATAGATTTTATGACCACTGATGCTCATGAGATCAATTTTCATGTCATTGACGTCAAGTGGGATTTTTCCAACAGCCTGGGCTGCATCGGTATGGAAATATACCCTTCTGGAACTGCAAATCTGTCCTGAGGAAACAAAAGAGGGGAAATCATAGCACAATGTTGGGAAGTCACCTGGCAGTGATCCCACAATGTACCATAAGTTCTGAAGCAAAACTGCATCTGGCATTAGCCTCTAGCCATATAGTAAATAACCTCCCTCTCTCCCTCTCACTCTGTCATTCTCAGCTAGCTTCCTTGACTAAATAAGAGCAAGTACAAATCACCAAATCAAAACATCCCTGATATTCTGATGCATAAGACTCTTTTTATCTTATTAACACTGGCCTTCCAATATATCAAATTAACTTTTACATCCTTTTTAATTTAAAGGAAGCAAAGATTAGCAGATCTATTTGTTAATGTGCCTTAGGAGTTACAGTGAGTCTCTGGCTCTAAGTGAGCATAATAAGGAGATGTTCTAAAGTGACAAAAGTGAAAGAGGAAGAGGAAAAAAAGGTAGGATTTTGTTTTTGACACCAACTGCAGTTAAATGAAAAGAACATAAAGGATACTAGACCTGGATTCAAATACTGGCTATGCCACATACAACAGGTCTTTTACACAAGGAACCGAAACTCCTTTCCCTTGATCTCCCTCCCAGACCACTCTGCTCCTTAGACGGATCCCATTGGTGGGCAAGCATCAAGGTCCACCCAAGATACTCACCTATTTCTGCAATGGGCTGCTTCACTCCAATCTCATTGTTCACAGTCATGACTGAGACCAGGCTGGTATCTGGCTGGATGGCAGCCTCTAGTTCCTAAGAGTATCAGGAGCAAGGAGACTATATAGTACCAACAAAATCCTCCCTAACTGAGAAAGTAGGCAATCTTAGTCTTAAAAAGGGGCCTTTTACTACACACCTATCAAAGTGGTTAAAAAAAAAAAAGTGACAACACAATGCTGGCAAGGATTCAAAGAAACTACATCATTGAAACACTTGGTTATTACTACTAGTAGGAACGTAAAATGATACAGCCATACTGGAAAACAGTTTGGCATTTTTGCCTCTTATAAAACTAAACATGAGGTTACCATCTGATGCAGTAATTGCACTGTTGGGCATTTATCTCAGGGAAATGAAAACAGATTCACACAAAAAACCTATACATAATTGTTCATAGCAGCTTTTGTCATAATAGCCAAAACCCAGAATCAACCCAGATGTCCTTCAGTGAGTGACTGACTGAATAAACTGGTGGCTCCATACCATGGAATACAGCTAAGCGATAGAAAGGAACAACCTAAATGGCTTTCCAGACTTACCCAAAGTGAAGAAGCCAGTCTCAAAAGGTTACATACTTTATGATTCCATTCATATAACATTATTGAAATGACAAATTAAAGAAATGGAGATCACATTAGTGTTTTTAACAGAACATGAAGCATCACTGCGGTGAGGAAACTATAACTTGACAGTGATGGTAGTTACACAAACCTACACATGACGAGTAAGCACAAGTGAAACTGGGGAAATAAGAACAAGATTGGCAGACTCTATCCAGGTCATTACACTGTGTGAGAAATAAGGTAGATGATTCATTTTCAGAAATACCAAATAAAAGCTCTTCTGTCTAATTAACAACAGGATTACAACATACTGGAAATATGTATGAACCCCACCCCCCCACAATGGAGTCCCAAACCCTTAGACGCTTCACTTCCTGTTTCTTCTTCCATTCTCTGTTTTGCGGGCTTTGCAATGAGCATGCACCAAAGAACAAAGGGAGGAGAGACTGAAAGTCTCTGCGTCACCTCAGGGAATGTACATTTGTTCCAATCAGACTACTTTTTGCTTTACATGGTCATAGGCAATGTCCAGGTAACGCTGTAACCTCTGTAGTACCCAGCCAATGAGGAACCAGGGGAGGACTCGCATGCTAGGAGATAAACTGTCTGCTGTAACTGCCCCAGGTATGACAGTCCATCAGGCACCTGCTCTTGCAAGAACATTGATTAAAGCCTCACTTCACTGTGTTCTGAGTCTCTGCATCCTTCCTTTGATTGGGTCGATGGGCTTAATTTTAACACCGGGTTGTGATACTGTATTACACTTTTGCAAGATATTACCATGGGAGAAACTGGGTAAAGGGTACATGAGATCTCATTGTATTATTTCTTAAAATCACATGTGAATCTACAATTATTTAAAAATTAAAAGTTTAGGGGCAAGCCCTGTGTCCTGCTCTGCCCTGGGAGTGGTGCCTGCTTAATATTCTCTCTCTCCCTCTCCTTTTGTCATTACCCTTCACCTCTCTCTCTCTCTCTCTCAAAAATAAATAAATAAATAAATAAATAAAAATAGCCTGGGTGGCTCAGTCAGTTGAGCATCTGGCTCTGGACTTCAGCTGAGATCATGATGCCAGGATTGTGGGCTCGAGCCCCACATCGGGCTCTGTGCTGAGTGTGGAATTTACTTGAGATTCTCTCTCTCCCTCTGCCCCCTCCCCCGCTCGTGCTCTCTCTCTAAAATAAAAAAAATAATAATAAAAACTATCTTTATGTATTTATAAATAAATAAATAAAAATTAAAAGTTTAATAAAAAAAAGAGGGAGAGGCTTTCTTATGTATGGTTGTCAGAGTAAGCTGCAAACAAAGTAAGGAGCAAAAAATAAGGTTACTGGTAACAGCACTGCGGCAGGGACCTCATCTGACTAAAATGTTTATCTTAAAGGAATTATTAATCAGCCTCCCAACATCTTGCTTTCCCTGACACTGGTCTAACAGAGGTTCTCAATGTCATGCTTCTCTCAGCTTCTTCTTTGCTTTCTTCATAGCAGTTATCCCAATTTCTAATTATTTCATTTGTTTGTATGTTAACTGTCCTCTTCACTAGAATGTAAGCTCCCTGAAGGTAGGGACTAAGCTTGTCTTGTTCATCCTTGTGTCCCTAGAGCCAGACACTAAGGCATAATAAATACTATGAGGTGAAAGAAAGGCACATGTGAAGTATTATGAGATATAAAGTGCCAGAAAATAAGTACTCCTAGCATTCAAGAGACTTAATCTACTGGAGAAATAAACATAAACATACAACAGAGCACAGAACTAAAAAGCCATTAAGGAATTTAAGGAATTTGGAGAAAAAAACATATTAAAAGGGGTTGGAGCATCCAAAAAGACTTTAGCAAAGAAGTGAATTTGAGCTAACTTTTTAAAAGAGGGAAAAAATTAAGGTATGTGCAAAGAAAAGGACAACAAATCAAAGGTGAAGGGATATGTGAGAACAGGCCCACAGCAGGACTGGCCAGGGCATATCAGGGAGAGATGAAGGCAGTGTGGCTGAAATGGAGGGTTTTATGAAGGGTGCAGTGGTCATCAATATCGAAACAGTAGGTTAGAACCAACATGTCTATTCTGAGACCTGATATCAAAACCAGACAAAGATATCACAAAACTATAGATCAATATCCCTAATAAATATAGATATAAAAATCTTTAACAAAATACTAGCAAGCCAAATCCAGTAACCTATCAATGTATACACCATATTAAAAGAGGGGGGAAAAAAAACACATTATGACTACCTCAATAAACACAAAAAACCAATGGATAAAACCAAAAGGCTTTCATGATAACAACAACAATAACAAAATCAACAAACTTGGAAGAGAACTTCCTCAGTCTAACAAAGGACATTTATGCAAGAACAGCTAGGAAAAATCCAAAGTTAACATCATACTTTTGGGCAAAGCTTTCGTCCAAGATCAGGAGCAAAACAAGGGTGCCTGCTCTCACCACTTCTATTCAACTTTGTACTAGTAGTTTTTGCCAGGGCAACTGAGCAAGGAAAATTAAAAAAGGCATCCAGGTTGGCAACAAAGGAGTAAAACTATCTCTACTTGCATATGATAGGACTCTGTCCACAAATAGTATCTTAAGATTTGACTAGGGATGCTGGTATCCAAAATCTGGTGGCTAAGATGCATGAACTTACTACCCAAAATGTACATATAAGGATATGGGCCATAAAAGGAAATATTCTTCACAAAAACTACAGCTCTTCTTTAGAGGGATGAGAAACTAAGTACAGGGAAGGAAGAGGCCAGAGCTTTACCATGGCGAGTGTTGAGTCCCTGGCATCCTGCACAGACACCCAGTGGTCCTCACATAAACCAGGAAGCACTGACGAAGCTGAGAAACAAATCCTCCAGAGAAAAGGAAGACAATACACACTCAAGGGGAAACTATGCTCAGTTTCTCTCCCAGGCCTATTTCTCTAAGCTCCCCCTCACCATTAGGTCTAGTCCTTCAAGCTCCAACTGAGGCTAAAGAGATAAATTTACAGGCTGAAGCCAAGCTCCTCCTATTTTGCCCCTTCTGCCAGTAGCCACTCCTACCTTCAGATCGATGATCCCACTCTTCTTCACTGGGAGGTATGTGACCTGAAAGCCCTCAGCTTCCAGTGAACGGCAAGAGTCCAAGACACATTTGTGCTCTGTCTGAGTGGTGATCAAGTGCTTTTTCCGTGACCTGTAGAACCTGGCCACCCCCTAGAAATTGGTGGTGGTGGAAGGAAGGAGAATATGCTCAGAGAGACAGCAAGGACTTCAATCCCACTTGAAAAAAAAAAGTAGGCAGGGTTGTATGCTCCAACATTAATTCTGTGACACCAAGTACATATTCTACAATTCAATTTAATTGTGACATTAACTACCCTAGGTTAGTACAAACCTACAGATGAAGGGACTCGGGTCCACAAGACTAACCCCACTTAAGATGTCAGCCACAAGGCCCAGGTGTAACAAACCACTCCCCAGGACTTTTGCCTAACTGGCTACAAATTCAGGACTTCCCACAGCCCCCTAAGGTTCAATAATTCACCAGAATGACTCCCAGAACTCACTGAAAGCACTACACTATTAGGGTTTTATTATAAAGGATATAATTCAGGAACAGCCAAATGGAAGAGATGCGCAGGGTGAGGCCTGAGAAGGAAAGGGGCACAAAGCTTCCATGCCCTGTCTTTGGAAATCCAGGCATGCCACCTGCCCAGCACATCCATGAATCCACCAACCTGGAAGGTCCTCTGAGTCTCATTGTCCAGAGTTTTTATGGAGGCTTTGTTACAGAGCCATGACTGATTAAATCACTGGCTACAGGACTGAACTCGATCTCCAGTCGCCCCCTCCTGCCCTGAGGGAAGTAGAGCTGAAAGTTCCAACCCTCTAATCACATGCTTTGTCCTTCTGGAGCAGCCAGCCTATCCCTTGAAACTAAGGGGCCACCATGAGTCACTTTGTTCCTATAAAGTTAGGTTATGGTCTGAAGGGATTTGTTATAAATCACAAAAGACATTTCTATTATTGAGGAAACTCCAAGGATTTTTGAGGCTCTGTCCCAAGAAGAGAACAAAGACCAAATATATTTATTATACCACAGGTAGAAAATACAACACAGGTAGATTTCCTTGCATCCCAGGAAAAAGTCCTTCTCTTCATTTCTACTTAAATGGCAAAACATGCAAAGATGTTGATAACGATACCCAAAGCTGCAAGTGAAACTCATGAACTCATTCCTTGCTGATGGCAGTATTTATGCTGTAATCTTTTCAGTAAATCATTTACAAAGATGTCTTAAAATCTGTACTCACACTCTTTAACTGTGATTCCTCTTTTGGGAATTTACCTTAGGGGAATATTTCAAAAGACAGATCAAGCCATACAGATGAAATATGTTTTCATTATATTTACAATCTTTACAAAAATGGAAAAATTAAACACATCCAACAATAAAGTAATGAATAGTAAACTATGATAACACAACTCCATGAAAAAGAATGTAGTTATATTAAAAATTATGGAGTTTGAAATGGAAGGACATAAGGTATGTTATTAATAGTTTCAGAGGAGAGGCTCCTGGGTGGCTCAGTGGGTTGAGCATCTGACTTTAGCCTAGGTCCAGGTCACGATCCCACCATTCCCGAGTTCGAGCCCCGCGTCAGGCTCTGTGCTGACAGCTCAGATTCTTCAGATTCTGCTTCAGATTCTGCGTCTCCCTCCCTCTCTCTCTCTGCCCCTTCCCTACTCACACTCTGTCTGTATCTTTCAAAAATAGACAATAAAAAAAAAATAGTTACAGAGGAATAAGGGTGTTGGGGTGGCTCAGTCGGTTGAGTGTTGGACTCTTAATTTTGGTTCAGGTCATGATCTCATGGTTCATGAGATGGAGCCCCGCATCAGGCTCTGTGCTAAGATTCTCTCTCTCTGCCCCTCACCCGCTTGCAGATGCTCTCTCTCTCTCTCTCTCACAAAACAAATATTTTTAAAAACTGGTTACAGAAGGAGGCACCTGGGTAGCTCAGTTGGTTAAGAATCTGACTTTGGCTCAGGTCATGATCTCACAGTTCGTGAGTTCAAGCCCCACATCAGGCTCTGTGCTGATAGCTCAGGGCCTGGAGCCTGCTTCAGATTCTGTGTCTCCCTCTCTCTCTGCTCCTCCCCTGCTTGTACTCTGTCTCTCAAAAATAAATAAACATTAAAAAAAATTTAAGAGCATAAAAGCTCAGTTTGTTTAAAAAATGGTTACAGAAGAATAAATATGGCAAGCTACAGTTTGTGAAAATATTAAAAGCAAATTCATATGTATGTATAATTCTTTTTCCTGGAACAATACTAAACAGAAGTAGTTTAGAATAAACTTTGCGGAGCAGGACTCTGGGCCAGAATAAGAGGGAAAGAAGAGAAGACTTATACTTCTTTTTAAATTATTTTTTAATGTTTATTTATTTTTCAGGGACAGAGAGAGAGAATCCTAAGCAGGCTCCATGCTCAGCACAGAGCCTGACACGGGGCTCCATCCCAACCTGAGCCGAAATCAAGAGTTGCAGATGCTCAACTGACTGAGCTGCCCAGGCACATCACATATACACTGATTACCTTTACTTTTTTATTTTTATTTAAGATTTATTTACTTATTTAATCTCTACACCCAATGTGGGGCTTGAACTTGTGACCCCATGATCAAGAGTTGCATGCTCTATGGACTAAACCAGCCAGGTACATCCCTGCACAGATTACTTTTAAAAGTTAAAGGAGGGGCGCCTGGGTGACTCAGTCGGTTAAGCGTCTGACTTCGGCTCAGGTCATGAGCTCACAGTTCATGAGTTAAAATCCTACATCGGGCTCTGTGTGGACAGCTCAGAGCCTGGAGCCTGCTTCAGATTCTGTGTCTCCTTCTCTCTCTGCCCTTCCCCTTCTTGCACTCTGTTTCTCTCTCTCTCAAAAATAATTTTTTAAAAAATTAAAAATTTTTTAAAAAGAAGTTGAAGAAAATAAAATGTGCAACCCCATTCCCCCCTCGAGCTTATAGAGTACTACTTTAAAAGCAGAATACAAAACTAATTAGGCCAAAATTATAACTACATAAAAACTATATGTTCTTGAGGATAAGGAACATAAAAAGGAAAACATTTAAAAGTTCCCCACCTCCTTCCACTCTCTCCTATCTCAGTTACCCACAGTGTCAAATCCTCTATCAACAGACAGATATTTACCAATCCATGAGACTAAGGGGAAAACTCACAACTATTCTTAGCAATCTCTCACCTGTAGGTTTGGGAACAGCAGAGATTTTCAAAGCAAACATTTTCAAAGTTTTAAAAAATACTCCCCCCATAAATCATCCCCATTTTTGGAAGATCTCCACTCTGGGTCTGGTTTCTGCATTCCAAAGGAAGGACACCTTACTGCTAAGAGAATCAGGCAGAGTACTGATGCCTCTGAAGCCTATCCCAGGCCTCCTATACCCAATCTAAGCTCAGAAAAACCAACTGGCAGTACAGTTGAGAGATAAAGGTGAGAAGGGAGGGAGACAGTTGAACCTACAATAGCCCACACTGTCTCAGAGCCTTGGTATTTACATAAGCGGTCCTGGCAACCAGGCCCAGTCCAATATGATTACGTTATATGAAATACCAGCATGACTACTGAATTTTACTTTTGTTAGCACCACAAACCCAAGGATAGAGTGACTGATCTCAGAATGGGTGATGAATGAAGAGACCTCTTTTAGACAACAGGCTTGAGCAACAGAAACCTGATCAAGGCAAAAGGGCCCACCATGACTACCTGGCCGAAAACACACACAGGTCCATTAGGTGACCCCCACCTCAAAATATCCACCCTAACTAACCAATGGGCTACTTCCAACAAGGCATAGTTACCAAAAGAGGGAAAACTCCATAAGTCCCCATACCTCCTCACCTTTCCCCTTTAAAAACAGCCCCCACCCACTGCCTCCTTGTAGTCTCTCCTCTGCTGTCCTGCCAGGACTCCCTTTCAGGTGTATTCAATAAACTTCTATCTCCTTTGTTCTGACTTGGGTGAATCCTTTCACTGCCTACTTCACCAGCTTCCACAGATTGGTTCCCCCTGCCCCCGACATGTTGGGGAACCCATCTGTTCAGGAGAGACACCACAATGAAGTGAAAGTCTGCAGAGGCATAGCAAACAGTACTTCAAGATGGGAAAATCTAAAGAAACAGGGGGGACAGCTGGCTGGCTCAGTCAGTGGAGCATGCGATTTTTGATCTCAGGGTTGTAAGTTCGAGCCCTACACTGGGTATAAAGATTACTTAAAAATAAAATCTAAGAAAGGTAGAAAGGGAGGAAGGGAGGAGGGAGGGAAGAGAATTGTTGCAAATAGATGTCATCAGAAAGAAAACGGAAGGCTGAGAGGAAGGCAGCCCTCAAATCATACATATAAGGGTGAAGCTGGTAACCAGAAGCAGAGAAGAAGCACTTCCAATTGCAAGTGGATTCTGGACTTCTCTGTGATTAGATCAGAAGGATGGGAAAAAGTTCTGAGTCACCATTATCTACTCTCTGAAGTAGCTGCCATCCAAAACACCAGTGGTTAATGGCTGAAGAGCCACCTCCTTTCATGCCCAACTACCTCACTGAGCTCAGTTCAACCAATAGGAGCAAACACTTAAATGGAGTAGATCACAAAGGGTTGAAAGAAGCAACAAATCAAAAAGAGGACATGTTTGCCTGTGTCTTTTATTCACAATAAGGTAGGCATGGGTGGCTGGGAAATATATATATGAGCCCAAATGATCAAGGGACACCATTTCACAAGTCAGGAAAGCCCAGATATGTTCTGTGGTTCTCTTACCTTAATTGCTATGTTGTTAGATTCAGTAGCGCCACTGGTGAAAATGATCTCACGAGGATCAGCCCCAATCAGAGACGCTACTTGCTGCAAACCAAGAAACAGAGATAAATAACATCAGTTTCCCAGGTAGGAATGCAACTGCAGACACAGCTGGGACAGAGCTCTGGATCAAGAAGTGCGCCACCTCATTCTATCAACTGCCCAAGAAGCTTTGCAGTCACTAGGGTCAGACAAGAGGTAGATTCAGTTACATCCCAGATCCGAGACTCTTTTCCCATCTGATAAAAAATGATAATAGAGGTGCCTGGGTGGCTTAGTGGGTTAAGCTTCCAACTCTTGACTTCAGCTCAGGTCCTGATCTTGTGGTCATTGGATCAAGGCCCAAGTCTGGCTCCACACTGAGCAGGGAGCCTGCTTCAGATTCTCATTCTCTCTCTCTCTCTCTGCCCCTCCTCCACTCGTGCGCATGCTCTCTCTAAGATAAATAAACACATTTGAAAAAATATAAAATAATAACAATAATATTGGGGCGCCTGGGTTGCTCAGTTGGTTGAGCGTCCGGCTTTGGCTCAGGTCATGATCTCATGGTTCGTGGGTTCGAGCCCCGCATTAGGCTCTCAGAGCCTGAAGCCTGTCTTCAGATTCTGTGTCTCCCTCTCTCTCTGACCCTCCCCTGCTCATGCGGTCTCTCTCTCTCTCAAAAATAAATAAAACATTAAAAAAACAATACTATTGACTTCTTAAAAATCACTTATTAAGCTCTTACTATGTATAAGCATTGTGTGAATAAACACATCACCAGTAAGATCTCATTTAATCCACACAATAATCCTAACGAGCAGGAACTATTACAATCTCCATTTCAATATGAGGAAATTAAGGTTTAAATAAATTAGATAACATTACAAAGATCATTTAGTTAGGAAATATAAAAACTAATAAAATGCTTTCAGAGGGACTTCAAGGCCTGCTCTCTAAATCTCCGAGAAGAGGCCCAAACCACTTCCACCTCCACCCATAGCTACCAAGGAAATGCCTCCCACAGTCGACTGAACCTCTGACATCAGAACCTCCTAGAGTCTTCTATACCAACCTGGCGAGCACGTTCCATGGCTGCCTCACTCTCCCAGCCATAAGCATGTGTCCGGGAGTGTGGGTTACCATAGTAGTTGACCAGGTAAGGGAGCATAGCATCCAGCACCCGAGGGTCCTGAGCACAACAGAACGTATCAGTCTCCTTGAGTCCACAGGTAACTCAGGCCCCACTCCATCCCCAGACTTGCCCAACCTACCTCAACACATTTCGAACCCATCAGACACTGCCTAGATGAAGCCTCATTCTTCTATCGCCTTAGGTACTAAACAAATATCAGCCTAATATGCTCCCACTCTCAAACCATCTTAAATCATTCTACCAGATGATTATTCTACCATCTCCTCAGGTAATCTACAAACATTGCCTTGTCCTGATAGCTGTTTCTGCATGTTTCCATTCCAGCCAGGCGATGTGATCTACAAGGGCCAGGACATGACAAGAGTCCACATGTTGATGAAACCTTCCATTAATATTTAAGTGCTTATCATGTGTCAGGCTCTGTTTAAAGGGCTGCTTTATGTCTTTTAACCCACGTAATACTTACACAAATTCACATAGTAAGTAGCAGTCCAGCTAATTCCAGAGCCGATGCATTTAAATATTACCAAAGTGCCTACACTGAAGTGATCTCACCAAGGTCAATAGCTAGTAAGTAGTAGAGCCATTTTTAGTGGATTACAAATTAAGGCTCCTGACTCCTGGCTCATTGCTTTTCCAAACACACACTTCGCATGGCTCTTACTTCTGCAGGATCCAGTCATTTCTGTGCATCGTCACTTCTGCAACATGTTATAAATAGCCTTGGGGAAAGCTGTCCCTCTATCCTTACCAGAGGAGTTGTAGCTTGGACGTCCATATACAGAGGTCGCAGCACTGACTCCACCTCCGGAACAGTGGCTGGATCTGAGGGAAGAGCCGACTGGGGAGCATGATCTACAACTGACAAAAAAAAAATAAAAAATAAAAAAGATATGGAGTGGCCAAGCGTGAAAGAACGCAACTATGGACACAGGTTATCCAAGACAGCAGAAGGTGAAAGTTGGGTGTAGGTGAGACAAGCTGAAAGGCTGCTGGGGTTGAACCTCAATGGAAAAGGAAACAAAACATAATTGAACTTAAGCAAACTTTTATGTAAAAGGGGGTAAGGGAGAGAGACCATGTTCTTGGAGGGAGATATTGGTTCAATATTCGAATTACCCCGTTGGGAGCGGGGAGGGTTCTAAAAGGGCAAAGCCATTTAGAAAGGGTGTGGAGACCGAGTAGCTAAGATCTTCAAAGATGACTGGTTGGACGACTCGCATCTCTAAAGTCGGGCAGGAGAGTCTGAAGGCCAACCGGAGCCTCCAAGCCTCTGAGGACCTGTGGGGCAGGATTTGAAGGGTGACGAGCAGAAGTCAACCGTACTGAGGGCCGGCCTGAGGAAGTTTTGAGGGGTGCAGACAGCAGGAAGGGTCAGAGGGTGCGGGCAGCGGAGGAAGAGGGAGATTCGGTAATACTCCGGTGCGTCGCCGCGCCAAAGGGGAAGGTCCGCGCTAGTAGGAGCGGGGCCCGGAGCGTACCGCGCAGGCGCAGCCCCCGAGCGGGCGCCTCGGACCTGGGCCCCGGAGCGGCCCGCACAGCCGCGGCCGCCCGCCTCCAAGCGGTTCGTAGCAGCATGGTCCCGCTAGCAGAGCCCCCCGCCCGAAGCGGCAGCACTCGTCTGCTACACGCTCCCGGAAGTTCTGCTTCTCGCCCCGGAAGCAATTCCTCAGGCCGCGGGCGTGCTCCGCCTCGCGTTTGGTGTGAGACGTAGAACTGAGCGACCGAAGCCGCGAACGAGGTGAGGTGGGGGTGCAGCGGCGCGGGGACCCGAACGCTAAGAGGGTGATGGAGTCGGGCTACGCGCTTAATTTCCTCCCTGGACTTCCCCGAACCCTTGGACCCGCTCCCCACCCCGCCTCCTCCAGCCCTCGCTCGACTCGGGCTGGCGGCTAGGCCCACACTTCTCTAACCCTCGAACCCTGCAGATGCCGGTGGCCGTGGGGCCTTACGGACAATCCCAGCCTAGCTGCTTCGACCGCGTGAAGATGGGCTTTGTGATGGGCTGCGCAGTGGGCATGGCGGCCGGGGCGCTCTTCGGCACCTTTTCCTGTCTCAGGTGAGGGGCGAGGGCGGTGATCTCTGGGAGGAACTACCGGACCCTTCCGTCCCGCGCCACTTGGCCTGCAGCCTGGATAGAACCTACTTCGTTTCAGTGCCCTCGCAGCCCTTTAATGAGTGAGACTGATTTCCCTTCCACCTTCAGTCTGGATGGAAAGGTTGGAAACCTCGGCGCTAGAGAATACGAGCTCTGACTCAAACGGAAAGAAAGCCTCTTTACTCCTTCTGTAACTTTAAGCAAATTGGAGTCTGGGTTTCCGTAAGTGTAGAATGAGGTCAGTAACATCCACCTCATTGAGTTTTAAAGATCAAATCAGCACACTTCGCATAGAATGTAGCACATATTAAGTGCTCAATAAAGATTGTTACTGCTGTCGCTGCTCTTATTTCTAGCTCTCCATAGTGAAACTTATTGAGAGCAATTTTACTATACTGGAAACAAGATATAGACAGGAAGCAGATAAACTCTGTACCCTAAATGTCATTTTCGCGTGTAATACAGACTACTATTCCCATTTTTTTCCACATTGTGTATTACCATTTACTGAGCACTTACCCAGGGTGAATCACTGTTCTAAATGTTCCATGTGTTATCTCAACAATCCCATGAACGTTTTGATCCCCATCTTACACTTGACACAACACAGCCTGTAAATTGTGGAGCTGGGACATGAACACAGGTCTGACTCCACAGTCCTTGCTTTAACACCAGGGAACCATCAGAAAGTCAAGTATCTTCATATATACCAGAACAAAAAACTAGTTTCTCCAGGTACTTGTTGTGTCTGCTGCTTCCCAAAAACCGGAGTCATAATGGTATTCATCAGAAAAGCCCCAGAGACCGTGATGCATGCTTTTTTGCTAGTCAGTACCCATCTCAGGTGGAAAGAGATAATATCCTACCAGACTTAAAAAGGGCTTGATTTAAAAGGGCCATTAATGCCATTTCTTGTATTTTTGTTCCTGGTTGGCCGCATCTTGGTTTCCTCTTCTCTTAGGATCGGAATGCGGGGTCGGGAGCTGATGGGCGGCATCGGGAAAACCATGATGCAGAGTGGCGGCACCTTTGGCACGTTCATGGCCATCGGGATGGGCATCCGATGCTAATCAGGGCAATGGTTGTCCACTGCAGCTACCCCTTCCCATCAGTCCCAGCTCATGTACTATAATAAAACAAATCTTTGAGTAGTCTTCAAAGTGTTTTTTCTTCTCACTTTCTGCCTATACCCAGCTTAGAGCTCCTAACGGTGGGCCAATGAGGTTGGGTGTTTTTCAAATTCTGTTAATCCAAAGTTCGGACTAACTTTTCAATGCCTAAACTTTGCATAGATTCTAATAAACTTGTTACTCAACCCCGTAAGGTTGCCATTCTCACCATTTTAAAGGTTAACTGAGAATAAATCTAGATTTCCTCAAGGTCACACTGCAAAAGGTAACATTAACCCATCTCATTTCCAAAGCTATGTTCATCCAAAAATTATCCTTCAGATTTTCTCTGACTTAATAAGAGCAAATCATCCATGGGGAAATAAACTCAAACCATTGGACATTTCTGTAGCTTAAACTGCATAAACCACAGTTTTCTAACCAGCCATCCACGAGGATACCAATTGTATAAAAATGAACACCCCCTGCCCCCAACACACAAAACTTGAGATAGGTTTCATAAGATAGGTTCCTTGTAATAAGGCAAAGTGATCCTCAACTACTCCTGCCACAGAGCCCTTGACAGTGCTTTAAAACTGCACTGCCCCCTTGGGGCACCTGTGTGGCCCAGTCAGTTAAATGTTTTAATCTCAGTTCAAGACCTGCATTGGGCCCAACTCTGGGCATGGAGCCTACTTAAAAAAATCACTGCCCCCAAGGAAAATGGTAATGTTATGACAGACATAAAAAAAAAAAAAAAAAAAAACAAACTACACTTGAAATCTGAGAGTCATAAGGACCTCCTGCAGTTGAAGACACTACCAGAGGAACTACAGAAGCTAGATTGCCCAGACTGGGATGCTGTCTCAGGAATTGATTACCTAAAGGATTACTCTCAAAATTCATTTGACGATTTTCTATCCCTCACATTATTCAAATTACTGTACATTTCCGTTAACATCATTTACAGCATAAATTTCACTCTGCAGCAGTGGGCAAATTTTTACCACCTTTATCACCTATGAGGTTAAATAAATGGCTAAGTTGGCCCACCCCTCTGGAAAGGAATGATAGAACAAAGCAGACAGGATATGAATTAAGAATAGAAGATTTAGTTAGGAAGATACTAGATTTTATAATAAAGGAACACTGCTGCCTAGAGTTGAAAAATAACTGAATCTTGATTTTCTTAGGTTTAAATAACTGAAGCAATTCATTGAAGAAATTCTAAGTATCCATCAAAAGAAAATTGTGATGACTCCAAATTCAAACTGGTTAAGTATCTTGATATCTGATAAACCTATTAAAACTAGGGCCTTAACACTAACAAATCAATACAGTAGAAAGAAATTAGCAGGTGAAGACCTTGATACTGGAAAAGTAATCATTTGATTTGGAGAAACACTGCCAACTCAAAGGTTCAAGGTATATAAACTTGCAACAGAGTTCAGAATATAATGGTGACGGCTCATGCCAAGTTCAAATTCTTTATAAAGCAACAAATGCAATTAAACCAGAAAATCACTTACATGTTTGAACTTAAGCCATTTTGTTCAGTGTTTAAATAGTGAAACATTTCTCACAAAGACACCCAGACAACACAAAGAATTAAGAGTACCCAGGTTTAAAGTCTAGGCAGATTTGTTTGGTTTTCTTGATGGAAAATCCCTAAAGGTTTGATGCATTAACCTAAGGAAATACAGTGCTAAGATACGGGGATATGGAGGAATGTAGAGACAACTTGAGAACAACAGTTTCCCCAGGCTGCGCACTAAGAATTTTCCCAAAGAGGCAAGTCTTCATTAACTACCAAAAGTCAAAGAAACTAGTATCCTATTTTCAAGTTTCTATGACTTTAAAACATTTCAAAAATGAAGATTTCTTATGGCCTTTTAAAGAGAATTTTATTTGAGTGGTTCTTACAAAGGTTGTTGCAATATGAAAGTCATTTGTTTGATAGAAATATCAAGCTGTCTTGTCAAACACACTGAAGTAACCCAAAAATATATTTCAGAGCTCACAGAGCTTAAAAAGAGCAAAGATTATATGCAACCAGACAAAACCTATTTCTGCATTTCCTATTTCTTGCTCAGACTGCTTTGCTTACCAGACTGTCACTAAACATCTTGAGGAAATGCAGGGATCATTTTGTTTGGAATCTTAGGACACACCATAACACATAATATTTACAAAGAAACTTTTACAGATACATTAATTGAAAAGATACCATCCGGAAATGTAATCTTGAAATCTTTTCTTGCCAATTGATCATGATGCAAGATGAGATGTTAATCAAACAGCCCTTTAGCTGTCTTGAATTTCCATACACTAAATGTGTACTCCAGAAACCTCTGCTAAACCATTAGCCAAGTATCAACATTAGTGAAATGTGAAATGTAACTGCTGTGTAAAAAGTTAGGCTTCTGAAACATTAAAAACATAATTACATCCCTGTCTGCCTTTTTTACATTAAGCACATTTGTTCCCCCCTAGAGCTATTCCTATAGATCCTTAATGTAATTTTCTACATGTACATTTAAAAGGCAGAACAAGAGAACAGCTTTGTATACAGTGGGATTTGCTAGTTAGGGATAATGAGCACACTGCATTCCTGTTAACATTTTTATTTTTCAAGGTAACAGGAATCGTATACAAATGACAGTAGACCCTTGCCTCTTTATTTTTATCTAAATAAAAGATAACTCAAGATGAATTCTCAAGAAAGAAAAAAAAGCTATGTACATAAAGGACTGTATCTTCCTTCATCGTCTACTTGGAACCAGTAGTTGCGTTGCTGTCATAGAATCAGGGAAGAGGTTGTGATAAGTTGGAAGAGGTACATATGCTGCTGTTATCATCTTACCTGTTGAAAGAAACAAATGTGGTTTAGCATGTTCACTTAAATTACACCCTTCACAATAATCAAGCAGAAAAAAAAACAGATCAAACTCACCAGCAAACCACCTGCCATGCAATGCATTGACAGCAGCAATGGCTGCAGCAATTGATGGGCACTTAACATACACGTTGCCCTGAAAGACAACAAAAAAGGTAAGGGCATGTAGTATACAGCATGAATTTGAACAGATTTATTCAAGTTGCCTGTAAAAATAATTAGGTGGTCTTTAACCAAATAATTGTTTCATTAGCTATTACTTACATCTACAGTTTCATTGAAATCATTTTATCCTCCAAAAGACTTGTTCTATACTTTCATTTTTGTATCATTTCGAAGCAATTAAAGAATGAATCAAGAGGCCAGAATTTCATAGCAAGCTTTCAATACTAACTAGCAACACAGCTACACAATGGCCTAATCTTCAATGACAAATATACCCATATTTTGGAGGGTATATATTTAGTCAGTATGTTAGCTTCTTTCAGAATTAAACAAAAACTTAACACTGATAATATGCCCTGAGTATATGTGAAGGCTAAATCACAAAAGATCAACAATAGCCTATCTTTATTAAGATCAAAATACATGAGGCACTTAAAGGGCAGATTAAACTTCTCTTGCTCTAGGGAATAAAGAAAAAAAATACCTGAGCTGAATTTTTGTCAACATAAATATGAATAACTCCTCCATGTTTATTACATTCTTCAATCACATCGTCTTTAATCTCTGTATCCCATCCAACTTCTTCTTCTCTGTAAGAAATTATTAAGCTCTATTAAACACCCAACTTGTAAAATGTTACATATGTATTCTCATCTGTATAAAAATACTTGAAATATGAATTTTGTTATTTAAAAATCATTGATCTTAGCAGTGTAGTGTACTGGAGGAAAGAAAAAACAAGATACAAAGCACTGTTTGCACCAAAGCTTATGAATTTAACTCTATCATTTTAATTTACTGACATATATCAATTTATACTTTACCAACTCTTACTCATCATTTCACATATAAAGCTAAAATGAAGAATTTGATGTTACCAAAAGAACATAAAAGGGCTCCTTCTGTGGTAAAACATGAATATAAACAATGCAAACAGTATGATACAATTATATAAAACTATGTTTTATAAAATATGGTTATTAAATCAATTGAACAGGATATCTACATTTACCTTGGAGTGTTGTATAAATAGGATTTACAAAACAAACAAGACTTTGGATTGATCAGTGGCGTTCTAATCATTACTTAGGCATTTGGAAAGAGAAATTCAGTTTGTTCATTTTCCCCCCAAGATTTTATACCCAAGATCAAGAGTCACATGCTCTACTAATTGAGCCAGCAAGGCACCTCAGGAAAGACAAATTCCTAATTTCCAGACTGCACTAAATTTTAAGAAGAAAATTTTAAGTGTTTGTTTATTTTTGAGAGCAAGAGCAAGAGCGAGAGCATGAGCAAGGGAGGAGCAGAGAGAGAGAGGGTGATACAGAATCTGAAGCAGGCTCCAGGCTCTGAGCTATTAGCACAGAGCCCAATGCGGGGCTCAAACCCACAAACTGTTGAGATCATGACTTGAGCCGAAGTCGGACACTTAACCGACTGAGCCACCCCGGCACCCGTAAGAAGAAAATTTAAAAGATCCTCTTCTCCTATGTAAGATTAAAATTTCAAAACCAAGAACCGCTAAGAGTAAACTAGCAATCAAAATAAGCACAAATACACATATGAATTTAAAAAAAGCAGAAACAGACCCATAAATACAAGAACAAAAAAGTGAGTGCCAGAGGGGAGCATGCTGTGGGCATGGGTAAAATGGATGAAGGGGAGTGGCTTCCAGTTATAGGACAGTAAGTCAGCAAGAATGAAAAGTACAGGATAGGAAATATACTCAATGGTACTGTGTAATAGCATTGTATGGTGACAGATCTACACCTTTGGTGAGCATTAAGATATACAGCAGAAGAACTATGTTATGAGCCTGAAACTAATGTACCACATTATGTATAAACTACAGTTAAAAAGTAAACACTGATACAAAAATTCATATAAAATTAGATATAATTACAAAATAAAATCTGCATACCTTTCAATTCCAATCTTACAAACACGCCCAAAAGAATATAAAAGTTAGCATTAAGATTAGTATCATGAAAGGATCAAAATTGTTACATTATTTGAACTAAGAAATACACTGAAACATAAATGTTAACTAAGAAAAGCTGAATATTGGGGAGCCTGGTGGCTAAGCTGGTTAAACATCCGACTCTTGGTTTTGGCTCAGGTCTTGATTTTGCAGTTTACGGTTTCGAGCTACCTTGCGGTTTATGGTTTCGAGCCCGGAGTCATGCTCTGAACTCACAGAGAGGAGCCTGCTTGGGATTCTCTTCCACCCTCCCGCTCCTGCCCTCTCCTGTGCTCGGTCTCTCTCTCTCTCTCTCTCAAAATAAAAACTTAAAAACCTGAATACTAAAGCTTTCGCAGTACAGTCGACCACTGAACAACATGGATTTGAACTTCACTTATACATGAATTTTTCTCAAAAAATAAGATACAGTACTATAAATGTAGTTTCTCTTCTTTAGGCTTTTCTTTTCTCTACCTTATCTTAAAAATGCACTATATAAGACTTATAACATAAAACGTGTTATCAATTTTGGGTTACTATAAAGGCTTTCAGTCAACAGTAGGCTGTTAGTAAACGTTCAGCAGATTTCAAGTTACACATTATGTTCAACTGTGTGGGCAGTTGTCAGTGCCTCTAACCCCTGCTCTCCTGAATTGTCAATTGTGTACCATTTTCAACTTGACCAAAGTATGTTACTTACGTTTGAGGATTAAACATGTTAGAGAGTTGAAAACACTGTGTTGCAAGAGGCTGAACAGAGGCAGCTGCAGCTAAAGCTGAAGCTAAAAAAAAAAAAAAAAAAAAAGAGAGAGAAAGAGAAATTACTTTCTTGGAAAATGCGTCAGAATATCCCTGATAAAAAAAACAAAACCAGGAAAACCACTAAATGCCAACTGTGAAACTAGATAGTCAGTCACTTCACTAATTTACTTATCAATGTTATCCAAGTGTGGAACAGTACCCAATTTGAGTTGCCAGAAATCAGAGGAAACCTAAGTAACATCTGAAATACCCAATCTTGATTTGGAAATTTATTTTTAGAACGGAAATTAAACATTTGGTGTAAACAAAATCCGTTCAACAATTAGACAAATATCAATATAAAATCAATCTAGAAAGGTAAACGATAATAAAACAGACTGATTATGTAAGAATGCTGAAGTTTACACCCCAAGAAGCAGGGGAGGATGAAAGTAAGTCTTTAAAATGCCAAATAAATCTATAAGCCTTTGTATTTCTTAGGTTTCTGCCCTTGATAGTAGTTACATATTTTTTCAAATAAAACATTATAAAAGGATTGTTTAAAAATAAGATGCACAAAACAATCCAACCATTTAAAATTTAATATCCCAGAAATATAAACCCTATTACAGAATCTAATGAGTGTTTAAGTAGGCTCCATGCCCAACGTGGGGCTTAAATTCACAACCCTTAGCCCAAGAACGGACATCAAGAGTCGGACACTCCACCGACTGAGCCACCCAGTCACCCCTCAAATGAGAATTTTTTATATGATTAGGTCCGTTATTGCATAATCAACACTAAAAGCATAGATCTATAATATTCACTATTAAAAATGAAATGGACCTAATTAACCTGGACGCTAATATCCAGGTAGAACATTTAAAAGTAATAGTGGGTTGAAGTTTCAAGTGAGAGCACGGTCTAGACAGGTGCCCACTGCTTCTATGAGATTCACAAACATTACCAGTAGCTGTTACAGAACTCACCGTAATCATTATATTTGACCAAATTTCATTCCAATATATAACAACAAACAAAGCTAAGGATAAAACAGCGCATTAGAAATTATGGTAATTAAACAATCACCTAAAGAAGTATGAGAAATTATTTCATTGAATACAATGTAGGGCCATGCATGAAATACATCATTAAAAAATTATTATTTTTAATTACAAGTGCTCTTTGCTCCTTTATTACTTCAATAAATATTTGTCTTTCAAGAGGCTTCATTAAAATATAGTAAAAGAGCTCATAGATGTCAAACTGTTCAGAAAAGTTAAAGATGTAACCATGCTTATGCTACAATGAAAATAAAAATGAGGCCCACTGTGTACCCATACCACAAACAGAAGTACTCTTGGAAATAAACACTAGGTCATTTACAAAACAACTGAGGAGTACTTCATGTTTTCCATTTTCCCAAATGAATTATATTATGAATACTGAAAATTATTTAGAAAATATGTGATAGAAACATTCAAGCTCAATCTAGATGAATGCAAACAAAATGAATTCAGCATAGAAATATAGCTAATAGAAAAATTCACTATTTCTACTTTTTAAAATCTGTACACTCTTGAAGCCAATATTGTACTGTATATTGACTATTTAAATTTAAAAATAGTAGTAATAAAATCTGTTAAGATAAAAAGGGTTGAGTGCAACTGTGTTACTTCCTGGAAAATATACATTTAATTCCTACCAAGAAACGTGATAGACCTTTTTCCATAAAGAATGAGTCTCCTAAACAACTTGTAAGTATGACCTATGAAAGATGGATATTGAATATGCTCAAAAGCGAAATGGTTTTAACAGCAGAAATTTCCTTGGTAATCAAAACAAAAAATACCCTACTTTAAAATAATTTCATCTCTTTGAAATATGCATGCAATTTAGATCTGGATAATTGCCTCATTACTTGGTACTATTAATACAAAACACTAGAGTCCTTGACCTTATGTTAAGTTCACAGACTCCTTAAAGATTTGTGTACTGAAACAACAAATTCTGTTTTCTGACTTTTAATTATACAAAACTAATTATCAGAACACAAAGATAAGCATATAAGACTAAAAATAATTCTAAGACTAAAGAAAAAAATGCACACACACTTTCACTTTCTTTATCCATGGAACTGTAATGATTTGGATTAGGCTAACTGAAATATACATTAAAAAGATGGATTACTGTATATGCAATTTTATGTCATTCTCTAAAAACTGAATCCAAAATATACAATGTAACATGATATAATAAATATACACAAACAACTATGTCTTCCTACATTAACATCTACTTCAAAGACAAATAAAAAGCTCAACTCACCTTCGGTCTGTTGAGAAAGTCTTGTTTGCAAATCTATAACAAAAGAGAATTCTACAGCTCAGTGCAGGAACAATGAAGAGCCTCAACTAACAGGGTAAATGTCAGGAAAGCATTAATAAAAGAGGACTACAGTAGCAGGGTTTATCAAAAAAAAAACTTATAATAAAACCTGGCAGCCAAACCTCCTTCCCCATTCCTCATTGAAAAGGCTTTGGGGCCTTTTTCTTTCCTCCTATGCTGGGAAACTTACTTATGACTCTCTTCCTGCTCCTATTACTCTACCAAATCTCCAATGCATTCCACTATACTACTCTTCACGTGGGAATAATGGGAAATGGGGAAAGGGAAGCACACCGGTCAGAAAATACATGAAAACCCTGATCTTGAGAATTCAATTCCAAGTACTTGGGATATTTAGCCCAGAAGGTGAGTTTAATTATGTCTGGTTTTCTGGCTTAGTCTGGAAATTTAATGAAGCAGGAATAAATTCTAACCAAGTTTATTAAAATCTATGAAATACAAGAAAAATTTAATCATCTAAGTCACTATTAAAAATAAACAGAATGGGGATTTTTACCAGTGTATTTTCTCATATAATCATTAAATTCTCCACTGGAAGGCAAGTTATTAGAAAGCTGCTAGACAGTAAAAACAGCGTAAATCTAAATACCAAAGAAAATGGCATTGTGTTCTAAAGCGATCTTGGAAGTTTAAAATTTGTAATACACAACATAAAAACTGTTCAGATCCAGAACATAATTTTCATTAACATGTGATTCAACTGCAATTGAGCATCTGGGTTTCTTGCTGAGTACAGAAAAATTAAAAATGGGCAAAAATGGGGTGGCGCTTGGGTGGCTCAGTTGGTTAAGCATCCAAGTTTTGGTTTTGGCTCAGGTCATAATCCTGTGGTTTCGAGATCAAGTCCCACATTAGGCTCTGCACTGGCAGAGTGGAGCCTGCTTGGGATTCTCTCTCACTATGCCCCTCCCCCACTCACTCTCAAAAATAAACTTAAGGGGGGAAAAATGGGCAAAAAGAGGGGAGGCTAGCTGGCTAAGTCAGTGGATGGGTGACTCCTGAACTCAGGGTTCAATTTTGAAGCCCATGTTGGGTATAAACATTACTTAGGGGAAAGAAAAGAAAAAAAAAAAAAAAAGCAGAGACGGGAGAGGGGGCGTATATGAAAAAGAATCTGCAGCCTAAGTTACACTGGGATATTAAAAATACCTGGGTCTTAGGTGCTCAAAACTGGCATCTCAAGGAGTTGGAAGTAACTGGCATATACTGAAGGAACTTGAAGATATGACCATAGGAACACTGTCAATAAACTAAATACAATGTCTATTGTTCCCCCAAAAAAAGAAAAAATATATAATCAGAAATTCATACTATGGGGTACCTGGCTGCTCTGTCAGAAGAGCATGTAACCCTTGATCTCGGGGTCTTGAGTTCAAGACCCATGTTGGATATAGAGATTACTTAAGTATTTAAAAATGAGGGGAGCCTGAGTGGCTCAGTTTGTTGAGCACCCCAACATCAGATCAGGTAATGATCTCACAGTTCATGCATTTGACCCCTGTGCTGACAGCTCAGAGCCTAGAGCCTGCTTAGGATTCTCTGTCTCCCTCTAGCTCTCAAAAATAAGTAAACATACATACACACACAACCAGAAACCCATGCTATTTTAAGTGTATATAAATCCCTATCAAAATGTCAAAAATTACTTTTAAGATCACTTGTGATAACAAAGCATGGGTTTTATAAAGTTAAGGACTCCCATCTTAGAAATGACTTGTTAAACTTCCAAAATAAAGACATTGGATAGAGTGCTGACTCACCCTTGGTTTCAAAGAACAGCTCTGAAGAGCTTAAGGGGAAGGGCTTTAGACACATTAACACTCAGCAATTTATTTCATTTCAACAAGAAATGTGTAAGGTTTTAATGATGACCATCTGGAGAAAAATGCCAAGTTGTGTAAATATTTACCTAAAACTTGAGTGTTGATTAATTTGGAAGCAATAGCAATTTATTGCGTAGTTTAAGTCAGAATCAAACTCTATAATCATCTCAATAAACAAGCATAAAGGGGGAGGGTAACAAATATATCTAAGTGGCTTTTTTAACCAATCCACGTGGACATTTATAGTTTTAGTTGATCACAATCAGCCCACCTTAAGTGTGCTCATACTTCATGTACTGAGAAATAATGGCTAAGAACAGTAATGTTGTCTTACTGTTGTTAAAATCTTCAATTCAGTGATTTATGAAGAACATGGAATCAACATATTTGATACCGCATCCAGGTTATTAACATAAGAATGTTTAGAAATGAACCATATTCTACTGCATGAAATCCCAGAAGACAGAGTATATATTTTCACTAGCCTCTAATACTTAGAATACGGTAAACAATCAAGCATTTTCTAAATTATTAAAGAATGATCTAAACAAGGGGAAGCAATATAAAAATACCATTTTCAAATTAAATAATTTTCAAACCACAGACTGGGTTACATTTCTGGAAGGGATGGGTTCCTATAATGTCTGATTACACCAAGCAGCATTCTAGGCCTCTTTGATTACTTAAAAAATTAAAGGTCTAACACTTGTTTCTAAAGCCAAAACAACTTCGTGATCCCTGATGGGAGTTATCCAGTGAATCAAAATACCACAATGTGTTAATGGGTATAATTGTTCTCCACATAAGGACCAAGTTGGCATGGTGCTGTCAGAAATTCTATAGAGTACCTATCAGATTTCAAAATAAATAATATAATCTGACAGGAGAAACATAAAAGATTTTCTAAAGGTACTCAAACTTGTGGACATCCATTAAACAGGACAACACTGAAAAGTCCCTTCTCTCTTAATGCCAAAATATAATATAAAAGCAAAAATGTTCCTGTCCTTTAATTAATGACCTTTTGATTTAAACAGAAATCATGAATCAACAACATGGACTTTTAGATATCTTATTTAGATGCAGTACTGTGGTCTTACTCTTACTTCTTACTTTATAGGGGAGATCAAAGAACCAATTCCTAATACAAAGTGCTATAGTTTCTTAGGATATAAATTTGTTCTTTCAGGTGCCCTAAGATAGCAAGATCTTCAACATTTCAAAATAAAACGCTATCCTAGCTCATAGATTTGGGTTAGCATCAAGGTTATTATGAAAGCAAATTTGAGGTACTTTAAGCCATAAAGAAAGACAAACAAGGTTTCATAATCTGAACTCCTTGTTACATAACTGTAATAAAACCACTTCTCTTCTCATGCCCTCTTCAGAAGCTCCTATTACCCTAACTCCAAATCTCAAGATCGTATGTACTATTTAAAGGAAAGCAGTTTTCTCTGTACTCTTGATACTGCTATTATTTTACATACAGCATTATTTTAAAGGCTCTGATAGTTTTCTGAACTCAAACATTACAAAGGAACATTTTTTCAAACGTAAACTTGCTGTTCAGGAATAGTCACGTATTTAAAAACATCTAACTTGCAGGCAATTTCAAACTAAAAATTGGTATGTAGGGTTCAAAAACTGCCTAACAGTTTATTACGATTACTGAATAACTCTCCATTTCCTTGAAATTTATAGGTTAAAAGTACTTGATGAATTGAATTCTCAGTTAAGTCCTTTTAAATGCAAAAATTTGGCAAATTTTCGAATTAGGTGAAAAAACAATGATTTCAAATTAGAAAGGATTCAATTCCTACCTGCCACAGCACCAAATGCCAAAGAGCCACTCATTTGTAGAGCCTGCTGTGCTGCTGGTGGGATCTGCAAACCTGTACCTGTGTAAAAGAACAAATAAGTCCTTATTAAGTGCGGAAAAACCCAGTTTTCTGGGTTTTCACTACTACCAAAGTCACATCACTAAAAGTTATGTACGAGGGGTGCCTGGGTGGCTCAGGGGGTCACGTGACCAGACAACCGCTCAGTTCATGAACTCAAGGTTTTTGGGTTCAAGCCCTACATCTGGCTCCCAAGCTGGCAGGGTGTGCAGCCTGCTTTGGGATTCTTGCTCTCTCCTCTCTCTGCCCCTCTCCTGCTCATGCTTTCTTTCTCTCTCAGGAAAAAATAAATAAATAAAAATTGGTGGAGGGAGAGTGCCTCAGCCAGTTAAAAGTCTAAGTTTGGCTCAGGTCATGATCTTGCAGTTTGGGAGTTCGAGCCCTGCATTGGGCTCTGTGCTGACAGCTCGGAGCCTGGAGGCTGACTCAGATTGTGTCCCTCTCTCTCTGGCCCTCCCCTGGTTGTGCACTCACTCAAAAATAAACAAACTTAAAAAAAAAAAAAAAAAAGCAAAAGGAATCATACAAGTATACTATGGCTCTCAATAGGCACCACCATAAAATACATTCCATTAGAACTTTTAAGGCAACAACTTCATCTATAAAACTACATATACCAAGGATAGATAAGGTCGACTCCAAAATAAAAAAAAGTATTTTTTCACTTATTAGTCTGTGTGGGTTACCTTTCTCATTACTACACCAACAATAAATCATTCACACTAGGAAAAACTTACCCTCTGCGAGTCTTGCCATTAATTGGAGACGACCAGTTGTTCCCAAGTCAATTCCAGTCCTTTCCAGTTCATCACTGTCCAAAAATGAGCTAGCACTGGAAGCATCAGTACGTTCAGTAACATGACCAACTTTCATCGGTCTTCCTGCTAGTTCAAATCCATTAAGTTGTTCCAAAGCCTTCTTAGCACATTCTGAATCGGAAAACTGTATAATTGAGAGGGGGATAAAAAGACCTATATATGAATTCACATACATACCGAACACTAGGGAATGCTTACTTATTAAGTTTAGTATATTCAATAATCACACAACAGACAGGATGATAAAAGTGCAAATTTCTAACTTTAAGTAATTTAACCTATATGATCAAACTGCAAGATCATGCAAATCAGCTTTATTGATGTGATGGTTTCAACACCAAGAAATTACCATTTAATGGCACCTATTCTTGGAAATATGAAACCTTAATAACATTAACAAAATGTGTAAATTTTTCAAACTTCAAAACAAATTTTAATGTGCTGAGATAAACATGGTGCTTTCTTCTCTTCATAAAAAACTATTTAGAAAAATTAAAACATCACTGAAATGTTATTTTTAATATAAAATCCTGGTCATTTTATTGCCAATAACATCATGAAAATGCTTAATTTCCAGGATGCAAACACAAACTGATTTGCACTCTGATTTTCACTTAATGGAAGAAAAATATACTGTCATGAATTCCAGAGCTTAAAATATTTCACCAGTTATGTTGCAAAATGTTTTCTCTTTTACAGAGACAGGAAGAATTGCAGAGAATTACAAAACAGAAAACATTTACCAATACACAGCACGACATAAATTTACATAATCTAGCTTTGTACCCAGATCACAAACTCTTAGTAAAGAGCATATATACAGCTGATACTAAAAATATTCTTAAGGGCACCTGGGTGGCTCAGTTGGTTAAGCATCAGACTTTAGCTCATACCATTATGTTTCAGCCTGAAGTCTGAGCCCTGCACTGGACTCTTGTGATGACAGCTGAGAGCCTAGAGCCTGCCTCAGACTCTGTGTCTCCCTCTCTGCAACCACCCCTCCAACTTGCACTTGCTCTCTGTCTCAAATATAAAAAAAGTTTTTTTTTTATGTTTTTAAGGGGCGCCTGGGTGGCTCAGTTGGTTGGGTGTCCGACTTCAGCTCAGATCATGATCATGTGGTTCATGAGTTCGAGCCCCACGTCGGGCTCTGTGTGGACAACTCAGGAGTCTGGAACCTGCTTCAGATTCTGTGTTTCCATCTCTCTCTGCCCCTTCCCTGCTAGCGCTCTCTCAAAAATAAACATTAACGAAAAGGTAAAAAAAGTTTTTAATAAAAGGCTTTGCAAAGTAGACCTTCTATCGGACATTTACTAAGATTTCTAGTAAAAATGTGCCCGGCCACTAATGAAACATTCAAGCACCAAATCTATCACATAAAAAAATATTTTAGGCAACACATATGATGAAATATTCAATTTAGTAGAAGTGAGACATAAAATGTCTTGATCACACAGAGAAAATAACCACACTAATGTTATTAGAAGCAAAATAAATAGTTTTCAAAGTGACTTAACAGCTTTATAAGTAACTTTTCTCCTTTCACTAGTACATATTGAGAAAGATAAAATCCCAATGACCACAAAACTTTATCCCTAAAAACATTTAAATTATACTGAAATTTGGACACAATACAACTATAATTTCTTGATTAAAACTTGGACCTATTTGTATTTTACAAATATTTTTCGGGGCACATGGGTGGCTCAGTTAAGCATCCAACCTCAGCTATTGATCTCACTCGCAGTCCATGCGTTTGAGCCCTGCATCAGGCTCTGTTCAGATAGCTAAAAGCCTGGAGCCTGCTTCAGATTCTGTATCTCCCTCTCCCTCTGCCCCTCCCCTTCTCAAGCTCTCTCTTTCAAAAACAAATAAACCTTAAAAAAAATGTCTTTAACTCTAGCAGCTATCATGACAATCTGCATTTTGCTCTAGAAATACTTTCCTGAACCTTCTGAAGATATATGATGATGTAACTGAATTCCGTTGGGAAATAATACAGAATTTACTTTTTCTTAAATTAATTAATTTTATATATAGTTTATTGTCAAGTTGGACAATTTACTTTTAAAAAAGCACCTCCAATCACAATTATTCCAGGTGCCACATCACAACTCTATTCTCAACAGGGAATGGGGCTATGGTCTTTAGCCACAAACACTTTTAGTAAGACAATTCTGATCATGGTTGTGAGGTGATGACATATAGAAAGAATTTTAAGTAATACAGAAGTTTCAAGAGACTTTCATTCAACTGACAAAAACATGTAATAAGTATTAAAAGACTATAGAACTCCTAATGATATCATAAACTTCAATTACACAAAGACTTAGCTATAGAAATGCACCTATACAGAACAGGAAACTGGCTAAAAATCAACATTTTGGTAAACATGGCTGCCATGCCCCTTTCCCCACTAAGAAAATTTAACTCCACTAGTTTTAAAACCTTTATGTCATGATGTTAATCATGGTAATTGCTTACCGTAATAAATCCATATCCCTTAGATCGACCTGTTTCACTATCCATCATGAGTTGGATACTTTCAATCTAAAAATGAAATTCATGATTATCATTTAAGTGAAAGAAGGAAACAAAAGCATTTTATTCCCTGAAACATGATTTTTTAAAAATTTCATCTGGGGCACCTGGGTGGCTCATTCAGTTAATCATCCAACTCTTGGTTTCAGTTCAGGTTATGACCTCAAAGACTTCGGCTCAGGTCATGATCTCGTAGTTCGTGCGTTGGAGCCCCACGTCAGGCTTTGTGCAGACAGCTCAGAGCACGGAGCCCATTTAGGATTCTGTGTCTCCCTCTCTGCCCCTCCCACACTCACACACTCTGTCTCTATCCTTCAAAATTAAACATTTAAAAAATATATTATTTTAATCAGGGGCACCTGGGTGGCTCTTCCGTTAATCATCCGACTCTTGGTTTTGGCTCAGGTTATGACCTCACAGTTTCAGGAGTTTGAGCCCCACATCGGGCTCTGCACCGCCCGTGCAGAGCCTGCTTGAAATTCTCTCCCTCTCTGGCCCCTCCCTCACTCAAAGTAAATAAACTTAAAAAAAAAAAGAAAAAAATCTCATCACCACCCCTGAAATTGAGGGACTCCTGGGTGACTCAGTCTGTTGAGCAACTATTGATTTTGCTTAGGCTGTCATTCCAGGTCAAGGGATTGAGCCCTGTGTCAGGCTCAAAGGTGGGTGTGAAGCCTGCTTAAGATTTTCTCTCACCCTCTTTTCTGTTCATGCTCCCTCAGATTAGAAAAAAAAAATGGACGAACTATGTGGTTTGCACACTACAACATCACAATATCCTGATAAGCTGTTCATACATAGAAAGCATGAAAAATTAAAATAGCACACACATATATTCTATTTCTTCATGTTCTAGTAATTTCAGAAAGCATTAATTTTATAATGTCTGGACAAAATAAAAATCTTAGGATTTGTACACCATTGCCATGTGTACATTTCCAATTTAATAAAACACCACAATCAAGATCCAACTTTTACCGTTACTCTTAAAACAGTTTAACAAAGGAGTTGAATGGGGGTAGTAGAAAGAAAATAAAATTATATCCAAAAGCAATGGAAAATGAGTAGTAAGGTTCAAGAGTGCCCAATAATTTTATTCATGGCCACATAATGATTCTTTTAAACCAGAGCACAACTTATTAGTATTAACATTTACTCTAAAATAAAACGTTCATTCTAGGGGCGCCTGGGAGGCTCAGTCGGTTGAGCGTCTGACTTCCGCTCAGGTCATAATCTCATGGTTCGAGAGTTCAAGCCCCCCGCTGGGTTCTGTGCTGACATGACAGCTCAGACCTGGAGCCTGCTTCAGATTCTGTGTCTCCCTCTCTCTGCTCCTCCCCTGGTTACACTCTCTCTCAAAACTAAAAACATTTAAAAAAATTTTTAATAAAAAAATAAAACAAAATGTTCATTCTAAAAGGAAGACCAACTGGGGCACCTGGGTGGCTCAGGTGGTTAAGCATCTGGCTGATCTCAGCTCACTCAGGTCATGATCTAATGGGTCGAGAGTTCGAGCCCCATGTCAGGTTACTCAGTCTGCTTAGGATTCACTCTTTCCATCTCTCTCAAAATAAACAAACTTTAAACACCAACCAAGGAGCGCCTGGCTGACTCATCAGGTAGAACATGTGGTTTTGATTTTTTTGTAAATTCATTTTGAGAACGAGAGCAAGTGGTGGGGGGAGGGGGAAGCAGAGAATCCCAAGCAGGCTCCACGCTGTCAGTGCAAAGCCCAACTCAGGGCTAAAACTTACAAACCAAGACACGACCTGAGCTGAAACCAAGAGTTAGATGCTTCACTGATTGAGCGCCCGGGGCACCCAGGCACCCTGAAAATGCAACTCCTGATACTGGGGTCACAAGTTTGGGCCCCATGTTGAGGAGGTAGACTGTACTTAAAAAAATAAGCCTTTCTCCAAATGCATAGTACACACTGATGATTCACGTGGACTTGAAAAAAATTACTGGTTCTAATATCCATTATACATTTCACTGCAGCATTATAAATAACAACATTGTTAGCAGACTCTTCATATGTTACCTTTTTTCAGGAATACCAACTTAAACACAAACACCTTTCAGAACCAGCCCCTTCCCATCTTAGTATTAACCTCACTGAAACATGATAAAGCAAAGATATACAGAATTATTACACAGTTATATTTGGATCAAGAATGTATTAAAGATCAATGAAGATACTGGGACTTACCCTTCCGAAAGGCTCAAAGATCCCCCGAAGCATATCTTCAGTTATGTTAAAGTGTAACGAGCCCACATAAAGCCTCATAGGTCCGGCACTTCCCTTTTGTAGATTGTTTGCCATTGCTGCAGCTCTGTTTTTTTCTGCCTAAAAGTTGGATAGGACAAAATGCACATCACACATCACTAATTCAAATCATTTCAATCAAAGTAAAATCCCAATCACTTTAGATTTGCTTAATGACAAGTGATGTCAAAGGTTACATTAAGCTAAAGAGAGTCATACACAAAGTACAAATACTATATGATTCCACCTACATGCCACTGTGATTAATGGCATGGAATTCAAATTAATTTTAAAAATATGGTTCAAATGCCTAATTTCTAAACAAAAACTTAAAATATTTTAACATTTTATTCAAGAAGATATATTATTTTGCCACAAAAAACAAGTTATAAGTCTATATACAAGACATATACAAAGCAACTACACACTGTATTGCCAACGTAAACTGAAATCAATCCTAAAACTACACTATACCATCTAAACTAGATGCATACTGATACCAGACATGCTAAATGTAGGAAATAAGACTGTTTCCTAAAATTTGTAGATACATTCATTATTCATTAAAATTAATGTACTCTCAAAATCATTGTTACTCAAAGTACAGTACACCAACTGGCTGGCTGTCATAAAGGGGATTTGTCAATATAGAATCCAATCAAACCATTCAGTTTAGCTACCATTTTCCCCAAAGGAAGTCTTTCTTAAAGGTAATGATTATCAATTTATATTCTAACACAAGTTCCTTTTCTTGTTAATATACTGGGGCACCATGAGCGGTATATATCCCAAAGCAGGCTTTAAAGTTGAATGAATTCAAAACCTCATTTGTGGATTCTCAGCCCTCTGTCTACTTGCTAGTAAGTTTGTCCTCCATTTACATGAAGTGAATCAAGGAATTAATTTTTCCCATTTCCCAATAATTGCCTATTTTTTTACACACATTCAAGTGATATATACCCACTATGAAGTACTTCTAAAACATTAAATAGAACCTATTATTGCCTTTTTAAATAGGACATAAGATAAAAACTTAGTTACATGCAACTCATTAGCAGTGAAACTGAATTTCATGTCAGATCTAGTTGAAGGCTGGTGCCAACTTTTTTACTTATTTTATAAATAAAACCATTGAAGTTGATGAATTAACTTTATTATCTAGGAGGTCCAGAGTTATTTATTTCAATGGTTTGAAAAGCAACCAACGGGACTTACTTTTTTTTTAACATGACTTTTGTGTTGCTCAAAAATATGCTTTAATGTTTTTTCAATGTTTATTTTTGAGAGAGAGAGACAGAGAGTGAGCAGAGAAGGGGTAGAGA
The DNA here is from genome assembly GCA_028646485.1 of Cryptoprocta ferox. Lineage (NCBI taxonomy): Eukaryota > Metazoa > Chordata > Mammalia > Carnivora > Eupleridae > Cryptoprocta > Cryptoprocta ferox. The sequence continues at coordinate 22,161,416 of CM053576.1, read as the reverse complement.
GAGGGAGATGCAGAATCTGAAGCAGGCTCTAGGCTCTGAGCTGTCAGCACAGGGCCCAACACAGGGCTCGAACTCACAAACTGTGAGATCAGGACCTGAGCCAAAGTCAGACGCCCCTCAAAAATATTCTTTAAATTCTATATTCTCCATTAAAAAGAAAAAACAGAGCTATCAAGTAGTGACAGATACAACTATTTAATAGATACTGATAAAGAATCCTAAAAATACTTTCATAATGATATATACCAATTTTTCCACATTTACTGAATTATTAGTAATGCTAATTTCATTTCCCAAAGACAATACTCTTAAGTACCAGCAAAAAGAACAGAAGACATTTTAAGCAGAAGACTTTCTCAAAATTAGTTTGAAACATCTTACCTTCAATAAATGCTAAGAACTGATAACTGTTCAAACTACTCTTAACATTTTTTAGTATCTTATATAAGTGTGCATTATAAAACAATAAACATGTTAACATTTTTAGTAATGTTAAAATCACTCCATTTGAAAGAAGCGGTAAATATGCTGTTAAACACTTCTATCATCAACTAATAAATCAGCACAAATCCATAAAATTCTAGACCAAGGTCTCAGGTCTTTTTCGTGAAATAGATATTCAAAACTTGTATTAGAACAGAATGGGGGTGCCTGGATGGCTCGGTTGGTTAAGCATCTGACTCAGCTCAGGTCATGATCTCACAGTTTTTGAGTTCAAGCCCCATGTCAAGGCTCTGTGCTGACAGAGCAGAGCCTCCTTGGGAATCTCTCTTACCCCCCTCTCAAAAATAAACAAACTTACCTAAAAAAAAAACACAAAAACCCAGAATACTGTTAAAATTAACACGTTATCAAAGTAACCAAAACAAAGTTTATTAAAAAAAAAAAAAACCTGAGAACACCTAACTCAATAATTCATATTATATAGCAACAGCACATTTCTTGCACTATCGCTAATCAAATTCCTAACCAAAAAAAAAAATTACCTGTGATGCTTGTACTATGATTGGCACTCCTAAAACACGCTGACCAGTTAATCCTATTGCTAGAGGCACCGAGCTAACATCGACAAACTCCACATATGCAATTCCTTTGGAACGTCTTGAATTTCTATCAGAGATCATTCTCACATCTCGAACCTAAAAAACAAACAAAAAAAACTAAATACATGGTTCTCATTACACAATCACCACTATAAACCATTAAAAACATTTTTTTAACTGATAACACAGTTTTATTTACTTTTAAATCTCTATACCCAACGTGGGGCAAGAATTTATGACCCTGTAATTAAGAGTCACATACTCTTCTAGATTAAGTCACCCAGACACCCTCCCCCCCCACAATTTTTAAGTTAACTTGTAGGTCCACTTCTGATAAATGTGCGATAATGATTATCGATTGCAACACTATTAACTTCAAGTGAGACAGGACAGAAATGCTACCCAAAAAATTCCCTAACTGAATTCTACTAAATCAAAAGATTTGATGTTCAAATGTTCTCTAGTTCAACCTAACATGTTAACATTATTATTAAAATGTTAGGGGGGGGGACCTGGGTGGTTAAGTCGGTTGAGTGTCCAATTCTTGATTTTGGCTCAGCTCATAATCCCAGGGTTGTGGGACTGAGCCCTGCATTGGGGATCAGAACTGAGTGTGAACCCTACCTAAGATTCTCTCTCCCTCTGCCCCTCTCCCTGGCCAGTACTATCTAGAAAAGCAGAAAAAAAAAAAAAAAGGTGTTTGCACTTCTCACATACTCATACTTCTCACAACCTCCGTAAATAGACTAAAAACTTACCTTTCCAACTGTAGAGAAAAACTCTTCCAAATCCCTTGGCCGAATTCTTGCTGCCAGCTGCATGCAGAAAACTGTCCTTGCATCTCTTTCCTCAGGAGTTAGATTATCAATAGGTTCTCTAACAAGAATAAAAATTAATTTTATAATTTATGCTCTTAATATAACTTTAAGTTCAATTTCAATAAATAGAATGAACTTTAGCAAAAATAGTTTGTCACTATTCACAAGCCCATTTTCACAAAGATTTATATGTCCATAAGATAACTCAATTTGACTTAATTCCATCAACAAGATGACAGTTACCAAATGTTTCTTCTGGTAATACCTTACACGGCATCAGGACAAAAGTCCATTGGCCTAGCAATCTTACAAACAGTAATTTCTGCAGAATAATAAAAAAAACTGTCAGAAGCTTGAGTTTAGTAAGAGTCACTAAAAATAACTGACTAGCTACAAGTATCAGACTGTAGTGGAATGATTTCCCAAAACAAAATCATACAGTGAAATAGTTTTACAATCACAAATGATAAACTTGCAAGTTGTAAGAACTATTTTATTCTGAAATTTTTTCCTGATATTTTAGTTAACAAACTGAGATAAATATATGGAATAATGAGCTGGTTGCTTATTAGATCAGTCTTATAAGACTCTACAAATTTAGTATCCAAAAGAATGTGTCTTGACGGTTATAAAATACAAAGAATACCAGTAAGCAAATCAAAAATGAAAAGTAGGAAATTATATAGACATTATCAGTAGTGGGAATTCAACTTAACTATTTTTACATATAGCCTTGGTAACTGACAGCATTTCTGATTATATGGAGGGAACTGAAGTATCCAAGTTGAGTAAAAGAGCACAAGAGATGAAACTTAATTTCATGAATTTTAAGGATGAAATAGAAGTGTCTATTAACATTTATCAGAAAACATCACCAAGACTACTTTAAATGAATCCTTAAAGACAAACATAAACATGTTCTTTATCCACATTCTGAACATTCTCAGGAAATACTTTTTGAAGTATTCCACCTACAAAATTCTGGTACATTTCCTTGAGGAATCAGCTAATTTCAAACATATTCTTACAAAACAGAGGTACAAAGCTAGACTGCATCCATAAAATGAGAACTAAAAGGGGATTTTCTTAGCAAAGTAAAAATTAAAGAAAACTCAGTGTTACAAAAAACAGATTTTAAAAATACTAAGATTTTCATCAAATCTTAAAATTATAATATATCAGGGCGCCTGTGTGGCTCAGTTGGTTGAGCATCTGACTTCAGCTCAGGTCATGATCTTGCGGTTCATCGGTCTGAGCCCCGCATCAGGCTCTCTCCTGACAGCTAGCTCAGAGTCTGGAGCCTGTCTTCAGATTCTGTGTCTCCCTCCCTCTCTGACCCTCCCCTGCTCACACTGTCTCCCTCTCTCTCAAAAATAAGTAAAACATTAAAAGAAAGTTTTTTTTAATTGTAATATATCAAATAAATAATAATCTCTAAGTTAAAAGGTGCCCTTTAAGGGAAGCCAGAATATCAGTAGAGAACAATGCTGCCATACACCAAAATGTTCCCTGAACCAAAATAAATGGAAGGTGTGATAGGGAAGTCATATACCTAAAAGGAAAATAACTCAAACATTCGAGAACGTAAGATTACTGCTTAGAAACAAATTGACCTAGTTAAAATTTTGGAAACGAAGGACTTTATCTCAGTAAAGAGAGCCAGATAAAACTCCTGACTGTTACAACCACTTTCCATGAAGCTACTTCAGTAAAATTTATTAATTCTAATTTCAGTAAAACTTATTTATTTCAAAGTCAAGCAAAATCTATTTAAAATCTTCTACAGCTACCATTAAAATATTTAATCAAAAGTGATTTAAGAGCACATGTAGTATCTACATGTTAAAAATAATTACTACTCCATTCTTAGTAATGAGAAATTAAAATAAAAGCTTACAAATCCACACTGACTTAAAAGTATACCAGTACTACCCATGGAAGCAAAATATAGTACAAATACAGTCCAAATTACTAAATGTTAATTTAATAGTAATATATGCTCTAAAAGATTTATAAAAGCTTAAAGTGCTAAAGAAAAAAAATAGGGACAACAGCTACCTCACAGGGCTCTTGTCTTTTCTGAATGGACTTTTGCTTCGGGAGCGTCGTCTGCTGCAAAGTTAAAGAGTTTCAGAAATTACCCAAACAAGTACACCACATCAGTTCCTTGAAAAACAATTTAAACAATTCAGAAGTATGTTTAAAAACCTTAATTTGATGCTATGAGGCAACCCAATCTTTCCTCGGATGGCACTGTTAAATTTTGGTCCGGAGCTAAAAAGGAAACACAAAATTACACTAGTTACAGGGTTAGGGTCTTGCTAAGATCGCGTTCATGCGCTCTCCAGCAAGTTTAACATTGTTTAGGCTGATTCTTTTCCACCTCAATTATGAAGAGGAAATAGACTTTTTCTCTTAACTCTATCCCAGGCAAACTGCTCTTATAGTTATCCATCCTGGACCACTGAGAGGTGCCAAGACCAAAGGTTACAGCCTCAAGATACTAAAAATTCTCACTCTCATTTTCAGTCTTTAAGTTTTTTACACATTTATGAATACATTCCTGAGATTAAAAAAAAAAAAAAGTTAAATTAAATCACCCTGAACTTCCCTCACACCAGAGTAACTGCAGTTAACAATCTGGTGTGTATTTCTGCAGATCCTATCTCAGGAATATATTTGTACGCACATACATAAACAATATTCATACATGTTTTCTTGTTTGAGGAACGTTTAAAGACAAGGAACTAATTCTTTACATCATGAAACTCCAACTTTTCCATGGAACAGTGAAGTCTCAAAGACTGCACGAAAGCAGTTTACGTGTCATACTTCACTTTTGTGGCAAAATATTCCATAGTAAAGATATGTAATAAGTTTATATTTCAAAAAGTTTTATGAACTTGACATAATAAAGGAATGTTTTCAAAAATGTTATAAAGGTAATTATTCTCAAATAGTTTTATTCTGAATCTTAAAAAGGCCCAATAGTTTTTGGACCTTTTATTTTGAAAGACCAAACTAACTTAAGGGGACATGTCAGATGTCCCTTAGTGCTCATCCTACTATCCTTTTCAGGAAGGGTAACAAAATGAAACAGTGGTATGTGATCCACATTTGGACTCTTTTTCATGGACTCTATGCATACCTGCAAGATGCAAGCAGTTCCAAATAAAATTACATATTAAATGGGTCCTTCACGATTCAGACTAATTACCATAATTAAGAGTATACACTTACTGGATAAATTAAAGATCACATGAAGCCAAATGTGAGAATTAAATCATTCTGTAGTCAGACCAGGATTGCAGGCTGACTTCGAGTTTCCATCACCCAAGAGACATAAATCATATTCAGAACTTATTAAGATAATCCCCATTTAATTCATTCTGGTAAAAATGAATACGGTAACTTTCAATAAATTGGACAAAAAACGAAATACAGCATCTGGAATTAAAACAACACTGTGGTCCTCTTTCAGCTCTTAAAATGTTTATGAGATAAGCAGGTAGGACAAAAGTAGAGAACAAGTTCAATCCTTTTTAAAGGCTAAAGAACCAGAATCAGAACCCCAAGTGTTACTAACTTTAATGGCTTCAAATATCACTAAAACATTTCATGAATAGCAGTTATGTGGATCCTTTATTTTCATTCTCTTCTCAATTCAATACTCATTAAATTTATGTCAGTTATTGCTTCCTTCTTTAAAAGATGAGAAAACTCAAGCTTGGAGTATTAACTTGCCCAAGTGAAAAGAGCCAGTATCTTATAAAGGTCTGTTCGTCTTTGAATAACATCTCCAACCATTCAAGTTAAGAGTGTTACTTTTAAAATAACCTCCCACAGTTTACAACAGTATGTTCATTAAGAGGAAAGATCGTTGTAAAGCACTAAGGACTGCTAACTACATTCAATCTTTGCTTTAGAGTTGCAGGTAGGTTCCTTCCAAACTTATTAATATATTTTAAATGACTGTAAAAAAAAACACTTCCAACTTGTTACATAACCACATTCAAATTTTCATAGTAATTTCAAAGCACTTTTATTAGTATCTTACTATTTTTAAAAGCCTTAAATATAAATGTGATGAGCCCCCCAAATTGACCATTATAAAGGAGCATACACCAAATTCACAAATGGTCTGTCATTTCAGCTGAAAACAGCCAGACAAGATTATTAACTAATTAACATATCTGACTAATTATAACTGGTTATATATTCAAGGTTTAAACCTTTCTAAACAAATTAATGTTCAATAAAGAAACTTTGAATAATAGCTCACACACTTTGAAGCTTTCAAATATTTGGCACTACAGTATCAAGTTTTTTAAGCACTGTAGTGCTTTGGTCTAGTTTAGATGGCATACAGTTAAATATTTTAAATGGAATAACAAAAAATCTGTATGCTTAGTAATACAGAAGTTATGTATTGGTCCATATGCTATATTTCTACTTTGCTAGTCTTTTCAATGCCAATACCTTATCTAACGCTTTTTAACTAATCTTATTGAAGAACAAAATTGTACAATGCAAATTTTCTGGGTTAGATTATTTCATGGATACCCAGAGAATGACTCTCAAACCAAAATCATCATAACTATAGTTACATACTAAGGACTTCTGTAGCGGCCTCTGAATCTGCGATCTCGACTTCTTGAACGGCTTCGTCTCCTTTCTTTGCTTCTACTTCGCTTCCTTTCACGGCTTTTACTCTTTTTCCTTTCTCTATCTCTACTTCGTTTCCGTTCCTTACTTTTGCTTCTTTTACGTTCATGACTACGACTTCTGCTCTTGCTTTTTTTCCTCCTGAGAAGAAAAAAAAAATTACTATTATCTTGCTAGCTTAAGATTACTTCCTTTTACGGTCAGAAATCTTTTTACCTTTCTTTTTATCTTGCTATTTTTACTATGATACATAATCATACTTAAGGAAAAATAATTCCTAGGTAAGGTAAATAGCACCCCACCTTTGCCTTCTAGTACTTAAGAACAGGCAGTAAGCTGACAATTATTTCAGAGAGCAGGGACTATAATGATCTCTCCTAAAAGTCAGGTACAGCTTTAACAAGGAAATGATTTGTTGGGAGGGAGATCATGAAAACTTGGAACTCTTAAATAAAATTTGACCAACATAACTGGCCAACGTAAGAGATTTACTATGATCGACAATATACAGTAATAAAATCAAAATTACAATATGTTAACATTGAATAGTGGGCCATGCACAAAAATTTTCATAAAAACTTAATTTCCCTTACATGAGCCAAATTTGACCCAATTTGCACGTATGAATATGAGTAATTTATACTCTCAAAGGGCCATACAAAGCATCAATATTTTGGTTGTCATGGGAAAGTTACAAGTAATGACAAAGAATAAAACTCATGCAATAAAACGCATTCTGATACACCTAGACTTTAATGGGATCTTTTTCGGATATTTTCTATTAAAAGTTATAATGAGTACACCAAAAAATGGGGAGAATGCCATTTTATACAAGCCTGTGAGGTGCAACAAAAACAAGGATCAACACCTTTATCTTTATAAAATCTCAAACTCTGAAAGGTAAAGAAGCCAGTCAGTCATATCTTTCTGTCATTTCTGTATTCTTCACAGTATACCAGTATACCACCCACTCATTTCATAATTAAATCTTACCATCTGTACCTCTGTGTCATCACCCAAATTTTAGAGGTGCCTTCAGATATTTCACTATAAATTGAAAGACATTTCAAAATAAACTTATTCCACTAAAATGTCAATTTGTAGTGGCTAAAAGATCATTAAAACATTTTGACAACTCTACATCATTTGGAAAGTTTAAACTGTTTAGTCCTTATCACAGCAAAGTTAGCACAAGAGCAACTGAAGTCTGCCTCAGAGAACCTGTAAGCAGGTCATCTTAGAGTGCATTGAAAATAGAAAATGAAGACACCCACCTTCTGGAATCTTGAAACCCACACTCCAATCACAAGGAGATGTAGAGCTTTCCAAGGAGGCAGAAACTTTGTCTAAAATTTCAAGATAATCCACCTGACTGTCAGAAATGTATATGCTAGGTAGCACATGACAGAAAATTAGGCTACACTCATTATTTATATAGAAGTCATCAAAGCAATGCCCAGAAGGGCAACAGATAACATTCCAACTCTGTTGCCTGAAACACCTGACACTATGTCTTAGCCTTAAGAATTCTGTGAGATAGCTGTACTAAAAATTCCTACACATAATCAGGGGACAAAGTAAAAAGAAACTCCATCCCCCACAAAAAGGACAAATAAAGTTTTGCTGTGCTTATAGATGGCTCGTAACAAGAGGCAGTCAACCTCCCAATCTACCTCTTTTTCAGGCCCAAAACATCCTCTGCCAAAGGAAAGGACTGGTAAATTGGAGAGCTTAACTTCAACTAAAAGTTTTCCTAGAACTTTTTAAAAATGAGTTCCCACCCACATCTGAAGGCAACCCCAGACAGGTAAAAAGACAACATACTAAGACATTCAGAAGCACAATCCTCTTCATAAAAGCTCAGACAAAAATTTAAGAAAGCAGTATACTTCTCCGTAACAATTGCAGCTTGAAAGAACATTAAGTTAACTAAAGAAGGGTTAGCAGAATCCACACTAATAGTCAAATCCTGTTACAACTTAAAAGGGACTTTCCAAAGTCTTTAGTGCAGTGGAATTTTGTACTGAACATCATTGAAGTAAATGGTCCACTGGGCTGGGCCTTTGGACTTTTTGGTTATATGGCCTCTGCTGTAAAGGTGTTTTGCTATAACTGGATTTGACCTCTTCCATGTAAGAAGATCTAAAATTTAAATGCAAAGTACTCTGGAAAATAAGAAAAAAAATAGAAAAGTCATTTATTCCAAAATTTATAGATAATCCACACACAGTAGCCAATATATTTCAACTGTGTCATTTTATTGTTATCCTTTGAGTAATTCCTAGAGAGCTTAACTGGATGGTCGCTGGTTTAGACTTTCCAAAAATGGGTACACTAGTAATATTCCCATGAAGGCAAGCTCAGGCATACTTTGAGGTCTTGCCAAACTCAGGGGTATAGTTCTTCAAAAAGTAGGCTAATTGATACCCAATTTGTGTTAAACTTAGTTCCTTTTACTACTCCCAGAATACAACTGAGTGTACAAATTGACAATTAGAACTATTTTTTTTAAAAAAGAAAACATTTACTAGTCAAGTCTCAATTTCTCAGATGTGCATTTTCTTACTACCATCCCAATACTCAATTCCTTTTAAGTCAAGTTTTAGGATGAAAAATGCAACATGGCACTTTCCTTTAACAGAATTTATGCAGAATGTTGTATCTGTTTTCTATTTCATCTAACCTTACATATAAACATTTTCTTCTAAATAACTTTCAAATTAATTTGAGAGCCTTATTCCCTTTAGAAAAATGAGAAGTTCCTGACTGAACAAAAAAGCCATTTATTTAAGCAGCTTAAACTGAGAGTGAGAAGTCTGACAGAAATAACTTCTACATTTAAAAAAATACTAGACGGTAGTTGGGATATCTTAAAAGACATTCCCTTCAATTGGCTATCCTATGGCCAATGAAAGAAAATTACCCATTCTTCTATTTAGTGTCAGAAGACTCTTTAAATAAAGGTCATAAAGCATCAGTCATGGAGAGCTTGATGCTAAATTTCCTGGATAAGCTTGGTAGCCTTAATGAGCTTAGTTTAGATGCAGGAGAAAAACAAGTATAAATTGGAGTTAGATGCAAGGAGTGACATCTGAAAATGGTGGAACAAAGAAAGTCTGTGCCCAAAAGTGCATTGTTCTCATCCTATGGGCCCTCAAGGTGAGATCTTTACCCACACCTAGATTAGATAATTTAAATTTACATGGACAGTGCTTCCTAGTTTTCATTACGAATTGCAGAACTGCAAATTAGAACCACTAATTAGGAAACTGTGACTTTGGTAAAAGATCTAAAACTAGGCAACATTAAACCATTCAAACATTGGTTAATTGCCTCAAACTATATAAAGTCAAGACTAAACCAAATATGATTAATTCCCACAATCTGTTGTGATTCGTGAGGAACTGTAACAGACCCTCAACCTAACTTTGTACCAAAATAAAATAAGACATTTTCCATAAATTGCATCATTTTAATTAAATCCATTTCTATATTACTTGAAAAGAAGTGTAAGAATAAAAACATCGACATAATAAAATCTGCACAATCCATTCTAAGAGTTTTCTCCTCTATTTTGTGAAATTCTGTTAACCTGCCAAACACGAGTTGTTGTGAGGATGTTGAGATAGTGTATTATGAAGCACTCTGAGCTCTTATTAGGATAAGAGTCAAAATCAAATAAGCCAACTATGTTATCACCGTTTCTCATTATGTATTATCAGGTCACGAACATTCACAAAGTAGGCTACTTAAACAATGGAATGCTTGTAACATGACCAAGTGATGCTAAGAATCACTAATTTGAGAGCTGAAAGAAAACTCCAATAACAGGATCAAACCTTGCAAAGTGGTTCTGGCTTATGTTTTTATTGAAACTTTTACTATATTCCATACTATGCAGCAGAGTTCCTGTTATGGGTTACTCATTTAACCTAGTAACTTGTATAAGCAAGCACAACTTAAAAAAAATTTCCATTCTAACTATTTAAGTATATTTAAGAGTTTAAAAAGCTTAAGAAAACAAAAGCCATGTAAGAAGCACCTAAGAAGTACTTAAGTATGCTATAGCGTTACTATAAAATGGGCCTTCAAGCAGCAAGGAGCATAAATAATTCACAGCTCTGACACTCCTTCAGTGATTTAGAGCAAATAATATTTTCCATGGCCTGTTATTTATTACCTTTTCTTCTTCCTAACCCATCTTCATTGGATATGATAGTTTTATTGATAACATACCACCAAAATATTAAGCCAAAGTTAATAAATTTAAGACAACAGACAAGCTCTAATACAGGTACTCTTATCCAGAATTGTCATGGACAGAGTTGGAGGGAAAGGTGTCCAAAAGGTCCCTGACACTATAACCTGAAATCTAGGGAAAGAGTACATAGTTTCATATCCTCAAATAGTTTCTTGTCCCAGAAGGTAAAGAACCACTTTTCTAAAAGAGACAAAGAAAAGCTTTTGAAGAGAACTTTCCGTTTGATGCTATAGCCACAGGAACACAACTTAAAATCTCAATCACATAAAGGTTCCCCCCACCCCAGGTCCCTTCTTATAACTTACTTTTTGCTACGTTCTTCATGGCCGTTAGCACTGCTCAACTTGTTCTCATCCTAAGCAGGGTTGATAGAAGAACATCATGAGGACGAAGTGGTAACATTTCAAGTTGTCAAAGGGTAAAGGGAATAGGAATAAGAAAATACAAAACAATTTTAAAACTAATTACTTGCTTATAATTTAACATGGAAGGCTATAAAAAAATTTAGATGGGTATGTGTTTAACCACTTTGTTGCTTACAATTAAGTCATCGTGATACAAAAATAAAAATGCATATTAACATGTTAAGTTTTACTTTCTTATATAGTTAGATATTAAGTTATCCAGATTTACAGTGTTCAAGTGGTTAAATAGGATTTCTATAAAACATGAATGAAGTCCTGTTTTGAGTTTTATTCCATGTGCTATGGTCCCTTTGGTCAGTACCATGGCTCTATTTCTGCCTAAGCCCCAAGTGGCCATGCTAGCAGCCAGCCACTATCGATTTCCTGTGACCGATGCCATTCCTGAGATCTTCGCCCATTTCCGTTGGAGGGTTGGGACTGTAAGAGCTTGATGCCACCTCTGTCACACATCTCGCCCTGAAGCAAACAGGGATTCACACTGCTTTAGTAATGTTGACTCCCGAGAACCCAAGAAAGTCAATTAATAATCCACCAGTCCAGCCTAAACATTTCCTACTTCCATACCTGTTTACATGGAATTACATCCATGTTAAACTAAGACACAAGAATCTTAACATTAAAATAGAAAGTAGTTCTTCAAGAGTCTAAGCATTATAATACATACACTATTTAAAGCTAAAAAGAATTCATCCATATTGGTACCACATGGTCGTGCTATACAATCCAAAACAGATGTATTATTTTTAAAAGGTTTAGCGCAATGTTTAAAGTTTGATCACATCAGTTATAGAAGTATAAGTGCTAACTTACAAAGCTTACAGTTTGCGACACCAGTGATAATGCATGCATACTGCTATTTTCACCACCAACCGGTGAAAGAATGAAAAGACACTTTACTTTTACTGTGATACTGAAATGGGTCAAAGACTATACTATACTATTAGCCAAAATAATTCCTCTGTAGCTTTTAGTGTGAAATATTATGGCAGGGACTAATTAAAAATAAAATATGGAGAACAGTAAAAACAGTCATCAAGTGACTCTTAAGTTTGTGATACTGCCTCCTTTGCTTTAAAAAAAATTTCTATTCAGGGATCCAAGAATTTAAGTAATTTTTAACTGAGCAGCAGATCATCACCTGCCTGTTTCAATATTTACTATCACCAGTCATATATATAGAAGAAAATTTAAATCTCACCCATTTCTTCTTGTTAAACTTATTTAAAGATTTGCTTGCCACAGACTGGTTGTGCTTTGTTATTCTTGGACCCCTGCTATTTTCCCAAACCACTACATTCACCTTTTTGCTATACCAAACTGGAGCTGGTAATTCTTAGTTGAGTCATTTTACCTAGGGGACCACGGTACAGCGATAAGTCACTCAATTACTACCTTATGATTGACAGTTCACACTGGAATCAAAGGTGAATTCATGGGAGTAGAGGTGAGATATCGTTAGGCAAGTCTACAAAGAGAGATAGATGGGCATTTATTCATCACGCTGAAGTGAAACTACTGCACAATATTATTACATCAATAGCATATATTTACTTTTGTAAGTTACACGTAATGCATCTCTGATAAGATAAATCAAGAGGGCTCCGGGGAGGTTAGTTTACATTTCAGCAGTAGTTTCGTGATAATGCTAAATTAAGAAATATATAAACCTCACCGACATGTTTTTTCTCACCTTCTTGTAAGGAGCCTCAAGCATTGCTTCAATATCAATATCGTCTGCCATTTTCTCTAAACGCCTGGAAATAAGAAAGGTAATTCAGTGAGTAAACATATTTCAATTCCGCTCTATTTCCTTCTCACACGACAAACTCCAAAACTTCAGAAAATACTTCAAAAGCCCTGGAATAACTAACGTATCACGATGCACTTTACCAGGCGTGGTAACTAAACCTGAAATGCCCCCAAGGCCAAACTGACGGAAATATATTAAACGTCCGATCAAAAAGCAGCCACAATTAACTCCAAAAACAGAACGCGCGCGACTCGAGCGAGAGCGCCTCTTTCCGCACAAAACCCGCGCTGCCATTTTAGGGGCAAAGGGAAACTCCCTCAGTTGGGAGGGGTTGTGTGCCATGGTAGCGTTCGGCTGGCGCCATGTTGGGAGGTCGCGGTCGGCCCAGGCCTCTAACGGACCGGCCTCCATCCGTCCGAGGCCTCTCTGGGGTCCCTGCCACCCAAGAATCTAAAATCTTACACGACCGGAAAATAAGGGCGCGGTCGCCGAAATGGAGCCGATTTCTCGAGAACCTGCCCCTCCCCCAGTCGTTAAAGACCGCCTAAGGAGTGCCCCTCAAGCCAGACGAAAACTAAACCTCTGAAAAGCTTTGACAATACGCTAGCCCGCGTCACCTCCTTACCTGTGCGGGCTTTCGGGCCCCTGGGGTGCCTGTATTCGAAAAGACGGGGGCTGCTGCTGCTGCCGCCGCTGTTGCTACTGTTAAGCCGCTAGGCCCAGGCCGCGGTACCGCCCAGCCCGAATTTCGGGCTCCGAAGGCGGAAAGGCCCGAGCGAATCTAAAAAAAACAATGGGATTAGAAGAGCCCGCGCGGAAATGCAGGACGGCGGCTTCGGCAGCTCAGGATCCACCCCTGCGACAGCTTCAGCAGGCTCTCCGAAATGGCGGCCGCTGCTTCCCCGTACTCACATCCACCAACACACATACACACACACAAACACACGGGGCCTCACAGAGCCCTCAGCACGGGCTCTCGCGAGAAGTTGCCCCTAGTTCCAGACCGTAGCCGCCGAAGTATCGCGAGATATAAGCATGGCCAGAGCGACCATGGCCCAATCTCGCGCAATGATTGCGCCACAGATATTCCCATCCCCCACCCAGAGAGGCGCCTTTGACACCCCCTCCACCTAGACTTCTGTATCTCGCGAGACCGCGCAAGTAGCTAGAGCAAAGGCAGTTGGTACCCTTCATGTCAATCTTTTTAAAAACTGAACGCTGAGTGGAGCTCTGAGGTCGCCTCCTCCCGGGGGCGCCTCCTCAACAGCTATCTGAAGGTTTCTCTCTCAGAGCTGAGTGCCTCTCCCCTCCCCCGGGCTTCCCACCCTAGAGTCTGTCAAGGTCGCCATAAGGCAATCTAGTCCATATGGCGATAGAATAAGACAAAAATCGTTATGTATATATAGGTTATCAGCCAAGGGTGAAGAAGTGAAAAGCACGTGAGAGGGAAGGCGAGAAGAGACCGTACGGGGGTAGGGGGCTAGAGGGATATGGGTGTAGAATAAAAACTGGGTTTTTCCGGCATTTTAAAGCCAGTGGGCTAGGCACTGCTAACAAAATACGCTTGGAAATAGTGGAGAAAGACAATGAGGTGAAAAAAACTGCTTCCCTCGGCAATGTATCATCTTGTGCTCCGGATTTTACAGTCTGGCCTTGTGTTGGGGTTACTATTGTTTCTTTAAAAGAAAAAAAAAAAAAAAGTTCCCCATTCCCCTGGGACTCGGCTCCTCGCCCTTCAAGTCTCCCAGATACCTGGCATTACAGTATAAAAGCACCACTTGTTTGGTCAACGCTGTGAAAAAGGGGCAGCGGAGAGGTCATTGGCCATAAGGCTTTCTCCTCCAAGATAAAAATATTTGAAAAGAATCGAATTAAAAGCAAAAAAATCTTACAGATAAGTCTGTTAACAGCTCAATAATTGAGGGTGAGATCTGACATGAGATAACTTGGTTCGTGTAGCTGCTCCAACACTGTGTGACCTTGGACTTGGACAAGTAAATTAATCTCTTAGAGCCTATCCTCCATTTCCTCTTGTGAAGGGGGTAGTATAATTACTAGGCTAAGCTTCTTGAGACTGCCCTAGGCCGATCCGATGATGCACACTAACTGAATTCCGTACTTGGCCTGGGCAGGGGTACGCTCGATAAGTGAATTAAGACCTAGTGGGGCTATAGTGAGGATTACATGAGATAATGTCTATAAAGTGCCTGGCAAATTATTTCATCCTCAGAAAAGTTAACTTCTGTTAATGCTAAACAATTATTTGAAGGAAATGTAGGTGTAAAGGAGCTTTACAATGCTGGTTGACTTTCCACACAGGTGCTTCTCTTAGAGGATTAATATATTTTACATAATTAGTAATATTTCCTTACTCCTTTCCTTCAAATTAATATCCTCTTTTAATTTTTTTGTGTTGAAAATCATCGCAAAACATTGAAGCATAATATGTTCAAGCTAACAAAAAAAGTTAACTTTTGCCTTCTCTTTTCCCCTTTAATTTCATTATTGTGACTTGTTAATTATGCAAATATCAAAACAGAAAGGTGGCTGGCCCCTTATTAATCTTTTTGTTTGAGAATATGACAGCACAAAATTTGACCTTAACCTCTAGACTTATTTGGGAATAGGAAGGTTTTTTTTTTATGTTTTTTATTTATCTTTGAGAAACAGAGAGAGACAGCAGGAGCAGGGGAGGGTCAGAGAGAGAGGGAGACACAGAATCTGAAACAGGCTCCAGGCTCTGAGCTAGCTGTCAGCACAGAGCCCGATGCGGGGCTCAAACCCACAAACCGCAAGATCATGACCTGAGCCGAAGCCGGACACTTAACCGACTGAGCCACCCAGGCGCCCTGGGAATAGGAAGGTTTTAAGCCTTCAGTCACTTGATTATTGAATATTTCTAAAATTGTTTTCTGTTCAAGGATGACCAGAGTGAACCTGAAAATTTAGAGCACAAACACCAGCTGGAAACCTCAGTCTCTAAAACAAATGTATTTTTTATGTTTTAAGAGAAGACATTAAAAGCATAATATGAGGGGCGCCTGGGTGACTCAGTTGACTAAGCCACCAACTTCAGCTCCCGTCATGATCTCGTGGTTTGTGAATTCAAGCCCTGTGTCTGGCTCCGGCCTGACAGCTCGGAGCCTGAAGCCTGCTTCGGATTCTGTGTCTCCCTCCGCTGCTCATGCTCTGTCTCTCTGTCTCTCAAAAATAAATAAATGTTAAAAAAAAAAAAACACATAATATGCTTTTCATTCATTTTACAAAACCTCTCTCTGGTTCATGGACTTTCTGTATAAATTAATTCCCCTTTCATCATTTTTTCCCCTTTCATCATTTTATTCTTAAGTCATTTGAAGCAGAAGGTCATTGGTTTAAATCATCTCCACCGTCAAGAATATTATTCTGTTCTATAATGTGTAGAGAGAAGGACACAGAATAACCAAAAGCTTGGGATACAGGATGTAATAGATACTAATTTTAGAGAATTTGACTGAAAATTAAAAATATTTTGCGATGTCAGATGTCTGGGTGCCTGGCTGCCTCAGTCTATGGAGCATGGGACTCTCTCTCTCTTTTTTTTAAGTGTTTATTTATATTTGAGAGAGAGAGAGAGAGAGAGAGAGAGAGAGAAAGACAGAGCATGAGTGGGGGAGGGGCAGAGAGCAAGAAGGAGACCCAGAATCTGAAACAGGCTCCAAGCTCTGAGCTGTCAGCACAGACCCCAACTCTGGGCCCAAACTTGGGACTGGCAAGATCATGACCTAAGCCATAGTCGGATCCTGACCCAACTGAGCCAACCAGGCTCCCCTAAGCATGCAACTCTTGATCTCAGGGTTGTGAGATGAAGCCCCATGCTGGGTATAGAGATTACCTGAAAGTAAAATCTTTTTGGTGCCTGGGAGACGGGCTAGATGGGTGAGGGGTACTAAAGAGAGCACTTTTATGATGAGCACTGGTTGTTGAATATAAGTGATGAATCACTGAATTCTACTCCTGAAACCAATATTGCACTATATGTTAACCAAAATTTAAATAAATAAATGAATAATAAAATATTTTTTTACTACATAAAATCTTATAAAAACATGTATTTTGGGGCGCCTGGGTGGCTCATTTGGTTAAGCGGCCAACTTTGGCTCAGGTCATTGATCTCACAGTTCGTGGGTTCGAGCCCCACTTCGGGCTCTGGGCTGATAGGTTGGAGCCTGAAGCCTGCTTTGGATTCTGTGTCTCCCTCTCTCTCTGCCCCTCCCCTGCTCACACTCTGTCTGTCTCTCAAAAATAAATAAATGCTAAATAACTATATATATATTTATATATATGTATATATATATTTATATATATATATATATATTTTTTTTTTTTGCCTGGACACCTGGGTGGCTCAGTCAGTCAAGCATCTGACTCTTGGTTTCAGCTCAGGTAATGATTTCATGGTTTATGAGTTCTAGCCCCAAGTCAGGCTCCATGCTGACAGTGCAGATGCAGCTTGGGATTCTCTCTCCCTCTTTCTCTGCCCCTCCCACACGCATGTGCCCTAGTGGCGCCGTCTCTTTCCCTCTCTTTCAAAAATAATTAAAAATATATATATTTTGCCAATATGAGTTTTTTGATGTCAATGTATGACTTTCATGGACAGAAAATGCTATTTTGGGGGCACCTGGGTGGCTCAATTAAGCATCTGACTTCGGCTCAGGTCATGATCTCACAGTTGGTGAGTTCAAGCCTCACATCAGGCTCTGTGCTGATGGCTCAGAGTCAGGAACCATGCTTCAGACTCTGTATCTCCCTCTCTCTCTGCCCCTACCCTGCTCACTCTTATCTCTCTCATTCTAAAAAATAAACATTAAAAAAATTTTTAAATGCTATTTTTGATATTTGCATTTCTCAAGTAAATAAAATCTTTTTTAAAAAATAGCAAGTATAGTCAGCCTTAAAATTTCATAAATTTTTCTAATGTGGTCTCCTATACCTTTCCAATTAAAATCACAAATCTCAACTCAATTACTCAATTACACATATTTAATTAGAATCTTAAGTATGCAAAATTCTCTTAAACATTACAACTTAATTATACACACAAAGTATCCCTGGGGTGCCTGGGTGGCTCAGTCTGTTAAGCATTTGATTTTGGCTCAGGTCATAATCTCGCTGTTCCTGGGATCAAGCCCCATATTGAGCCCCAAATCCGGCTCTGAACTGAAAACACAGAGCCTGCTTGGGTTCTCTCTCTCCTCTTTCTGCCCCTCCCTCATTCACACACTCTTTCTAAATAAATAAATAAACTTTAAAAATAAAAATAAAATTTAGGGGCTCCTGGGTGACTCAGTTGGTTGAGCACCTGACTTCGGCTCAGGTCATGATCTCAGTTTGTGGGTTTGAGCCACGCATTGGGATCTCTGCTGACAGCTCAGAGCCTGGAGCTTTCTTGCTTAAGATTCTGTATCTCCCTCTCTCTCTGCCCATCCCCTGCTCATGCTCTGTCTCTCTCAAAAATAAATAAACATTAAAAATTTTTAAAAATAAATAAATAAAATTTAAAAAAATATTTCAAAGTATCTCAAAACAATATAAAAGATTTAAGACATTATATATATATATATATTTAAATTTAAAATTTAAACCTTTCTTTATAAAAACATACCCATAAGAGAAGAATTTTATTATCTCAAAAAACTTGAGATTGACATCCCAAAAGAATTCATACACTGTCTCACAAGACCAAGGTTCCTTTTTGGCCAGAATTTTTGACCTGGACCAAAGACCATGGTTTCATAGTCTGCCTGATAGATTACAGCAATATTCTTGAGCCACTGACAGGCACAATGAACATTTTTTTTCTTTCCTAAGTCATTATGACATCAAGAATCTCAAGCCTCTTCATATAGATGGAATGAATTTTGCCACTCATATGACTTTTGCCTGATTTGGGTGTATGAAACTATCAACCCTATCCCTTAGTACTTGGTTATCTAATCAATTTACTGATTGAATTTGGCACTTGTTTCAAAGACTTGTCTGTCTACTGGCCATAATGTCAGGGACATTTTAGTGACCTATCCTAAAGGAATGTTCATCAGCTTGAGAATGATTAGTCCTTCAGAGAAGAGGATATTTTTCAGGGGTACATTACTAGCCACTTATTTCAGGTTGATACCATGGACTGAGACTCTCATAATTTTGCTTGGTGTCACCAACAAAGAATCCTGTTCCTCAGACTTAAGATACAGTTTTTTAAGATCCTGTGTGAATCAGATAACGAAGCAACAATTGATGTTTTTGCCACAGTTTAATATTTGGTCACAAAAGTACAATGTTTTAAACTCCCATGGTTAAGGGAATCAAAAAAAAAATAAGGAGCACTAATGAATAAGATGATAATGCAGCCCATCTGTCCATCCCATGGGCAAAAGGATTGCCTAAAACACTATTTTAGCCTGAAAATAAAAATGAAAATATTCAATACACTGTAACAAAATAGAATTTAGAATATTCTTTTGGAGTTTTATCAGTGAAATATGCCATTTACTGATTCATTTAATAAATATTTAGAACTCGGATGCCTGGGTGGCTTAGTCGGTTAAGCGCCCAACTTCAGCTCAGGTCATGATCTCACAGTTCATGGGTTCAAGCCCCACATCAGGCTCTGTGCTGACAGTTCAGAGCCTGGAGACTGCTTCAGATTTTGTGCCTCCCTCTCTCTCTCTGCCCCTCCCCTACATACACTCTCTCTCTTTTTCTCAAAAATAAACATTAAAATTTTTTTTAATATATATAAAAAATAAATATTTAGAAGCTTCAGTATATTCAGCACTCTGCAGGATGATTTGTGGGTACAAAATAAAGGCACAGTCTCAAGGTGCCCCATTTCAGCTCAGGTCATGGTCTCAGGGTTCTGAGATTGAGCCTCGCATAGGGCTTCACCCTGAGCATGGAGCGTGCTTAAGATTCTCTCTCCCTGAGGTGCATGGGTGGCTCAGTCAGTGAAGCGTCTGACTTCAGCTCAGGTCATGATCTCATGGTTTGTGGGTTCAAGCCCCATGTCAGGCTCTCTGCTATCAGCTCAGAGTCTGCTTTGGATCCTCTGTCCCTCTTCTCTCCCTGCCCCTTCCCTGTGCTCTCCCTCTCTCTCTCAAAAAAAAAAAAAAAAGATTCTCTCCCTCTCTCTAAAAAAGAAAAAATTTCCAGTTTAGTTAGGAAACACCTGAAGGAACAAAAATCATGTTCAAGATAGTGTTTTGTATTAAAATTTTGCATGAGATCAATACCTTGAACATCAAAGTATTAGTAATATCATATTTATATGACACTTAATAGTTTATAAACAATTTTCTATATATTACCCCATTTATTCCTCTAAATCTGTTTATTTATTTATATCAAATTAAGTTAATTGATGAGATCAGACCATGATGGAAGTGGTCACAGAATCCTCTGGAAGGTGGATGATCTATGAGGTAGATCATCATAGAGTTAAGGAGTATTTTTTCAACATTTTATTATGAAAATTATCAGTTGAGATAATTGTATATGTGCCCACCACATACTTTATGTTTTTTAAAGTTTATGTATTTATTTTGAAAGAGAGAGAACTCACACATGCATGCATGAGCAGGGGAGGGGCAGAGAAAGAGAGAGAGAGAGAGAGAGAGAGAGAGAATCCCAAGCAGGCTCTTTGCTGTCAGCATGGAGCCCAACATAGAGCTGGTTCTCATGAACCATGAGATCATGACCTGAGCCAAAATCAAGTGTCAAATGCTGAACCAACTGAGTCCTCCTGGTGCCCCCACCTATTTTACATTTAACATTTTGTAATGTTTGCTTTACCACATATTTATGTACCTACCTTCTGTCTATCCCGTCATCCAGTTTAATTTTCAATCCTTTCTTTTTTTTTTTAAGATTTTATCTTTGGGGCATCTGGATGGCTCAGTTGGTTAAGCATCCAACTTCCCCTGGGGTCATGATCTCATGGTTCATGAATTCGAGCACTGCACTAGGCTCTTTAGAGCCCACTTTGGGTCTTCTGTCCCCCTCTCTCTCTCCTCCTCCCCACCCCTCAAAAATAAACATTGAAAAAAAATCTTAAAAGATTTTACCTTGGGGCGCCTGGGTGGCTCAGTCTGTTGAGTGTCCGACTTTGGCTCAGGTCATGATCTCACAGTCTGTGAGTTCAAGCATCGCGTCAGGCTCTGTGCTGACAGCTCAGAGCCTGGAGCCTGCTTCAGATTCTGTGTCTCCCTCTCTCTCAGCCCCTCCTCCACTCGTACTCTGCCTCTGTCTCTCTCTCTCAAAAATAAATAAACATAAAACAATTAAAAAAAAAGATTTTAAGTGATCTCTACACACAATGTGGTGCTCAGACTCCGAGATGAAGAGTTAAGTGCCCCACGACTGAGCCAGTCAGGTACCCCTTTAATACTTTTCAAAATAAATTATAGACATCAGTACATTTATCACTAAACACTTCAGCATTGCATATTCTTTTGTTTTAATTTTTTCATGTTTATTATTTACTTTTGAGAGAGAGAGAGAGAGAAGGAGAGATAAAGCATGAGTAGGGGAGGGTCAGAGAGAGGGAGAGACATCTGAAGCAGGCTCCAGGCTCTAAGCTGTCAACACAGAGCCCAATGCAGGGCTCGAACTCTTGGACCATGAGATCATGACCTGAGCTGAAGTCAGAAGCTTAACCGACAGAGCCACCCAGGCACCCCAGAATTGTACATTCTTAACTAGAGTTTAATAGTTACATTTTTTAGTGAGATAAATTTTACAGTGAAATGCACAAATCTTAACTGTACTAATAGATGAGTTTGACAAACGTATACAAATCAAGTAAAATTTAAAATGAAGGAATGGTAGAAGCAGGCATAGAGGACCAGACAAAGCAATATATATTTATCCTAAAATATCCTGATTTGACCACCACAGAACTGAATAAAACATTGTAAATTAGGAGGCAGTGTATCGTTTAAAAATATCTGCTAACGAGGTGCTTGCGTAGCTCAGTTAGCTTAGCGTCAGACTCTTGAGTTTGGCTCAGGTCATGATCTCACGGTTCATGGGTTTGAGCCCCACGTCAGGGTCTGTGCTGACAGCATGGAACCTGCTTTGGATCCTCTCTCTCCATCTCTCTCTCTGCTCCTCCTCTCACTCTCAAAACAAACAAGCATTTTTTAAAAATGTATTTGCTAACAGGGGAGCACCTGGTAGAACATGAAACTCTTGATCCCAGTGTTGTAAGGTCGAGCCCCACATTGGATATTAGAGATTACTTTAAAATAATAAAAAAATCTTGAGACTCAGTCAGTTGAGTGACCGACTTCAGCTCAGGTCATGATCTCACAATTAGTGGGTTCAGGCCCCCCCCCACCCCTGTCAGGCTCTGTGCTGACAGCTCAGAGCCTGGAGCCTACTTAGGATTCTGTGTCTCCTCTCTCTGCCCCTCCCCTGCTCACACTGTCTCTCCCTCTCTCTCTCAAAAATAAATAAACATTAACAATAATAATAATAATAATAAATCTTAAAAAGAATTCTACTAACAAGTCACCCTGAGGACAGGAAAGGAAAGTACAGCAGGCCAGAACCTCCCCCACAGCAGTCCTTGGGCCCAGGTAACTTCTCTCCTGAACCTTACTATTTTCTGGGAAATGGGTTCGATGCTAGGATGACCTATTCATTTGGCTGCCAGACATTTATGGACACTGGATGTTGGTCCTGTGGCAGAACAGGGCCTCAAGCTGCAGTCAGTGCCTAGCCCCCTCCCGTTCCTCCTCGGTAGGGCCCAGTGTAAGGATGCTGTGGGATTGAAACAGACTCTATGATGGATCCTAAATAAACAGTAGTCAAGTGGAAAAAAAAATCTGTTAACGAAAGCAAAAAGAAATGCAATCAAACATAACATTGCAAAAGATTTGGGATTTAAGCAAATCTAGCAATAGGAGGATCCTGCTGACGAGGCATCACAAGATGGAGATATACCTTGAAAATCATGGATGAAAAACAAAAGAAGCATCAAAGCACAATGATTTTGAATGAAAGCATGTGATTACATGATATGAGTGAATGGTCCTGTACAATGAACAGCCCAGAAATAAAGGACGTATTTAGTAGGCTCATTCATTCTTTTTTGGAGCTGGAAAAAAATAAATCCTTAGCAATTATTTTCTGGAGGAGACCCAAAGAGACATTATATGTCTAAATATCTCTAAATAACCAGATCCTACCTCCTTATACAAGTGAAACATCTGTGTTGGAATCTATGCAGCATGAACATGACTTGTATGCAGTGGTTGCAAAAGAAAATAGAGATGTTAGCAAGACTGTGGAAAAATTAGAGCACTCACACATCACCGTTGGAAATGTAAAATGGTGTCACTCCTGTGGAAAACAGTTTGGCAAGTTTCTCAAAAAGTGAAATATAGAATTACCATGTTACCCAGTAATTCCACTCTTAGGTATAGACATGAGCATTTGAAGATGTATTTTCAGGGGCACTTGGTTGGCTCAGTTGGTAGGGCATGTGACTCTTGCTCTTGTTCCAAAAATACTTATGTTTTCAGACAAATACTTGTACACAAATTTTCATAGCACTACTATTTGTTATAGCCAAAAAATGGACACAACTCAAATGTCTATCAACTGATGAATGCATAAACTAAGTGTGTTATATCCATATAATGAAATATTATTCAGCCATAAAAACGAAGGAAGTATTGATACATGTTATAAAGTAAATGACCCTCAATAACATTATGCTAAATGAGAGAAGCCAGACACAAAAGGTCACATATTATCATAGGAAACATTCAGGGGCACCTGGGTCGCTCAGTCATTTAAGCATCCAACTCTTGATTTCGGCTCAGGTCATGATCTCACAGTTTGTGAGATCGAGCCCTACATTATTTTTTGTGCTGACAACCTGCTTGGGATTCTCTCTCCCCCAACCTCAACATAAATAAATAAACTTACCGAGAGAAAGAAAGAAAGAAAGAAAGAAAGAAAGAAAGAAAGAAAGAAAGAAAGAAAACCATTCAGAATAGGTAATTCCATAGAGATGGAAAGCTGACCAGTGGTTGCCAGGGAGTGTGGGGAGGGAAGTATGGCGAGCGACTATTTAATGGGTATGAAATTTCCTTTTGGTATGATGAAAGTGTTCTGGAACTAGCTAGTGGTTATGGTTGCACAACACTGTGAATGTACTAAATGCCAAAAAATAGACATATTAGCATGGTTAATGATTAATTTTATGTTATGTGAATTTTACCTCAGTAAAAAACAAGGGGGAAAAAAAGAAAAAGAAAAAGAAAAGAATCTTCTATGGACCTCTAGAATCTAGAACAATATACTGGAGGGAGAAAATGGAAATAAAAAGGCCTCAAATCTCTGTTTTCTAATACACATCTTTTATCATGTTATGGCTTCATTCTTTGTTTTCAGGATATTGAAATAATTCCTTGAACAAATACATACTGAATTTTTACCATGTGGCAGTCACTAAACTAGGCACTGGGAAGACAAACAACAGAGTACAAAAACAGTCATGGCCCCTGCCTTCCTGGAACTTACAATCTAGTTGGAGGAGGCAGGCATTAGTCACAAGACTGTAATGAGTAAAAATATGTACAGCTGTGACAAATGCTACATTAGAGGTTTATGGTGTTATGAAAACATTATTTTAAAGGAAGATTTAGTGTAAGGAATAGCTTTAATAGGTAAAGAACAGTTCAGTCAAAGAGGAGAATATGCAAAAGGCCTGGTAGCAGGAGGAAGTATGCTGTCTTTAAGGATCTGCCAGAAGGTTATGTGGCTATAGCAAAGGAGCTTATGAAAAGCCAGACCACGCAAAGCCTTCCGACCAGGTAAGGTGAGTCAGTTATTAGATATTTTCTCAGCTCCAAATCTATCCTCTGCTTTATGATTTTGGATTTGAGACTCTGCAAAGATTTCTCCTTTGCCTACTGGCTCTCTGTTAAGCTCTCCTAATAGAGACTACTAGAAGAACACTGCAAGGCTCAAGAGGAAGGATGGAAGTCTCCTCGCTTGCTTCCTGTTCCCCTCTGTGGCATCCAGTAAAGCCTCTCAATTCAGCAGCAGCAGCTCCTTCCCATTAGAGCAGCTCAATTAGTTCGCAGTCTTTACAACACTCACAGAACCAGTCTCATTGTTTTCTCTTCAGAGACACCAGAATTGACTGCCCAGTGCCTCCTACTGACAGGTCTGGGTCCAGATCCCACGGGGCCCTTCCTCTGAATTCAGAGACACAAGGTTCCATAGTGTAATGGTTAGCGCTCTGGACTCTGAATTCAGAGACACAAGCACCTGCCAAGCAGTACCTTCTCTTCAGACATCTGAATTTCAGTTCTGTTTGGCCCTACCCTTTATTTATTTATTTATTTTTAAGTTGTGTGTTTTAATAATTCCAACCTCTTCCCTTTGTTTCCTCAGCCCTAGGAGTGGTTAGATTTCTCATTTTACTTCCTCAATTACATAGTTAACAATCCATTATATTAAATTCTCTTTCTTCAGTTACATGTGGTTTCCACCTCCTTAACATGACCTTGACTGGTGTGCAAGGATCTGATATTTACTCTTCAAGGTCCAGTTCAAATGCTCCCTTCTATGTGTGTCTTTTCCCATTACTCTAAATTAAAATTATTCTTTTAGTTAATTCATTTTTCTTCCCTTCAGTTAATTTTTTTTTTTACTGTTTTTACTGTTTATTTTTGAGAGAGAGAGAGAGAGAGAGAGTGCGTGTGTGCCCTCGAGTGCATGGGCAAGTGGGGGCGGGGCAGAAAGAGAGGGACAGAGGATCTGAAGCTGCTCTCTGACAGCCCCAATGTGGGGCTCAAACTCACAAACTGTGAGATCATGACCTGAGCTGAAGGTAGGACGCTTAAGGGACTGAGCCACACCCAGGCGCCCCCACTTCAGTTAATTTTTAATGCCTTTCTTAAGGGCTATACGTTTCTGTTTTTCTAATCATAAGCCAAATCACACCCACATACCTAATAACATCCTTCAGTTGCCCTACAATTACATCGAAACCCCTTCACTCAAATTAACTCTGTGGATCTAAGAAATTCACCTACCAATTCTAGTAGAGAAGGGTAGGTGTAGAGCAGACAGGAACAGACATGAGTTCTAATCCATTCTCCTACATGTTGTAATTCTGTACAATTTACTTAATCTCTTAGTTAGGTTCTACTTTGCCCAGCCTCACAGACTGCTCTGAGGATTAAGTAAAATAATATGAAGAAGATTAAGTAAGATAACGTATGTGAAGAACTCAGCACAGTGCTCAACTCATAGTAAACGTTCAAAAACATGAGCTATTATTTTTGCTATTAGTTTCTCATTTATCCAGCTATGAATACCAAGACCTAATTTTTGTTTAGATTTAAAAAAAAAGCCTATGTATACTTATCACACTCTTCCTTGTAGATTCCCCTTTACTCTCTCTGTTCCAGTCAACTGGCTTCCTTGCTGTTCCTTAAATATCCAATCCACATTTGTACCTAGAAGAACACTGGCATTTATGAAGTTTTGCTTAGGAAATTCTTCCTCAAGACAGATGCAGATCTGCCTCCTTCCTATTTTCTTAAAGTCACTAATCAGACGTTAACTTCTTTAAAAAAATTTTTTTTAATGTTTATTTATTTTTGAAAGAGACAGAGCGTGAGCGGGGGAGGAGCAGTGAGAGAGGGAGACAGAATCTGAAGCAGGCTCCAGGCTCCGAGCTGTCAGAGCTGTCAGCACAGAGCACAGAGCCCGAGGCAGGGCTTGAACTCAGGAACAGCGAGATCATGACCCTAGCCGAAGTCGGTTTCTTAACCGACTGAGTCACCCAGGCGCCTCCCCCCCCATTTTTTTTTTTTAATTTCAGAGAGAGAGAAAGCGTAAACAGGGGAAAGGGGCACAAGGGAAGAGAGAGACAGAGACAGAGACAGAGACAGAGACAGAATCCCAAGCAGGCTCCTCCACACCCAGCGAGGAGCCTGCCTCAGAGCTTGATCCTACAACCCCAGGATCATGACCTGAGGAGCTGAAATCAAGAGTTAGGTGCTCAACAGACTAAGCCACCCAAGCGCCCCCTTTTTTCTTTTTGTTTTAGAGAGAGAGAGAAAGAGCATGAGTCGGGGAGAAGGGCAGAGGGAGAGAATCTTTTTTTTTTTTTTTTTAATGTTTATCTATTTGGAGAGAGTGAAATGGGGAGGGACAGAGAGAGAGGGAGACACAGAATCTCAAGCAGACTCTGTGCCACCTGCTCAGAGGTGGATTCGGGGCTCAATCCCACAAACAGCAAGATCATGACCTGAGTTGAAACCAAGAGTCAGATGCTTAACCGACTGAGCTACCTAGGCACCCAAGAGACTCTTAAGCGGGCTCCACGCTCATCATGGAGCTTGATGTGAGGCTCGATCCCACGATCCTGGGATCATAATCAAGACTTTAATGTTCAACTGACTGAGCCACCCAAGCACCTCTAGATGTTTCTCTGTGAGGCCTTCCCTGACAAACCTATATACAATGGCTCTCCCTAACTACTTATTCTCCTTTCCTGCTTTAGTTTTCTTCATAGCCTTTGTCACCATCTAACATACCATATATTTTACTTTTTTATTCGTTGCCCATCTCCTACCATTAGTCTATAAACTCCATGAAGGCAGGGAATTTTGTTCATTTTGTTCATTATTATATCTCAAGGACCTGGAATAATACCAAAGACTACCAATGGTATGCTGGTAAACTTCCTCTCTCTCTCAAAAAAAAAAAAAAAAAGCCTGATGCATAATGTTTGCCATAATGTAAATATTTCCACTATGGCCTATTTTAAGCTACCAACTGAATATCAGCTCTTGCAAGCCAGAAGAGGCTGGCTCCACCATGCCATTGTATGTCTGTAACACTGAGTGACTCATTTAACTTGTCTTAAGTCTTAGTTTTCCCATCTGTGAAATATCTGTGGGATAATAATAGTACCTACTTTATCAAATTGAGACAAAAGTTAAATGAGTTAATACAAGTAAGGCACATAAATAAGTAGGTGACACATAATGTTAATTTCATTATTTTTATTATTTGTATACTTATCATGTTTACTCTTCTCCATATGCCACCAACATTGGTTTGTCATTTCCAATGTTTGTTTTTTTTGTTTTGTTTTGTGTGTGTGTGTATGTGTGTTTTGTTACACTTTCCAATGCTTGTATTGATTGAAACAGGTCTATCAAGTTCTGTGGCATTCTTTGATCAATCAACAGAATATCTAGTTTGCTGGCCATGAATTTGATGGTAAGCAACAGGTACAAAATTTTGGCAAACATTCCTCAAGATGTTGACTTATTTTTTAAAGTTTATTTTTATTTATTTTGAGAGAGAGAAAGAGAGGGTGCAAATGGGGCAGAAAGAGAATCCCAAGCAGGCTCTGCACAGACGGCACGAAGCTCCACGTTGGGCTCTCACTCAGGAACCATGAGATCATGACCTGAGCCGAAATCAAGACTTGAATGCTTAACCACTGAGCTACCCAGGTGCCCCTCAAGATGTTGGCTTATTATCATATTTCTCCTTGTGTTCATGATTTTTTTAAGATTTTATTTAAAAAATTTTTTTAAGTTTTTATTTATTGAGAGAGAGAAAGAGAGAGAGAGAATAGGAGAGGGGCAGAGAGTGAAAGAGAGAGGGAAAGAGAGAGGGAGACAGAGAATCCTTAGCAGGCTCCACACAGCACAGAGACCAATGCGGGACTCGAACCCATGAACCATGGGATCATAACCTGAGCTGAAGTCAGATGCTTAACCAACTGAGCCACCCAGGTTCCCCTTTAAGATTTTATTTTTAGATATTGTCTACACCCAACATTGGGCTTGAATCACAGCCCAGAGATCAAGAGTTGCATGCTCTACTGAATGAGCCAGCCAGCTACCCCATTTTTTTAAAAGATTTTGGGGCACCTGGGTTGCTCAGTCAGTTAAGCATCTGAGTCTTGATTTCGGCTCTTGGTTTCAGCTTAGGTCATGATCTCATGGGTCGTGGGTTCGAGCCCCACAGAGGGCTCTGCACTGATAGTGTAGGGAATCCTTGGGATTCTCTCTCTCCCTCTCTCTCTGCCCTTCCCCTGCTCGTGCTCGCTCTTTCTTTCTCAAAATAAATAAACTTAAAAAATATTTTATTTTGAAGTCGTGTTCATAATCTATTCATTGATTTTGATCATTTTCCTATTGGAGATTCTGCAATAATGGACTGCAATAGTTTCCCACTGACAGTTTGGGGAGCACAGAGGAATCCAAGATGCCTTATCATCTGTCTTACCCCACTTTTTGATCTGTTTGCAAAGTCTCAGATGGCCTATATCTCCGTGCTTAGAAAATATCTGTCCTTAGAGACGTTTGTGTTTTACTTTTCGAAGAAGTTGGGCTTTATCCTGCCTATACTTCTTAGACTCCATCAATCTCTCATTATTGCTCTTATTGGATTGTAATTCAATGTACACATTTGCCTTCACTACCAGATTGTAGCTACTCTGAGAACATGGACTGCTTCTCTTTTATCTCTATCCTTCCTCTCTCTCCCAGCTCCTAGCATCCCCACTAGAATGTGCTGGTTGTTTAACAACTATTTGTTGAATTGGTTGGGGTTGCTTTGGAAATGCATCAATGTAAAGCCGGGATATACAAAGGAAAGACGAAGATCTTCTCAGATATAGAGCATGTTGCCCAATGACAATTAAGTATAGACAAGCAGGGCATGTTCTCACACAGACAGGAATTCTGTACAATTTGAAAGTCGATTGCGTGGGTGAGTTGAAGAGTCAGAGAAGATTTCTTTGGAAAGATACAGAAGCACTAATTTGTGAAAGGTCTTCCATGCTCTGCTAGCCAGTGATGTGCTGGAGGGCTTGTACTAGTTCATGAACCAATTATTAAATGTCCAGGAATTTTGTGAGCCAGTTGATCTCACACTGGTAGTTTGAAATCAGCCCCAGTGTGAGTATTTACACTACAGATAGAACTGCAAATGCTGAAAATCAACCTGTTCTTTTTTTCTCAGAGAGTCAGTTTTTCACAGGCCACTGAAAAATTTTGGACATCACATTTAAAGAGTTGTTAAATCTTATAAGGTTGTTATAAAGAATAGGTGAGAAAATACATGTGTAAAGAAACTTAGAATAGCTGGCATAATGGGAGTACTCCAAAAATATTGTTTGATATTACTATCCATGAGAAATTTTAAGTACCTCTTTCATGCTATACATTATGCCATGCACTGGGGATATAGCAGTAAACAAAACAAAGTCCCCACCCTTATGAATTTTAAATTCTAAGTATATAAAATAGATATTTTTATTTATTTTTATTTATTTATTAATGTTTATTTATTTTACAGATAGAGAGTGTGTGTGAGCAGGGGAGGGTCAGAGAGAGAGGGTGATAGAAGATCTGAAACCAGCTCTGTGCTGACAGCAGATCATGACCTGAGCTGGAGTTGGATGCTTAACCAACTGAGCCATCCAGGCATGCCTGAAACAGATATTTAAAATTTTTTTAAATTTTTATTTGTTTGAGAGAGAGACACACACAATGTGAGTGGGGGAGGAACAGAGAGAGAGACACACAGAATCCAAAGCAGGCTCCAGGCTCTGAGCTGTCAGCACAGAGCCTGATGCAGGGCTCGAACTCATGAACTGTGAGATCATGACCTGAGCCAAAGTCGGACACTTAACTGACTGAGCCACCCAGGCACCCCTTAACATTTTTTAAAAAAGTTTTATTTATTTAAATAATCTCTTCCCCCAATGTGGGGCTGGAACTCAAGACCCTAAGATCAAGAGTCTCATGCTCTTCTGACTAAACCAGCCAGGCACCCCAAATAAATACATATAAAAAAGGGGGGGGTGAGGTAAAGATTTGAAGTAGAATAGGAAGGGGAGACAGGCAAAGGTGAGTGTGTAGGGGTGAAAGAAAAGTTTTGAAAATCTATAGGGAATAAAAAAATAAATTTTATTTCCCCATCTGGCCTTTGAAAAGTCAGAGGTCCAGGGTGCCTGGGTGGCTCAGTCGGTTAAGCTGCCAACTTCGGCTCAGGTCATTATCTCACGGTTCGTGGGTTCGAGCCCTGCATCGGGCTCTGTGCTGACAGCTCAGAGCCTGGAGCCTGCTTTGGATTCTGTGTCTCTTTCTCTCTCCTCCCCCACTCCTGCTCTGTCACTCTCTCTCAAAATTAAATAAACATTAAAAAGCAAAAGAAAAGAAAAGAAAAGTCAGAGGTCCTACCCCAAGGCATCTGGTAGGAGGACAGAAGCCCTCTGGGGCAGGGAGAGTTAAATGTGGGCAGGATCCAACTTTCTTATAATTGTCAAATTTTGTCATTTGGGTTTTTATGGCAATTTTCGTTTCTACTTTAACCAAGTATGCAGAGGTTTCTGACTCTATTTTACCTCTTGCAATAAATAGGCTCCCCTGAAAATGAAAAGAGAAAGAGGCATGATGATTTAGCAACTAGGATAAATAAACCTTTGAAAAGCATAAAGACCCAGAGGCACCTGGCTGGCTCAGTCAGAGGAGCATGTGACTCTTGATCACGGGATCATGAGTTTGAGCCCCATTTTGGGTGTACAGATTTCTTAAATAAATACATAAACTTAAAAACAAAAAGCAGAAAGGGGGCAGCTGGGTTTGGTTCAGGTCATGATCTCGCAGTCTGTGAGTTCAAGCCCTGCATCGGGCTCTGTGCTGACAACTCAGAGCCTGGAGCCTGCTTTGGATTCTGTGTCTCCCTCTCTCTCTGCCCCTCCCCCGCTCGTGCTCTGTCTCTCAAAAATAAATAAACCTTAAAAAAAATTTAAAAAGGCATAAAGACCTGAAAAGGGCTTATGAAGTAGCAAGGATAAAAAAAAAAACAGAAAATAATGTAGACAAAGAGAGCAGCAAAAGTGGAATAAGGCGTGAGAGTACCTGGGACTACCTGTTTCTCCATAATTACCATCTGATGATTTTGGTGTGCTATTTAGAGCCTGGAATTTGGAATTCAGATTGGATGTTAGATATGGTTTTAGGCCAAAGGGAACCGTGAGCTGTGCTGGGTTGGGTGAAGTCAAGGAGGTGAGATTTCAAATGCTCAGGTGTGGGGAGTGAAGAAGGGGAAGAGAGCTTTTGGATCTCAGTGAGTCAATAAGCAGGCGAGAAGGAATCCACTGGGATTTGGGCAGCAGAATGTCAATTATTAATGTTCTTCACCATCAACACCATCACCATCATTTTTTTTAAACCTCAAAGACATGTAATTACACAAATATACTCATACATTTGTTTCTTGGCTCACTATTTTCATAAAGCCAGACACAACTCCATTTTTTCTCGTTTTCTCTTGTATTGAATATACATGAAGCATTGTTTATAACAATAGTAAACATTGTGAATGATCATCACTAAGAGAATTATTTATTACAAAATTGTTTCCCTCCTTTTCTAAAAAATAAAATCTCTCCCCAAACCATCATTTAAAAAAAATTTTTAATGTTTATTTTTGAGAGAGAGAGACAGAGAAAGACAGAGCACGAAGGGGGAAAGGGCAGAGAGAGAGGGAGACATAGAATCCAAAGCAGGCTCCAGGCTCTGAGCTGTCAGCACAGAGCCCGACACAGAGCTCAAACCCACGAACCCCAAGATCATGATCTGAGCCGAAGTTGGACGCTCAACCAACTGAGCCACCCAGGTGCCCCCCCCATCATCACTTTTTTAATTCTCCCCAGACTGGGTTTCATTTTAGCCAAACCCATATTCTATCTTAACTAGGTTTTCTTTTTCACCCTGCTTTTCTTTTTTCTTATTGCAACATCGTTTATGAACATTGGAAATAAAGTGAATGGACCCTCTTTGTTTGAGTTACACTTATTTAGCCTCCACTCCCAGTCTCATTTTCCTATATACCTGAAACCATCTGTTTATATATGTTAGATTTGTGGATAGAATAGAATTTTTAAGTGTTGTTCAATTTATAATATTTTCTTTAATGGCTTGTCCTTTCATGCTTAAGGATATTTATTTTATTCTACATCAAGATCATCAAGATAATTTCCAATATATCTCTTTTAAAGATACATGGAGTGGGGGGTGACATTGACAGGTATGATACACACAGTTGTGCAGGGGGTTACACACATTTGTAACTAGAAACTGAAATATGACTCATTTATTTCCTTACCAGAAATGAAAGTAAATGAGACTAAGATAATGGGAATAATTTTGAATCTGCTTCTGTTGCTTAAACTGTAAATAAATTGCTGGATTTTAATTATTGCAAGTAACAGATTACTTGTGACACATTTTGCAACTGTGGAGTTTTATCTTTGGGGAATCTATAGCGGGCAAATTGCAATCTCTAGCAAAGTTATAAATGCATATATTCCTGTGGCTCATAGCTTCCATTTCTGAGAATTTAGCCTACAGTTCTGTCTGTGCACATGTGCTTTACAATTTGTAAATAGAACATTGTTTTTAAATTGCAAAAGATTGTGGGCACGTAGGTGGCTCAGTCAGTTAAGTGTCTGACTCAATTTCTGCTCAGGTCATGATCTCATGGTTCATGAAATCGAGCCCTGCATCAGGCTCTGTGCTGACAGCTCAGAGCCTGCTGCATCAGGCTCTGTGCTGACAGCTCAGCTCAGAGCCTGCTTGGGATTCTCTCTCTCCGTCTCTCTTTGCCCCTCTCCCACTTACATGTGCATGTTCTCTCTCTCAAAATGAATAAATAAACATTTAAAAAGAAATAAATTGCAAAAGATTGAAAATAACCCATATTTCCTTCAATAAGGGACTGATGAAACAAATTATAGTACATTCACACAAGGAATACTATGCAGCAATAAAGTAAAACAAGATAATGAGGAAATTATTTTCATGCCATTGTACAAAATGGATTCTAGGGTGTCTAACCTTGTTTAGTGAAAAAAAAGTAAGGTGGAGGACAACATATATAAATGCTTCTTTTTGGGGGCACCTGTCTGGCTCAGTCAGTAGATCATGTAACTCTTGATTTTGGGATTGTGAATTTCAAGCCCCACATTGGGTGTAAAGATTACTTAGGAGAAAAAAATCTCAAAAAAATGCTTCCTTTTGAATAAAAGAGTCAGAATATATTTGAACTTATATATATATTTTTGAACTTGTATTTTAATATGTACATACATATATGCCTACATATGTATGCATATATATACATATATATATATATAGATATACAGATAAATTCTGAAAGGGGGCGCCTGGGTGGCTCAGTCAGTTAAGTGTCTGGCAGTCTGCTTGGGACTTCTCTCTCTGCCCTCCTCTGCTTGTACTCTCTTTCTCTCTCTCAAAATAATTAAATGAACTAAAAAAAAAAAACCTGTATGACATTAAAAAAAGAAATCCTTAAAGGTTTCCTAAGAATGTAAGAATAGTGGTTAACCAGTAGAAACAGGACCGATGAGGGATAAGAATTTGAGGGAGACTTTGTATTGTATACCTTTTATATAGTGTCTGGCATTTGAACCATATGACATAGCATTACCTATTTAAAATTAAATTATAAAACTTTTGGGGAGTGGAGTACCACCAGATTTACAGACTGTTCATTTAATCAACTTCTTTAACCTCCGTTCCATTCCTTTACTCCTTAGGGCTAAACTCCTCCTCCTTTCTCTTTATCTCTGGATTGTCATGAGTTTCAACCCGCAAGAAAAATGTATTAAGTATGCTTAAATTACAAGGAACAGTTCTAGGTATTGGGGCTCCCAAGGTACAGAGTTGAACAGGACAGAGTCCCTTGAAGTGGTCCAGGTGGATTTTATCACTCTTTTTCGTAGCTAGGACAAGAATAAAAAATGTTCTCTCCTTTTCCTCTTCTCCCTCCCTTCTTATAATCTTGCAAAATGCTGGAAATTCCTACTTAATTCTCCTCCCCCTCACTTGGAGAGCACTAAGGCTTGGGGAGCTCAAGAACTTTCCATCAGGTCCAGACTGGAAGACCTCAGGCCAGGGCCAAGACTCAACTTGCTTCCCTTGGGCCCCTGGCGCCTTGTAAAGGTTCTTGGACCTCTCAGATGCTGCTGTGACTGTGGTTTCCGGCTTCCTGAGTTCTCACACTCAGCTGGGTGCTGCAGATATCATACCCCAGTTCCTGCTCTGTAACCTGACATGCTCAAGCTTGGTGATACTCTGAGTATATTGGGGTCTGTTGAGTATGAGTCACAGCTGAGGGGCTTGCTTTTCTATTTTAGTTTTCTCCTTTACCCTAGACAGATTCATTGTAAATAACTTGGGGTTGCATAAGGATAGAGTGTAAAGGTTTGCTGGGTAGAGGCTGAGAAAGTTTATTTTTCTAATTGAATATCCTATCGCATGTTAGGCCTTTAGTTCTGCTTCTCTTTAGCCAGGGACATTTTTGAATACTGTACGTATGACGAATCTAGGAAGGAAGCAATCAGAACATCATTTATACAGAACTTTGCAATTTGTAATACATATTCTCATATGCTATTTAACTTAAATGTGACAATTTAAGAAGAAAAGTAATGAAGAGATGTGATGCTTAGGGAGCGAAAGGACTTTGTGTAGCTACTGAATGCCTCTTATGCTGCTGTATACCTTGTGTGTGTGCACTATTTGGTGGTGGAGTTGTCATTTTACAGGCTGGGGCCAGAGTTCTAAATTGGTTGGATACTTAGCAGGAGAGATTCAACTCTGTGGAACTGAGGCTGCTTTACATTCATTCTTTCACTCATTAACTAATTGCAACTATTAGTTGAATGGCTATCTTGTACAAAGAAATGTTCTATCTATCTAAGAAATAATTGGGAGGTTGAGACCGACTACTAGTGAGATGCTGAAAAGGCTCTTAAGGCCCAAAGATGGATGCTGCTAAGGAGGCAGTGGTAAAACCAGGCTTTTGATCAGAATTTGGCAAACTGGAGTAGTTCTGTGACTAGCAGCCAGTGAACATCCAGCTTAGAAGAAGCTGGCAAGCAGGTTTTGCAGCGATCAGAAAGAGTTTTAACTCCCAAGGTACTTTATTCATATCTGTATCAAGTTATTTTTGCCTGGCCACCATCAGCTCTCCCCTCCCTTCCCAAGTTGCGGGAATATCCTTAGGGGCAGATTGCTCCTCTCCTCTTTCCCTGGCAGGCTGGACTAATCCATGTGACCTGGGATTGACCAATCAACAGTGGCTCCTGGCCAATTTTTTTTTTTTTTTTTTTTTTTTTTTTGCCTCTTAAAGGATGTTAGGATTGAATCCCAGCTGTGGTGTGTGGTGCTGCTGGAAGAAGCAGCTGCTTCTTGGTGAAGCTGCTTTTCTGTTTGCTGATTTTCCAAGCCTGCCCTCCTCCATGCTGTCGGCCCTCAATATCCTTTTTTTTTAAATTTAAGTTTATTTATTTATTTAGAGAGAGAGAGTGAGAGCACATGTGTGAGCAGGGGAGGGGTGGAGAGAGAGAATCCCAACCGGGCTCCGTGCTGTCAGTGTAGAGCCCGAGGTGGGGCTTGATCTGACAACTGTGAAGTCAGGACCTGAGCCGAAATCAAGAGTCAGCTGCTTAATTTCCTGAGCCACCCAGGTGCCCTGTCCTCAATATCCCTGTAATGTATTTCTCTTCTGCTTGTGTTAGCAACACTATCAGTGATTGTACTTGCAACAGCCAAAAAGAATTTTAACTTACAGGGGTGCCTGAGTGCCTTAGTTAGTTGAGCGTCGACTTTGGCTCAGGTCATGATCTCACAGTTTGTGAGTTTGAGCCCTGCGTCGGTCTCTGTGCTGACAGCTCAGAGCTTGGAGCCTGCTTCGGATTCTGTGTCTCCCTCTCTCTCTCTGCCCCTTCCCAGCTCACACTCTGTCTCTCTGTCTCTTAAAAATAAATAAAAATTAGAATTTTAACTTACAAATTGTGATGATTTCTTTTTTTTAAAGTTTTTTTTTTAAAGTTTATGTATTTATTCAAGAGAGTCAGAGAGAATGAGCAGGGGAGGGGCAGAGAGAGACAGAGAGAGAGAATCCCAAGCAGGCTCCTCACCCTCAGTGCGGAGCCTGAAGTGGGGCTCAAGCCTATCAACCAAGAGATCATGACTTGAGCAGGAAACAAGAGTTTGACACTCAACTGACTGAGCCACCCAGATGCCCCCAATCTGTGATGATTTCTTTACCAGCCTTTGAGATCCTTGAGAGTACGGCCTAAATCTCATTCTGCCAGGTGTCTTTGGTGCCCAGCTCAAGCCTGGGCCTCAGTGCATACAGGCTGAAGGAAAGAAACATATTGTATTTATGTGGGACTATCAAGTCTGGGACTCTTGACATTACTATGGTTGTGGGACAACAAATTATATGCTACAACAGCCACTAACATTTGAACAATTTCACATTAATAAACATAAATCAAGAAGATCCTGGGAAGGTCCTTTCTTTCTGTGTTGGAGCACTTAGCTGAGTTTATGCAGGTGGTTCTAGTCCTCAAATTCCTGAAAAAATTTTTTATTATGGAATATTTCACAAATTTTCATTCTATCTTTGGGCAGGGGCCACACTAATCTTGGTATTGTTATAATTTTTGTATATGTGCTGCCAAAGTGAACACAACTGAAGATTTTGTCCCTGGTTTCTCAGAATCTCTTCCTAAGCATTGCCCTCTTATTCCATTGGGAAAACATTTTATACTCTTTTGGTGTGGCTGCAACGCTGATCTTGCTCCCCAGAGGCAAACTATAGGTCTTAATCATACCAGCAATTGGAATCCTTTCCTAGGAGTTAATGAGGCAAAGTGGAGGAGGTATTAGTACAAAGACCCCGAGGCCGCAAACAACCTGGCTTGAGCAGGGAACGTTGGGAAAGCAGGATGTGAGAAAATGTGAGACAGGTAGGTTAGGTTCAGACAGGTAGGGTAGGTTTAGACTTTGAAAAGCCTGGTTGATAGGCTACCGTGAAGATTAAGATTTCAATCCGAAGAACAGTGGGCAACGGGCTTTGAGCCGGGATGGTTGTGATTATACTTGAGTTTTGAAAAGCTTTCACCTCTGTGTGTTAAGAATAGATTGTAAGGGGAAAAAGGTAATAGGATGGAGGGGACCACCATCATCTAAGAGAGGTGGCTTAGGCTGGAGTGTTGGCAATGGGATGGAGAAAAGTGGGAGGCTTCGAGATGCCTTTAGGAGGCAAAATTAACAGGTGATGAATAGTGTCCAGTCCCATGCTTCGTGTGACCTCAGTGGTTACGGGTGAGTGCGGACTTCGTGCTGTGGATCAGGAGGCCGGCCCAGTTCCCGCGCGTCAGGGCAGTGGGCGTGGCCCGCCGGAGCCGTCGCCACAGGGATCGGGTGGGGCGGGGCCGAGGGCGGGGCAGCTGGGGCGCTGCGTCACTCGGTGGTGGCGATGGTGCGTGTGTGTGGGGGGCGGGGGATACGCTGGGCGCGTCCCAGGGGTCACGTGGTGCGCAGCACGCAGAGTCCTTCTGTCGGTTGGTCCTGGAGCGGCGCAGCCGGAGCGGGGCTGTGAGGTGAGCTCGCGGCGAGGCGCGGCGAGGAGAAGCCGGCTGGTCGGGGCCGGGTTGGGCCGGGCCCGCGCCGTGCGCGCGCTGTGCTAGCGGGAGCGGTGACGACGGCCACCGCTACTTGGGTCCCCTGCCCGGCCTCGCTCCGGTCCCGGCCCCGCTCGCCCAGCCCGGAGGGAGGCCCCGGGACCGCTGCTGAGAGCGTGGCGGGCGTGCGAGCGGCGCCCAATCCCCGGGGCTGCCCTAGGGAATGACGGCGGCCGCGGCCAATCAGCGCCGCCCGAGGGGGCTGGGCCGCGGGGTGCGGGCTTGGGGCGCGGAGCGGGCCGTGTTGGGGGTGGGGGTTAAGGGCTAGGGCTAGAACCTGGGCTGTGTGGCCCCCGAGAGCTCCGCCACCATCCCCTGCTGTTGCCTTGTGCTTTGGGAACGCATTTTCTTTTATTGGCTCTTTTATCCTATTCTGGGGAGCACACCCCATTCTCAAGCTCCTGACTATGGGAGTGTCCCCTTTCTCTATAGTTTAGAAAATGTGGTGCACCCCCTTTCTTAAACTCCAGCCCTGGGATTTATCTTAATTTCCAAAACCCCTCAAACTGAGGATGTACCCCATTTCCCAAGCACCCCCTCCTAAACTGGGAGGACACTACCTTTTCCGAGCCTCAATTCTGAATACGCACTCCCTTTCAAATTTTGGGGTTTGCCCCATTATCGAGTCTGAAATCTGGGGTCCAGTAACCAACGTGTTGGGGGTACTTATATTCCCATAAATCCAAGGAAGAATCCCATTTTCCAGGCCCCAGATCTTGGAACATGCTTTCCAAGATTTCTTAAATTTGGGGGCCACTTCTTTTCCCATCCTTCAAAAGTTGGGGTGCACCTCATTTTCAGAGTCTACTGAAAAAGTGCAATCCAAATCCTGAAGTTTAAAGGTAGATGTTTGCAGTTGCACAAATAAAGGAATTCACTGCGTTTTCTAGTTACTGTATTCGTGGGGTTGCACCCATTTTCATGAGTTCCTCAAATTGAACTACCTTATTTCCTGGGAGAGATTGGTTTTCGTTCTGAGTGTATTTATTTCCGGTGCCTTCAGGATGTACAGAATCCACCCTTTTGGTTACACAGTTCTCAGGGTGCAGCCACCTTCCTGATGCTTCTTAAATCTCGGAGGACACACATTTTTTCTAAGTCCTCTCATTCCTTGGCCATGATCTTTGGTTCTTCAGCATGCCTATCCTTTTAAGCTTTTCTGATATCCAAGACATTTTCATTCCTCAATTTCCTTTCCTCTTTGGAACCCCATTTCCCTTTTAGGTGGTCTCCCTGTTTGGTCAGGGCACCCATTTCCTCTTCCTTTGGTGAATGCATATCTTTCTTAAGCACAGCACTTTCTCTGCTTCTGTGTCCTTTTTTCAGAGCACACTTCCTATAGTCACACCTCCTGAATTCCCCTCCCCAAGGGGAAGATTTCCCCCTCCTAAAGGGTGCCTGCATGTGTGTCTACTTTATCTTTTATTTTTCTGCCTACTACTAACAAACTCTTATATCTTGGCTTGCCCCCTCCCATTTTCTGCATTTTTCTGGTTTCTAACTCCCTTTGGACACCGCTCTGCTTACTGCTGTCTTTAGAGATTTTCCCTTTTCTACTCCTTGTACTGGAGGTGGCCTCAGGTCCAGGACTGCCTTACCCCCAGCACGGATTTAAACTGGAAAGGAATCCCTTCACATTTCTTTGGTTGTTCACAGGACTCTTAATTATCCGGGTGGTTTGCTTCCTATAATATTCTGGTTAGATGGGTACTGTGTTCTCTTTTGCTTTTTTCCCCCTGTATTGGGGAAAAAAATCTGAAGAGATTCTTCTAGGCTTGCTTCCAGCTCATAAGCTTTCTCCCTACATTGGCTTTCTTCCTTTTATCAAGAAAAGAGGTCATTTAGAGGAATCTCTTCGTCACTCTTTTTGTTCTTGTCTCTGGGGTGCAGGTGGGGGATGGATACTTATCTCTCCCCATCATTTTCTCATGTGTCTGCTAAACCTTGTTCCCAATCCCCACCTTAAAATCCCCAAATATCTGGAACCTCTTGTCTTTTAAAAGCCTCTCAGTAGGTTCTTTCTTTTGTATTACCCTCTGCCTTTCCAGATCTTATTCAGGGCTTCTCTGCCTGAACCCCTAACCGGATTAATTTCTCCACAGCTGGAATCCCAAGTGCTTATGGGATAATGATACATCTGACCTTTCTCCCTTTTGGGAAGTACTTGAGTGTGCAGCTGTATGAGGCCTCAGTTGGGGAGAGAGTTTGGGCCTGAGAAGCTACACTGTCAGGTTGAGGCAGGAAGGTACTGCATTTTCAGGACCATGTCCTTCTGAATCTAATTTGGAGATTGGATGTTTGCCAAGCACCTGCTTCTTAGGGATGCTGGGGGATTTAATGATATTCCCAGGAACCTGTAGGAATTAATGGGGCTTGTGGAAAAGTGCTCTGAACTCAGTGTTGGAACTTGAATAAAATAACCATTATTGTATTTTCAGAACAACTAAGCTGTTTTTTTTAATTTATTAAAGAATTTTTTAAATGTTTTATTTAATTTTGAGAGAGAGAGCGTGAGCAGGATTGGGACAGAGAGAGAGAGGGAGACACAGAATCCAAAGACAGGCTCCAGGCTCTGAGCTACAATTAAGCTGTTTTATATTTCATATTCATAGAAGCCCTAGAGCTAAGGTGTTTTATTTCAGGAAGTGAAATGTATGCCACATTTAGATCATACGGTCGTTAGTTAAGTACCAAATTGATTAAAAAACATTGGAAGTCTGAGCAGTACCTAATAAAATGATTATAGAAAGTGAGCAGGTATTTTGTCTCTTTAATATGCCTGTTTGTTACTTTATTTGTTTGGTACTGCTATATACAGTGCATCTGTAAAGTATTCTATATCGGTGCTTCTCAAACTTGCCTGTGATATAAATCACCTATAGGGGGAGGGTCTTGCTAACAACATGCTCATTTTTATCTAGTAGGTTTTAGGGTGGGACCTCAGTATCTGCATTTCTAATTCCCAGGTGATGCTAATGTTACTAAACTATACTTTGAGTAGTGGGTTTCTGTACACAAAGCCACGGATGTCTCTGGAAACAAAAAGGTGGTGGTTAGCCTTTTGCTGGGGTATTATTTTCCACTTTCTCTTTATCCAGAGACATCCCCTCAAGTTTGTACAAGGCCATGGTCCCCTTCTGAGGATTATGAGTTATACTTACTTACAGTTATTCTAGCATTTAGCTTTTATTTTTTTTAAAGGCTTTTTTTAAAGTTTTTATTTTTGACAGAGAGAGAGCGCGCGCGTGAGCGAGCGCGTGCTCGAGCAAGTGAGTGTGAGCTGGGGAGGGGCAGAGAGAGGGAAACACAGAATCTGAAGGAGGCTCCAGGCTCCTTCAGCGGTCAGCACAGAACCTGATGAGGGGCTCAAACTCAAACTGAAATCATGACCTGGGCCAAAGTCAGACGCTCAACCGACTGAGCCACCCCGTCGCCCCATCATTTAGCTTTTAAAACCATAGCTAAAATTTCTTCGTGAGTTTGAATTTCTATGTATTTTGTCAAATTTAAATGCTTAAATATTTCTTGTTTAATTGGGAACAAAATTCTTTTTTTTTTGTTTGTTTATTTATTTTGAGAGAGAGAGAGAATGAGCAAGGGAGGGGCAGAGAGAGAGGGAGACAGAGAATCCCAAGTAGGCTCTGCACTGTCTGTGGAGCTCCATCTCATGAACTGTGAGATCATGACTTGAGCTAAAATCAAGAGTTGGACACTTAGCCGACTGAGCCACCCAGGCACCCCTAATTCTTTTTTTTTTTTTATTAAGTAAACTTTGTGCCCAACATGAGGCTCAAACTCATAACCCTGAGATCAAGAGGTGAGTGCGCTACTGACTGAGCCAGCCAGGTGCTCCAATTGTCAACATCATTCTTGACATAGAGTCTTCTAGTGAATACTTCAGAGCCAATATAGGAGTTAGCCATCTTGTCTCTCTAGTTCTTCACTTATCCTACTGTGGGTTGGAAGTCTGAGATACCCCAAGTCAGCAGGGTCCTAGGTGTTTGAATTTCCAAGGAGTCCTTGGTTTTCTAGGTCTGCAAATGGGCCTGGGAAAGGCAGGTCTCTGGACCTTGGATAGAAGCTCCTGGCTTATCTCTGCGTGAGAGCTTCACAAAGGGGAACGCTGATGGGAAGGTGACAATCTTTGATGGGGATTCTATGCTTGGGATGCTGTTTCCGTTTTTGTACCAACATCTCTATTTCTAAGCCTTAGTGGGTTTTCCCTCCCTAAATGTCTTAAGCTATCTGTACCTTTTTCCCTGGCTGTCATCTGTCATGGCCTTTTCCAGCATGATTCTGTTCTGGGCCCTAATCAGGACAAACCTGAATGACTAGACTATTTTGTGTCCTGTGCCTCCCCCTCCCCCTCATCCTTCACATGAATGTCAGATCCTCTTCAGTAATGGATTTGATCTGGATTTGGCTCTAGTCCCAGCTCTTCCACTCACCGTGAGACCTCAGGCAAGTCACTTAATGCTACTGGGCCTCATTCTCCCCATTTGTAAAACGAGGGGCTGATTATCTCCAAGGTTTACCCTGCCTCTGAGTCTTTGTTAGTACCTTGCTTAGAAACCCCGTGTCTGTGGGAGCTTGTTGTTAGCAGATCTGATTTCCTTCACGTGCTCTGTTGGGCAGGCTGCCAATCATTCCCTCGTCCTAGTCACTCCTGCCACTGCCTCTTTTCTAGCCTAGGCAGCCAGCTTGTCCTCACACCCAACTTCAGCATACTTCTGCCTTCATGTCCTCTGCCAGTTCCATGCCTTACTTCATTCAAAATTGCCTAAAGTTCTCAGGGTTCTTACTAAAGAAGTTCCTTCAATGTTAGGTACATCCCTGAATCACAAAGAGGGAGTCTTGTAGTTTACGTACAACCATGTTTGTAAGTTCTCTTATCTGATATGTATTTATATGTTTTCTTCTCTTCCCCACCCCAACTTTCTTTTTTGCTTTGAATTAGCAGGATGGGTAGAATGAAATTTAAAAATGAAGCAGGTAGTTTGCTTTTGGCTGGAGTTTGAGGAAAGTGTGATGTAATGCTTTTAGTCTTCTTCTCC
The DNA here is from genome assembly GCA_028646485.1 of Cryptoprocta ferox. Classification (NCBI taxonomy): domain Eukaryota; kingdom Metazoa; phylum Chordata; class Mammalia; order Carnivora; family Eupleridae; genus Cryptoprocta; species Cryptoprocta ferox. The sequence goes on along the minus strand of CM053576.1, from coordinate 22,117,797 downwards.
CAAAGGTCTTGCAGATCAGTTGGAATCGGCTACCTGGTACTTCTTCCAGGGCTTTTAAGGTGTTCAGACTCCCTCTGTGTAATTTGAAAGTGTATCCTGAGTGCAAACACTACTTAAAGATGACTTCCAAGTGCTTTTCTTCCTAAGGACACACTCAGCCATAAAACCTCAGACAAGAGATTGCTAAAGGGGATAAGTAGATTTCAAATAACTTCATCAGTGAGTAAAACTAACAGTTCTTTGAGAACACCTGATTATCCTTAAAGGCAGTTGCTGACACTGCCTGGAAATCAGGGCTCAAGGTTGTCTATAACTCCCCAGCCTTCCTTCCTTTCTCAGAGCTACTTGGGGGAAATTTACAGTTTTCAAGATAAACATTCTTTATTTTTTTATGTTTTTATTTTTTATTATTGAGACAGAAACAGAACATGAGTTGGGAGGGGCAGAGAGAAAGGGAGACACAGAATCTGAAGTAGGCTCCAGGCTCTGAGCTGTATGCACAGAGCCCGATGTGGGGCTTGAACCCACAAACCGTGAGATCATGACCTGAGCCGAAGTTGGACGCTTAACCGACTGAGCCACCCAGGCGCCCCAAGATAAACATTCTTTAAACCAAAATGTGTGTTTAGTTAGAGCTTCCTTGGTTAGATTGTAAGCTCAGAGAAAGGGAGGATGTTCCTGTTTTATTCATCTCTCTCAGCAACTGCCCCTTATAGGTTGTTGACTGACTAACCTTAACTTAGGGTACTACTGAAAATTGAAACCCTGATTTATAATGCTGTGACAACTTTGCTAGGTCTTGGGCTAGGTATCCAGCTGTTCTTTGCTTTCTTTGACCAAATAATGGAAGTAACAAGCTTGCAGAAATCCCATAAAATTTTAGGATCCTGGTGTGAGTCACCTAGCATAAATAGGGCAGTTTGTATCAAAGGGAGGTGGTGCCTGGATCCATGCACTTGGGGGAAGGATTTAAAATGATGGTTTGTGGGTGCCTGGCTAGCTCAGTTTGTAGAGCACGTGACTCTTAATCTTGGGGTCGTGAGTTCTAGCCCCACACTAGGCATAGAGCTTACATTAAAAAAAAATGAGGGCACCTGGGTGGCTCAGTCAATTAAGTGTCTGACTCTTGGTTTTGGCTCTAGTCATGATCTTGAAGTTTATGGTTTTGAGCCCTAGCCTTCTTGGGAGTGTCTCTCCCCCCTCCCCCCTCCCCCCCTCCCCCTCTCTCCCTCCACCTTCCTGGCTCACGCTATGTCTCAAAGTAAATAAACTTTAAAAAAAAAAAAAAAAGATGGTTTGATTTCATGATTTGACGAGAGCTTATCCCATGTCAGGAACGTAGTCCTAGAATTTTAAAGGCTGACTCCCAGGCATCTAAGATGACCATTTCAAGTTCTCTTTTTCTTAGTAGAGACCTGATTTAAAAAAAATTTTTTTATGTGTATTTATTTTTGAGAGAGAGACAGAGTGCAAGTGGGGAGGGGCAGAGAGAGAGGGAGACACAGAATCTGAAGCAGGCTCCAGGCTCTGAGCTGTCAGCACACAGCCCGACGTGGGGCTTGAACTCATGAACCGCAAGATCATGACTTGAGCTGAAGTCGGACGCTTAACTGACTGAGCCACCCAGGTGTCCTGAGACCTGACTTTTAAGAGGTCTCTTTCTCACATGGAAAAGGTGCATAGCAAAGTGGATTGACATACCTTTGTTGCTTCTACAGGTGCACAGGTGTCGGGATTTCTAGATTGTGGAAACCTGGCCTGGAAATGTGGATATTTTACAATAATAATAAACATAGCCACCATTTTTTTGAGCACTCTCTTGGAGCTTATTGAATCTTTACAATTTATCTATTATCCTCATCTGGTAGACGTGGAAACTGAGACTGAATAACTTGTCCAAGGTCATTTGGCTAATGGAGTCCAAGTTTCTTTGCAGTGTTCTTTTTTATTTTTATTATTATTATTATTTTAAATATGCAACACTTCACAAATTTGAGTGTCATCTTTGCACAGGGGCCATGCTAATCTTCTCTGTATTGTTCCAGTTTTCATATATGTGCTGCCAAAGCGAGCATGATCCCAGTGCTCTTACATACTTAAATGCCTTATTTCCCCCCAGAGGTTTGATTAAACTTTAATTATAATATCAAACAGGTGGCAGTCTGGAACTCAGCACGAGGTACTACTGAGAGAAGAGGTGGCCTTGCCATTTCATCCCAGATTTTGTTCCTGACCATGCAAACATCCCTCAGTTGTAGAAGCCAAACTCTTCTAGCTCAGGCTGCCTTTTTCCCTTTCTTGAGTCTCCTGAGCGTGGCTGATTTGTGCTGTTTGACTGTCCCTTGGTCCCATGAAGTGGTGAATGCTGTCCAGTGTGGTTTTTTTTTTTTTCTTTTCTTTTTTTAAGTAGGCTCCATGTCCAGTGTGGAGCCCAGCATGGGGCTTGAGCTCACCACCCTGAGATCAAGACCCGAGCTCAACTGACTGAGCCACCCTGGCTCCTCCAATATGATTTCATGAGTAGGAAATTGGTTATTTTGTGATCTATATAAGAATTATACCTCTGTAATTCCGAAAGGCAAGATAGTTAAAGAGGCCACCTATCATATCCAGGCTGTATGGGATGTGGTGGCAAGAAGCAGGATTTGGAGGCAAAATGCCTGAGTTTGAGTTCTATCACCTGCCATTATCTTGGGACTACACATAACTTGGGCATGTGGCTTAAACCTCTTGGGCTTCTCACCATGGCATGGGCAGCGGAGGCAGACTTCCAGCATAAGAGTTACTTAACCTCTCTGGACCTCTGTTTCTTCACTCAAATATCAGCATATCTGCCTCACATTGATCATTGGAGGTAGCAGTAAATGTTACCCTTTCCTTCCATTCCCTAATCTTTAAAATGGGAGTAAGAAAACTTAATGTATAGGGTTATGAAAATTTGGTAAACTGCGAAGAGTTCAGTGTATGTTACTGTTATTCTGTTTTATTTCTCACAAATTGTTTTTAAAACCTCTTCATGTTGTTTGTTAGTTGCATTTTATCTGTAACTATATCAGTAGTATCTAAGAGGGAAAGGTACTTAAAATTTTTTTTTTCATTTTTACACAGAACAACTTAATAGTAATCCCTTAATGTCATTAGTGTGCAGATATCCCAGGGCCTCATTTATATTTATTTCCAAAGACCTTGTTATTATAATTTTTTTCAGTTTATTTATTTTGAGAGAGGGAGCACGCACACACATGTGTGCATGAGCAGGGTAGGGGCAGAGAGAGGGAGAGAGAGAATCCTTAAGCAAGCTCCCTGTTGTCAGCACAGAGTCCTGGGCCTTGAGCTCATGAACTGTGAGATCATGACCTGAGCTGAAATCAGGATTTGGATGCTCAACTGACTGAGCCATCCAGGTGCCCCACCAAAGGTCTTACTTTTAAAAGTAGTATAAATATAGTGGGTCTTGGAGGAGGTCCTGGCTTTCAAAGCCCAGCTCTTCTACCTGACCAGGTGACCATGGGCAAGTTACTTGGTTTAAGCCTCCTTTTCTTCTGTAAAATGAGATAATACTGCCAACTTCTCGGCATTGTTGAGAATAAGATATTTGTCAACGAGTTAGCCTGTGAAATAAATGTTAGCTATTTCCTGGTATTAATGAAGGCCATGGGGTGCCTGGTTAGCTCAGTTGGTAGACTCTTGATCTTAAGGTTGTGAGTTTGAGCCCCATATTGGATGTAGAGCCTACTTAAAAAAAATAAAAAAGCATTATATATATATATATGCCATGAATATAAATTAATATTTAAAGAATAAGGTAATTAGTTGACTATTAAATAATATATCTGTCATTAAAACCCCATATGCAGTGAAACAGTTGTAATTCAGGAACATGTCTTTGTAGGGCCCATGGAGTAATGACTCCGTATCTAAATTGTTTGCTTGGAGTGCCTGAGTGGCTTAGTCGGTTAAGCGTCCAGCTTCGGCTCAGATCATGGTCTCATGGTTTGTGGGTTGGAGCCCCATGTCGGGCTCTGTGCTGACAGCTCAGAACCTGGAGCCTGCTTCGGATACTGTGTCCCTCTCTCTCTCTGCTCCTACCCCATTCATGTCTTGTCTCTGTCTCTCTCTCAAAAATAAAAACATTAAAAAATTTTTTTCTTTCGTGATATAGTGATACTTCAATTAAGGAGTCCCGTAAGAATAGCTTAGTTATATTTTATAAAGGCTCCCCTTCTCTGAAAGGAAGCCACACAAACCCACTCCACAGTTACCAGCATTTATAGACTAGAGCTCCTGTGACTGAATACAACTTTTCTTTAGGCCCAGGGAGCAAAATTGTGGTCTGTCTTCAGGTGCCTCATTTCCCTGTGCCTTGCCTTCCTCCCCCGTCCCTAAAGAGTAATAATGGTTCCTACATTTGTCTGTGGAACCTCTGAGTGATTGTCTCCTTGATCCCTACCTCTGTCTAGGGGAATGATACTTGTCTTTTTTCTTGTTTTCAATACCAACGTGCCAGTGAGGAAGTTGACATTTAACAAGCTTCTGACCACCACATAAGGACACGGCTTGTTGAATGCTGAGGATTCCAATGAGTGTTCAAGGCCTGTGAGAGATCATTCAGAGAACTGCAGTTTCAGTGTAGAGTGCTGAGTGCTGTGGCCCAGAGAGCGGGCCACACTGCTGTGGGAGAATGTCAGAGTGGGCTGCTGGCCCTGCAAGCCCTTCAGGGAGGTGTGGAAGGACTGGGCAGAGGAATCAGCTTGTTTGAGCAAAGGTCTTGGAGGTTGGAACTACAAGGGATCTGGCTGTGTGACTACAAGAGCAGTACTCTGAGAGCCAGGCTGTGTGCTAAGTAATTTCTCTCTTCCCAACACGTGTATGAAGGTATGAAGTTGGTACTGGTACCGTTCCTATTTTACAGATGAGGAGCCTGATGCTCAGAGAGAAAATAACTTGTACAAGTTATCTGGAAAATGTTAGAGCTGGGATCCAAACCCAGGCTGTCTCACTCCGGAGTTCTGGCACCTAACCATTGGGCCCCTCTGCTAAGCTTGCCTGCTTTCCTATTTAAAAAACAATATTTTATTTATTTGTTTATTTTTAAAAGTTTATTTTGAGAGAGAGAGAGAGCACACAAGAGCACAAGCAGGGGAGGGACAGAGAGAAAGAGAGAATTCTAAGCCGACTCTGCAATGCCAACATGGAGCCTGACTTGGGGCTGGAACTCACGAACTGTGAGATCATGACCTGAGCCGAAATAAAGAGTCGGATCCTTAAATGACTGCCACCCACGTGCCCTTAGAAAAATTTTTAAAAGTTTTATTTATTTAAGTAATCTCTACACCCCACATGGGGTTTGAACTCACAACCCTGAGATCAAGAGTCACAGCCTACTTTACTATTTTTTTAAAGCTTTAAAAAAAAAAGTTTATTTATTTATTTTGAGGGAGGGAGAGAGAGAGAGTGAACCTGTGTGTGGGGGAAGATCAGAGAGAAAGAATCCGAAGCTGGCTCCACACCGTTCGTGGGGTTCAAACCCATGAACTGTGAGGTCATGACTTGAGCTGAGATTAAGAGTGGGATGCTCAGGGGTGCTTGGGTGGCTCAGTCGGTTGAGCAACCAACTTTGGCTCAGGTCATGATCTTGCGGTTTGTGGGTTTGGGCCCTGTGTCGGGCTCTGTGCTTACAGCTTGCTCAGAGCCTGGAGCTTGCTTCGGATTCTGTGTCTCCTTCTCTCTCTGCCCCTCCCCCATTCGTGCTCTGTCTCTGTCTCTCAATAATAAATAAATGTAAAAAAAAAAAAAAGTGGGATGCTCAACTGATTGAGATGCTCAACTGATCGAGCCACCCAGGTGCCCCAACAGCTTATTTTCTAAACTTTAGTTTTTTCATTTAAAAGATGAGAATTGGGGCACCTGGATGGCTCAGCAGGTTAAGCGTCTGACTTCAGTTCAGGTCATGATCTTGCAGTCTGTGAGTTCAAGCCCCGCATTGGGGTCTGTGCTTACAGCTCAGAACCTGGAACCTGCTTCAGATTCTGTGTCTCCCTCTCTCTCTGTCCCTCCCCCCTCTCATGCTCTGTCTGTCCTTCTCTCAAAAAAAAAAAAAAAAAAGAATCATCATTATCATCATTATCATCATCATCACAAACCTAAAAGATAGACACTAAATGAGATGATAGTTATATAAAGTGCATAGAATAGTGTCTGTAATTAAATAGGCAGTCAGAACATGTCAGTTTATATAAGACAATATTGATTTGGATCTGGGGAGGTTGTGGCCAGGGGCTTTGAGCTCCACTGAAAGCTGTTGTAGTAATTGGATTAGAACTGACGTGGGGGTCTGAATTGGAAGAGATTGAGAAGTAGGTGTTACAAAGTGGTGACTGTGAGTTGGAGGCAAGGGTGATGCCTATGTTTTTAGCTTGGCTCATTGGCCAGCCTCTATCCTTAAACTCTGATGAGGAGAAAAGAAGGAACTTGTGAGGGTTGTGAGGGTAGGATGGTTAGCTCAGTGAGGTTGAGTGAGGTGCCAGAGGTCATTGAGCAAATACATTTTGGAGCCAGGCCTGGGCACTAGGCTCTTTCCACTGCTTCTGGGAAGATCCGCTGATTTGACCAACTCATTCTCGGTAATTTGGAATGAGGAAACTCAAATTGTGTTTCCTGTCTTTTTGAATTTTAATTATGGAAGGAAAAGCTTGGCTTTTGGAGAAAGCATTTCAAGTATCTGTAAAGAGGGTAGAGAATTTGTGGCTTATTTTTTTCCTTCCTCCTTTTCTGATTGCCCCCCTCCCCACCTTTGCTTCCTTCCTTACCCCTTCAAATAAAAGCTTAATTCAGCTCTTAACAGTGTGACCTGGGGAAAGGTGTGAGGAATGGAACTGGTTTTTGCTTTAGACTCAGTCTTCCTTCTGTGTCCTTCAGGAAAAGACAGTAGTGGTGAAGGGGCCCTTGCCCCTACTTCAACCAACTTGTCACCTCCCCAGGACTAAAGACATACTTCTATTCCTTAGTACATTGGATATTTTTTGTTAATATTTCATGATAATATTGACTGTAATCCTTTGTGTCCGATGTCTTTTTTGCTAGTACTACTATTATACAACCATTATATCACCAGTACTGAATATTTAGTATTTACTGTGCTAAGTATCGGACATCCATTAGCTCATTTATTCCTCACAACAACTCCAGGAGGTAGGGGTTGGGTTATCAATTTCATTTTATAGATGGGCAAGCACAGAGAGAGGCTCAGTGGTTTTTCTCATCTTAACTCAGCCAACAATGAGTGGAGCCAGAATTGATCAGAAAGTGAGTCTAAAACCTGTCTCTGCTCCCCCATCCTCCAAGACAGAACTTTGCAGAGTCCCCTTGGAAACTTCCTTCTGTGAGATTGCCGTGTCACTGGACCTGCTGATACTGTTATGCTTTTAGGGGACAACATTGTGGGCTGCAGGGTAGTCAGTTTCCATCTCCTAGTGCTGTGAAGGAAAGGGGAGCTCATTCCCACCGGAGGCACCTTGCCTCTAGGATTTTCCCTTTGCCGAAAAATTTCCCTTGGATCTTCTCATGGTTGTCTCCTGGTCATTTAGAATTCTGCTCAGACCTCAGCTCCTTAGAGTACTTTGTAACAGCCTTATCTAAAGTGGTCTTCCCACGTCACTGGTTCACATTATTTTGTTGGGCTTTTCCCCCCCGACAGAGATTATCTTTGTGTATCTTGTTTATTGCCTGCCTTCCCCATTAGAGAACAGGGTTGGGGTAGTCTTCTCCTCTCGGTATCTATCTCCAGAACCTGGCACATAGGCATTCAGTAAATATTTATTGAATGAAGGAGGCATGAAGCTGGTCTTTCACTTGAAGTGTCCCTCCATTGAAAGGGAGTTGCATTAAGTTTCAGAGGCACCATCACCATTAACTGGAGGTTGAATGCAAGCCTGGTGGTAAGCACTGCTGGGTTATCACAAAGCTTGTTCTGTAGTTGCTGGTGATTGACATTCTTCCCTTGAGTGTCCCAGGGTTTATTTTCCCTTAACTCTGTCTCAGCTGACTTGGTGAAAGGTCTTGTTCCATACCCATCTATCACTTTAATTCTTTATTACTTTAAGCCCTCAGTTTCTTCTTGAGCACAATGGGGTTGCTGAGGGCAGGACCTCCAGTTACCATGGCTATAGTACTCTTTCACCTCTCCCAAAATGAAACCCAGAGTTTTTGTTAGTACATTAACTGTAAATATGAGTTCAGAAAATTCTGCCATTTTTTTAGTACCTACTTTGAGCTAGACAAGTAGGGACTTTGCAGATCTTTTCTCACCTAATCCTTATAGCACCCAAGACAGAGGCCATTATTAATCCTCATTTGATGAGTGAAGAAAGAGAACTCAAAGATGTAACTCATAAATAAGCATATGGTAGTGGTTAAGAATCTGGAGCTACAGGGCCTAAGGTTCAAATCCTGGCTCAGCCTCTTACCAAATGAGTGTCCTAGGATGTCCCTAACTTAGTTCCTCTGTTTTCTCATCTTTACAGTGAAAATTAATGCCACCTACCTCTGCAATTGTTGTAAGGATTACATGACTTAATATAGGTAAAGTTAATTAGCTATTGTTATTATCATTATAAATGTTTTTTAAGTAGGTCTTGTTAGTCGGCCTAAGGGTATTTTCTATCCTCCTTTTGTAAGATTAGCTCACATCATCATTTTATTTTTTAATTCATTTATTCAGCATCTGTTGAGCATTATCATTCCTTTCCTTAATGGAAAGTAGTGGTCCTACTATATTAGGTTTATTTAAAACATTTTTTTTAAATGTTTATGTATATTTAAGAGAGAGACAGACGGACAGACAGAGCATGAGTGGGGGGTGGGGGGTGGAGCAGAGAGAGACTGAGACAGAATCTGAAGTAGGCTTCAGGCTCTGAGCTGTCAGTACAGAGCACCATGCAGGTTTGAACTCAGGAGCTGTGAGATTATGACCTAAGCCAGTCAATGCTTAACTGACTGAGCCACCTGGGCACCCCTACATTAGGTTTTATTTAAATATACTCTTGTTTTTAGGAGCACCTGGGTGGTTCATTTGGTTAAGTGTCCAATGGTTTCAGTTCAGGTCATGATCTCACAGTTCGTGAGTTCGAGCCCCATGTTGGGCTCCACGCTACCAGTGTAGAGTCTGCTTGGGATTCTGTCTCCCTCCCTCTCTCACTGCCCCTTTCCCCTTCTTGTTTTTAAATTTTTTAAAAAATGTTTATTATTTTTTATTTTTGAGAGAGAGAGACACAAAGTGTGAGCAGGGGAGGGGCAGAGAGAGAGGCAGACACAGAATCAGAAGCAGCTCCAGGTTCTGAGCTGTCAGCACAGAGCCCAATGTAGGGCTCGAACTCACAGACTGCGAGATCATGACCTGAGCCAAAGTCGGACACTCAACCGATTGCGCCACCCAGGTGCCCCTTAAACATGAGAACTAAATCTACTTTCCCCAGGGTTTTATCTAAAGAGCTATATTTTTTTTCTCATTTTCACAAATGATTTATTTTTATCCTGGGCTGTATCACATTTAAGTTACTGCGTCTAAGTGTGTAAGCAGTTTTACAGCATGTTCCTTGCTTGCAGATTGAGGTATAAAAAGACAGCCATGGCGAGGACCCTAGGCAATAGTTCAAATGTTCAGTTTCCCTACATTTGGGCCAGTCTTAGGTTTTGGCCTTTCTGAAGAATTAAATATTCCTGCTTGTTATGTAACGGTGTGATAATTCTGACACAACATTTGAAAAGCAGCCAATTACTTAATCTTCCTGCCTATATTATGCTTATATCTAAAGGCATGAATATAAGCATAGCAACAGCTTTATTAAGGGAGAGAGGAAGGGCCTTCCCTCCCCCTCCCAAATGTTTCTTTATTTTGAGAGCGAGAAAGAGAGCATGTGCACAGGCAGGGGAAGGTGCAGAGGGAGAGAGAGAGAATCCCAAGGTGACAGTGCAAAGCCTGATAAGGGGCTCAGACTCATGAACTGTGAGATCATGACCTGAACTAAAATGAAGATTTGGATGCTTAACTGAGTGAGCCACACAGGAGCCCCTAAAGGAAGAGCCTTTGAGAAGTAGTTGGTATATCTCTGGGAAAATCTTGTTACCTGTTATAGGAGGGTGTCTCTGCTTTGGAGGACCTCTGAAGCTGCTGGCTGCTCTGCACCTCAGTTTTCTTTCTGTACCACAGGAATATCACATGTAGTCCTAACTAGATCACATGGCAGTTGTCAAGGTCTAGTAAGACAGTTTAAGAATATATTCTTATATTTAAATAATATTTTTTAAAATATGAAGAAATAACAAAGAAGTAATCCAAATTAAAATCTTACCAACTAGATAATCCCTGTTGACAGTGGGAAAAAAAGTACATTCTTGGGGCACTTGGGTGGTTCAGTTAAGCATCCAACTCTTGATTTTGGCTCAGGTCATAATCTCACGGCTTGTGGGATCCAGCTCCGAGTCGGACAGCACAGAGCTGCTTGGGATTCTCTCTCTCCCCCTCTCTCTCTGCTCCTCCCCTGCTCATGTTCCTCTTTCTCTGTCTGTCACGTGCACTCTCTCTCTCATTCTCTCTTTAAAAAAATACATTTAAAAAAAAAAATCACTATTTATTTATTTATTTATTTAGTAGGCTCCATGCCCTGAGTAGAGCTCAGTGTGGGACTTGAACTCGTGACCCTGAGATCAAGACCTGAGTTGAATTCTAGAGTTGGAGCTTGGGGTGCCTGGGTGGCTCAGTTGGTTGAGCTTCTGACTCTTGACTTCGATGTCATGATCTTGTGGTTCAGTTCATGGGATTGAGGCCTGCATTGGGCTCTGTGCTAAGCATGGAGCCTGCTTAAGATTATTTGTCTTTTTTTGCCTCTCTCCTGTGCGTTCTTTCTCATAATAAATAAATAAACATTAAAAAAAATCGGATGCTTAACTGAGCCACCCAGTTGCCCCTTAATTAATTTTATTAAAGTTATTTTTTTATTTTGAGAGAAAAAGATTGTGCGTGCATGCGCACACCAGCAGTGGATGGGCAGAGAGAGAGGGAGAGAGAGAATCCCAAGCAGGTTCTGAGCTGTCAGCATGGAGCCCAATGCTAGGCTCGATCTCCCAAACCATGAGATCATGACCCAAGCTGAGATCTAGAGACCAGATGCTTATTTGACTGAGTCACCCAGGCCCCTTGCCCTCACAAATACATTCTTAAGATTAGAAAATTCTACCAATATAGTAAGATAAAAAATGAAAGGTTAAATTTTCATGCTCTAATCCTCTCATTAAGGGAAAGTCCTTAAACAGTTTCTTGGTTCTTCTAAGAAATAATTTTATACATATGCTGTAATAGTTGTGTCTATATATCTGTTTGTTTACATTAAAGTGATAATACCATATACATGCCTCTATACCATGTCCTTTTTACTTGACAATATGTCTTGCAGATGGTTCCATATCAGCATCTACAGATTGCCATTATTCTTTTTAATGGCTGTACAATCTTCTGTTGTACAGATGAACCGTAATTCACTTAATGAGGCCTCTTTTGATGGACATATTAGCTGTAGAAATTGCAAAGCCATATTAATCATCATTTCAGGTAATTTGGCAGACTTTGGGGGATATATCTGTAGGGTAAGTTACTGGCAGTGGGATAGCTGTGTTGCGGATATATACATTTTTGTAGATAGTGCCAAGTTGCCTCTAGAAAAGCTTTTCCAATTTATGCTTCTACCAATAGTGTATAAGAATGCTTTATTTGCCTCATCCTGCAAATACTGGTTATGCTACCTTTAAATTTTTTGCCTTAGGAATGAAAAATTGTTATTTTGATTTGTATTTTCTTTAATAAGTAAGTTGTTTGACATTTTTGTTCTGGTTTGTATGCACTCTTTGTTAATATGGGAACTTAGCTCTTGTCACATGTGCTGCAGTTATTTTCCCCCAGTTTGAGAAAGTACCCTGTAAACAATATTACAAGGCGCACAATTAAAGCTTTCATTGTTATTGATACTGGAGCATTGACTGCGAATACTGTATTTAAGGAAATAAGTCTTTCTGTATCCTTTGTAGCAGTGGGTTCCCATTGTAGGGAAATTTGAATGTAAAGGAGTAATTTGAAGTCCTATCAAGGCCTTGAAAATGGAATGCTATATGAATATAGATTGCATCAGGTGTTTTGTTTTTTTTTTTAGTTTTTCTCCATGTCCTTATTGAACATATTCCCTTTAACTCTTATTTTGGAAGCTGGAGCTTTTTGGAAGAAAAAGCTAAGGCCCTGAAGAATGGATAAGTTAAAAGCCACAGAATCTTAGCTTTTTTGAAAATAATTTGAGTTTAAAACTAAATGTGAGAAAAAAAAGTACTTCTTAGGTAATTTTTATAGAAATTCCTACTTATGTCTGGAGCTCTTTTTTATTTGTTAGTAGTTGTCAAATTATTTTTTTTATGTTTGTTTATTTTGAGAGAGAGAGACAAAACACGAGAGACTCTTGAATACTGAAAACAAACTGAGAGGGGGAGGGGAAGGGGGAAAGGTAATGGGGGGTGATGGTCTTGGTGGAGGTCACTTGTGGGGAAGAGCACTGGGTGTTATATGGAAACCAACCTGACAATAAACTATAAAGTTTATAAAAAAATTTTTAATAAAATTAAAAAAAAAGAGAGGAGAGAGAGACAGTGTACACATATAGGGGAAGGGCAGAGAGAGAGAGAGAAAGAGAGAGAGAGAGAGAGAGAGAGAGAGAGAGAGAATCCCAAGCAGGCTCTGTGCTTTTAGCACAGAATCTGACGCTGGACTCAATCTCTCGGCTGTGAGATCACCACCTGAGCCAATTTCAAGAGTCAGACGCTTAACTGACTGAGCCACTCAGGCGCCTCTGTTGTCAAATTGGGATTTTGGAGTACTGGGTGGCTCAGTCCGTAGAGCATATGACTCATGATCTCAGGGTTGTGAGTTCGAGCCCCACATTAGGCATAGAGCTTGCTTAACAACAACAACAAAATTATATTGAGACTTTCATTTTTTAAAAAAAATTTTTACCATTTTTATTAATTTTTGAGAGACAGACAGAGCATTAATGGGGGAGGGGCAGAGAGAGAGGGAGACACAGAATCCGAAGCAGTTTCCAGGCTCTGAGCTGTCAGTGCAGAGCCCGATGTGGGGCTTGAACTCATGAACTGTGAGATCATGACCTGAGCTGAAGTCAGATGCTTAACCAACTGAGCCACTCAGGCGCCCCTCAGATGATTTCTTGAGTGGCACTTCCTTGCGCTTTGTTAGAGCTCTTTGTCTCTTTCCAGTGTTTGTGTTTATCTTTCTGGGTGGACTGGAGCAGGGACTGAGTTTGGATATCTTACTCCTTATTTCCAGCACAATGCCTTACTGATAGTACTCGCTAATCATTTGTTGAATGATTTAACGTGAAATGTGAAAACAAATGCTGCCACCCCAGAACAGTGGAGGGAAGATTGGAGATGGGACACAAAAGTCAGATTAGTCCTTAGTCTTATTCTTTGTGATACCAGGGACTGAAACTTCAAACAAGTAGGTCAGAGTTAGAATGAAACAGGTTTTAGTTCATTTGTAAGAAAGACCTTCTGACAATTTTCTTCTTTTCTTTTACTTTATTTAAAAAATTTTTTTTGAGCCACTGGGAATAATTTGCTCATTTTCATTCATTTACTGCCTTGTTCCCACACTCCTCCTGTATTTTAGTGGGAAGGCTCCTTGGGTACCTGAGGAGAATTTGTGTGGTGAAAGAATTAATTTAGAAATCAAGCAGACTTGAGCTTTTTGCTCTGGGGCTTGTCACTTAGCACCTGAACCTTAGCCAAATTATGCTAAGCCTAATTTTCTCATTTGTGATAATAGAGTTATCTATTATCTAGGGGTGCTTGGCTGGCTCAATTGGTGGAGTATGCAACTCTTGATCTCGGGGTTGTGAGTCCAAGCTCTCCATTGGGTGTAGAGATTGCTTAAAAAAATAAAATCTTTGGGGTGCTTGGGTGGCTCAGTTGGTTTAAGTGTCTGACTCTTGATCTCGGCTCAGGTTGTGATCTCACAGTTTGTGGGATCGAGCCCCTCATCTAGCTCTGTATTAACAGCATGGAGCCTGCTTGGGATTCTCTCTCCCTCTCTCTCTCTCCTTCTCTCTTTGCCCTTTCTCAGCTTGCATGCCTGTGTTCTCTCTCTCACTCTCTCTCAAAATAAATAAACATTAAAAAATAAAATAAAATCTTTAAAAAATAATTATTAATAGCTAATAACTCCTTTATAGTCCTTACTTTGTACCAGCCCTGTGCCCCTCACCTGGATTATCTCATTTAATCCTCACACCTGCTGCCTGGAGATAGGTACTGTTATCACCACTAACCCCTGGGAGGAAACAAATTCAGAGGGGTAATTTACCCAAATTCATTCAGCTAGTAAGGGGTGGACCTGGGGATTCAAGGCCAAGCCTTTAATCCCATTACATTGTTACATACATGGTGTCTATAAAAGGGAGCTGTCCCCCTGCATAAAGTCTGACAAATACTAGTAGCTCAGTGAGTAGCTCAGTGCTACTCTGCCTTTCTTCTTGTTTGGCATCACTTCTTTTTTTTTTTTTTATTCCTTTCGTAAGTTTATTTATTTATTTATTGAGAGAGAAAGGGAGAGCGTGTGCACGAGAGAGAGACAGAGAGAGAGAGAGAGAGCGCATGCACACGTGTGCGTGTGTGTGGGGGGGCGCAAAGGGAGAAGGAGAATGAGAATCCCCAGATCAGGAGTTGCATGGTCGGGCCCCTGGGTGGTTCAGTCGTTAAGCATTTGACTTTGGCTCAGGTCATGATCTCACGGTTCGTGAGTTCCAGTCCCACATTGGTGAGCTCATGCCTGCTTTGGGTGAGCATGAGCCCTGCTTCAGGTGAGCCCCTCTTCTCTCTCTCTTTCTACTCCTCCTGGTATTCTTTCTCTTTGTCTGCCCCTCACTCACTTGTGCCCTCTGTCTCCAAAAAAAAAAAAAAAAGTTATTTACTCTACCTACTGAGCCAGCCAGCATCACTTTTTCATATAATCTGGGAGGCCAAACTGCTATTTTGTATATTACTTATTATGCATGAAGTCAGAGATAAAAAGATAGATAATTTGATGTGGTATTCCGGTCAAGCCAAAATGAAGACTTTTATACTGATTGGATTTACTTATATCAGATTTGATATTTCATTTTCCTGGAGAATGTTGGATAAAGACAGTCAAATCTCTGACTCTTCCTTTCCTAGGGTCCTTATAGTGGAAACACTTCTTCTAATAACTTTTCAATTTATTAGAATGTTTCAGCTTCCTTAATACAACTGTCAACCATTTCTGCCTTCATTTGGCTTGGTTTGCAGTGTTCCCCAATATCAGCTCTTCTGAATTGGTCGTTTAATGCTTAGCTCATCCTTCAAATTACATTTTTTTCCTGGAATAGTTCTTTTTTTTCTTCTTTTTCCCCACATTTACTCATTTTTGAGAGACAGAGCATGAGCTGGTGAGGGGCAGAGAGAGAGGGAGACACAGAATCTGAAGCAGGCTCCATCCAGGCTGTGAGCTGTCAGCACAGAGCCCGATGTGGGGCTCCAACTCACGGACCACGAGATCATGACCTGAGCCGAAGTTGGACGCTCAACTGACTGAGCCACCCAGGTGCCTCTTCCTGGAATATTTCTATTGTGAAAACTTAAATTTATGAAACTATTTGAAAGGAAAAGAACAGGGGCACCTGGTTGACTCAGTTTGTAGAGCATATGCCTCTTGATCTCAGGGTTGTGAGTTAGAGTCCTATGTTGGGTAGAGTTTACTTAAAAAAAAATAAAAGGAAAACAATCACCTACAGCCCATTTTTCTACCAGTCTTTTTTTTTTTTTTTGCACATGGTTTTTGTTTTTGTTTTTATTTTTAAAGCAGACTCTGTGCCCAATTTGGGGCTTGAACTCATGACCAGGAGATCAAGACTCATGCTCTACCGGCTGAGCCAGCTAGGCTTCCCTATGCACACATGAGTTTTTTTGTTTGTTTGTTTTTGTTTATTTTTTTTAGAGAGAGATCGTTGAGCATGGGAGAGGGCCAAAAGGAAAAAGGGAGAGGGCCAAAAGGAAAGAGAGAGAGAGAGAGAGAATGAGAATTCCAAGAACTCAACACTCAGTGCAGAGCCCAAGTGCCCCCACCATGACCCTGGGATCATGACCTGAGCAAAAATCAAGAGTTGGATGCTCAACCAACTGAGCCACCCAGGTGCCCCTACACACATGAGTTTTAATGTGAGCTCAACATGGTGTAATTTAGGATTCTGCCTTTTCATGTAATGTATTACAAACAAATTCTTCTAAGATGTGGTGGCATTGCCCATCAGATATGAGGATCCACTTCTGTGATTTTTCTACATTCAGTCCATTGCAAAGATTGTGCTTCTGGTATGAGGCAGATGTTGCCCTTAGCAGTGCTCTTGTGTTGCTTGGGCAGTGTAGGCTTTTGAGACCCAAAGTTTAGTGGGAGAAGATGTAGTTTGAGATAGCCTGCTGTATGGGGGTGGCCTGCTTAAGTGCTCCAAGAGCTCAGAGTGGCTACATATCGTCTCCATCAGAACCACCACTGGCCCCTAAAGATAAGTTTTATTCATTTAGAAAATGACCACCAATCCCAGTACCCAAAGGTTTGATAAAGAGTTACAAAGGAAAAATATAAGTTGTCAGAATGAACTCAAGAACAGGCAGAAAATATAAATAGATCAAAGCAAGTACAAATAGATTTTTCTTGTCTAGCCTTCCAGATAGGGCCAGAAGTCAATGTCTCAGCTTTTGTTTACTTCTTATATAGTACTTAAAACTCATAGCAGTTGCAGATTGCAGTTGTTTCATTAATCTGTTTTTTTTTTTAAATTAAACTTTATAGTTTATTGTCAGGTTGGTTTCCATATAACACCCAGTGCTCTTCCCCACAAGTGACCTCCACCAAGACCATCACCCCCCATTACCTTTCCCCCTTCCCCTTCCCCCCTCAGTTTGTTTTCAGTATTCAAGAGTCTCTCGTGTTTTGTCTCCCTCCCTCTCCCTAACTCTTTTCCTCCTTCCCCTCCTAATCTGTTTTTTTTTAATGCTACTTTTTTTAAAAGTGTATTTATTTGGAGAGCGAGAACGAGAGAGAGGGAGAACGAACATGAGTGGGGGAGGGGCAGAGAGAGAAGTAGAGAAACACAATCCCAAGCTGGCTCTGCGCTGACAGTGTGGAGTCCGACTTGGATTCAAACTTCCGAGCATTTAACCAACTGAGCCACCTAGGCGCCTCCATTTATCTGTTTAGTGGCTATATTTTTGTCTTCCCCCAGTGGACTAGAGGCTTCATGTGTACAGGAACTATGTCTCTTTTGGTCTTGACTGTTTTTCTAAATAGTCTCTTAGCGGATACTTGTTGAATGCATTAACAAATGATTGAATTTAACCTGGAGAGCAGTTGTTTTTTTTGGAGTTTTGAGAGGTGCCCCTTATAGGTGAGCCCTTGGTAAGCAGTGTTGAGTGGGAGTCTCCTCGAAGTCCTGGAACTACAGGATGCTGCATAATAGAGGAGGAGGAACCAGTGGAGGGCACACCTGTGTTAGGATGAGAGCAGGCATGAAAGAAGACTCTGGCAGGGTTTCCTGGAGCTTTGTGTTTTGAATAATGCCTGTTTGTCTTCTATGTGTAGTGAGTGATGCTACACTCTGGGCAGACTTTGCCAAAGTTTCATAAATATTTAATTGGCTTTTTCAGGAGAATAAAGGCAGCCCCGCTGATGACTGAAAATGACAAAGCATCCACCTAACAGACGAGGAATCAGCTTTGAAGTGGGAGCCCAGTTGGAAGCCCGGGACCGATTAAAAAACTGGTACTTTTACATTTTTCTGTTAATTAAATTCCTTCAGTAAAGGATTTTTGCTAGAACTGCTAAAGAGGGCTTTTCTTAAGTGTTCTACAGTTTTTTCCTGCTCCCTGACTCTTGGAAGGTGGAAGGAGACTTAAGTCTAGAGCCGTGGGAATGTCCTTTCTCTTTGGTGCTGGGATCCATCTGTCATGGAGAGCATCCAGTGACTACTTGTTAATACTTGTTTCCCCTTTCTGCCTGTTTGTGTGAAGGAGTTATGGGAAAAAGAAGCATAGATGGCTATAAGGAAGGGAAGAGTTAATAGTGGCAGTTCTCTTGCTCTTGGCTACCTGTCTGGAAGAAGAGAGGAGAAAAAAAATCAGGGATGGAAGAATGTAGGAAAGGAATTAGATTGGAATAACTTGTGTGTTGTGAACACCCCATCCTGTTTTCTGAGTATGTGGTATGGTTGAAATTTAGTCATTACTCTGAAGGGTGATTAAATTTAGAGGCTGAGGGATTGTAGTCCTACTTGCTATTGATTTGTGACCTTTGACTGGCTTATAGACTGAGTTAGCCACTTGGAGGATCAGCTTTATCTATAAATGTGTGGGTACTAGTAGTATCAACCTCCAAGTTTTTCTGAGTTCAGACAGTAGAATGTGTGGGGAAAGGCCTTCCTTATCAACTGTAAAATGATGGTTGTTGTTGAGGACATCCTAGAATTTGGTCATTTGTTACTGCTTAAGGTAAAGGTGGGGGTTTCAGAACTCAAACCTTTCTTAGTTTTTTTTTTTTTTTAAGTTTATTTATTTATAATCTACACCCAAAATGGGACTTGAACTCATTCATGACCCCGAGATCGAGAGTCACATGTGAGCCAGCCAAGTGCTCCCCTTTCTGAGTTTTCATGAAAATAGGCTGACCAATTCCTGGGGTGTAAGTAGAGAAGACAGGGGAAAGAGAAGCAAGGAGTGGCTGGGGCAGAAAATGTCTCTGCTGCCTTTTGGGGCTGGAAGAATTGATATATGAATTACAGACACTTTGAACACCTAGTTGTTTTAGGCTATTTGTATCATCTATAATTATTTCCCTTTTTGGTTTCTCTTAGCACTTTTTAAGGCAGCTTAATGAAGGGAGGGAATTCTTTTTAAATGTGGGAAAAAATTAAAATATAGAAAAAGTAAAAAAGTACAGCTAGCCATAAAATAATTGTACTTAATCACTCAGAATAAATATTAATAAAATACATTAATATATAAATTTTAATAATGTATTAACAAATTAACGTCACTCAGAATAAGTAAAACATTTTTCTTTTATTATATTTATGTTTAAAAAAATAAAAGACATAAAACATTTCTTATATAATGGAAGTATATTTTATGCCCTTACCAGTTCAATTCCCCTTCTGTATTCCATGGAGGCAACAGCTTCCCAAACTTAGTTGAATCCTTTCTATGTATTTACATTTTTCCTGTATATATGTATATATATATATATGCATAAATAATAGAATCATTTTAGGTATTAACAGTTAATATAAGTAGTATTATATTATTTCTTTAGTTTATGTTTTTGTGATTTACCTATACTGATACATAAGATATTCATTCTCACTTCTGTATAGCGTTCCATTGTACGAATGTGCCATATTTTGTTTATCCAGTGTCCAGTTGATAGACATTTAGATTCCAATTTTTCACTTTATTTATTTATATTAAATTTTTTTTGTATTCAATTTTAATTTTTTTTTAACATTTATTTATTTTGAGAGACAGAGACAGATCATGAGCAGGGGTGGGGCAGAGACAGGGACACACAGAATCAGAAGCAGGCTTCAGCCTCTGAGCTGCCAGCACAGAGCCCAACGCGGGGCTCGAACCCACGAACTGTGAGATCATGACCTGAGCCGAAGTCGGTTGCTCAACTGACTGAGCCACCCAGGCACCCCTGTATTTTATTTTATTAAAAACATTTTTTAATGTTTATTTTTGAGAGCGAGAGACAGCATGCGAATGGGGGAGGGGCAGAAAAAGGGGCAGACAGAATCTGAAGCAGGCTCCAGGCTCTGAGCTGTCAGCACAGAGCCCGATGGGGGGCTCCAACTCACAAACTGGGAGATCATAACCTGAGCCGAAGTTAGACGCTTAACTGACTGAGCCACCCAGGCAGGCGCCCCTCATTTTATTTTATTATTTTTATTTATTTATTTAAA
The DNA here is from genome assembly GCA_028646485.1 of Cryptoprocta ferox. NCBI lineage: Eukaryota > Metazoa > Chordata > Mammalia > Carnivora > Eupleridae > Cryptoprocta > Cryptoprocta ferox. Next base: position 22,097,716 of record CM053576.1, on the reverse strand, counting down.
GTAAGGTCTAGGCCCATAATGGGGCTTGAACTCATGACCCTGAGATCAAGAGTCTCAGACTCTTCCAGCTGAGCCATCCAGGCATCCCAGCAGCACTGTGTTTAAAGTGAAAAACTGGAAGGACTCCTGGCTGGCTCAGTCGGTAAAGCATGCGATTCTTGACCTTGGGGCCGTGAGTTTGAGGCCCACATTGGGTGTAGAGATTACCAAAAAGAATAAATAAATAAAATAAACAACAGTGCTACTGTGAACATCTCTGTAAATGCTTCTTTGTGTCCATTTGCAAGACTATTTATTGGGCATTGGCTTTCAAACCTTTCTTACGGCAATTTATAGTAAGAAATATATTTTAAATCCAGGGTAGTACCCATCCATATACACATACAAATTCAGTGAAGCAAAATTTTTTAGTAACTGTTCTCAACTTTAGTACATGCATTATACTCTGATGTTTTTCTTCCATGTTGTATGTGTGTTTCCTGACCATATGCACAAATGCTGGTCTAGAATCATTAATTTGATTTTATAATTGAATGGATCATGAACTGCTCTTTGATAAGCCCTACTCCAGTGAATTTGTTGAGTAATATGATATACACATTTTCAGTTTTACTAGAACTTGCCAAGTTTATCACCAAAATGCTTCTACTAAATTATGCTCCCACCAATAGTAATAAGTACATAAAACTTCTTGTTTTTCTACATCCTTATCAATTATTGCTTTTGACAGACTTTCTGGTTTGCCAATCTGTTGGTTATGAAACACTGTTTTACTTTATGTTGCCTATACTTCTAGTGAAGTTGAGCATTTTCTTTTTAACAGTTTCTTTTTCTTTTTAATGTTTTATTTATTTTTGAGACAGAGAGAGACAGAGCATGAGCAGGAAGGGGTAGAGAGAGAGGGAGACCCAGAATCAGAAGCAGGCTCCAGGCTCTGAGCTGTCAGCACAGAGCTAGATGTGGGGCTTGAACTCACGAACGTGAGATCATGACCTGAGCTGAATTCGGAGGCTTAACCAACTGAGCCACCCAGGCGTCCCGAAGTTGAGCATTTTCTAATATCTGTGTTTCATGACTTGCTCTTGACTATTTTTCTATTAGATTGTCTTTTCTTAGTGATTTATCAGTACTTTACTCCTATGTTATGGATTCCAGTTCTTAGTTTGTTTTGCAGAAATCTTCCAGTGTGTAGCTTGTCTTTTCACCTTACTTCTGATATCTTTCATGGAACATAATATTCTCTGGAATTCTTCTGAAAGTTTTAAAGGTTTGCTTTTTACACTTCGATCTTTACCTAGAATTAATTTTATGTATGGGATGAACTTGGTCTAATATTTGTTTTTATTCACCATATAAATAATCAGTTGCCCCAGCATCTTTTATAGGATAGTCTGTCCTTTCCCTACTGATCTGCAATACTACTTCTATATATCAAGTCCCATAACATGGGTCTCTTCTTAGCTCTTTATTTTATTAATTTATGTTTACTCTGGTGCTAATAGCAACACATCATCCAATAGATATTGCTTTAAAATAAATCTTTTCTTGGGGCACCTGGGTGGCTCGGTTGAATGTCCGACTTTGGCTCAGGTCATGATCTGACAGTGAGTTTGAGCCTTGTGTTGGACTCTGTGCTGACAGCTCAGAGCCTGGAGCCTACTTCGGATTCTGTGTCTCATTCTCTCTTTACTTCTCCCCCACTTGTGCTCTGTCTTTCAAAAATAACTGTAAAAATTTTTTAAAAACCTTTTCTATTAATTAATTGTGTGTGTGTGTGTGTGAGAGAGAGAGAGAGAGAGAGAGAGAGAGAGAGAGAGAGAGAGAGAGAACGAACGAGCCCATATAGGGAAAGGGCAGAGAGAGAGAGAGGGAAAGAGAGAATTCCAAGCAGGCTCCACCTGGTCAGTGTGGAGCCCACAGTAGGGCTCGAACCTATGAACTGAACTGTGAGGTCATGTCCTGAGCCAAAATCAAGAGTTGGATGCTCAACCGACTGAGCCACCCGTGTGCCCCTAAAATAAGTCTTGATATCTGTTCAGACAGGTTTTGCCTTTTTGTGCTTTATTTTATTTGTTGTATTCTTAGACCTTTACTCTTATTTTTTAAACAGTTGAAGTATAATTGACAGTCAGTGTTACATTACTTTCAGATGTGGACATTTACTCTTAATGTGAATAGTTCTATTTGTTGAGTTTCTTAAATACTGTGTAGTTTCAAAATAAATGTTATTGAATTTATAATTAATTTGGGCGAATTAACATTTTTATGATAGAGTTTTCACTTTTAAAATTGTTTTATTTTATTTTTGAGAGAGAGAGAGACAGCGTGAGCAGGGGAGGGTCAGAGAGAGAGAGACAGAATCCGAAGACAGGCTCCAGGCTCTGAGCCGTCAGCACAGAGCCCGACGTGGGGCTCGAACCCATGAACCGTGAGATCATGACCTGAGCCGAAGTCTGACGCTTAACCGACTGAGCCACCCAGGCGCCCCAGAGTTTTCACTTTTGAAAATATTTTTATTTTTGTACTTATTCACATTTTCTTTTATGAACTTGTTTTATAACCTCCATAAAGCTTTTGCATATTATCTGTTAGACTTATTCCTAAGTACCTTCTAGTTTTTGTTGGTTCTGTGAATGGGTCTTTTTATATTACATCTTCTCTTTGGTTATTGGTGGTGTGTAGTAATGCTTTTGAGTTTTATTGTTGTTGACCAAATTCAATGTGTGGACTTTACTGAGATCATAACTCAAAAACAATTGCTAAAGACTTATGACATTTTTGAGATTGTTGCAAATTTGAACATCGATTAATGATATTAAAGGATCATTGTTAACTTTTGTAGGTATGGAAATGAAATAGCTATGTTTTTAAAAAGTCCACATTTTTTAGAGATTATATACTGGCATATTTATGAATAAAATGATGTGTTGTCTGGGACTTACTTCAAAGGAATATGAAGTGAGGAAAAGATAGAGGATAGAGGAAGCAAAAGTGGCAGTGAGTGACAGGTATGCGAGGGTTTATTGCTGTTGAGTTTTATGTGCTAATCTTGTATCTAGAAATCTTGCTGCATTTTCATATTTGTTCTACTAGTTCTTTTACATTTTATTATTATTTTTAAAAAATACTTGTTTATTTTGAGGGAGAGAGGGAAAGAGAGAATCCCAAGCAGGCTCTGCACTGTCAGTGCTGAGTGTGACATGGGGCTCGATCTCAGGAACTGTGAGATCATGACCTGAGCTGCGATCAAGAGTCAGGCACTTAACCAGCTTGGCCACGTAGGTGCCTCTTGACCACATGCATTTTGTCTCTTCAATCTATTAGTATGGTATATGACATTAGTAGAGTTTCTAAGCTTGAACAGTTCTTTTTCTTTCCTTCCAAGATTTTATTTAAATTCAACATAGTTAACATATAGTATAGTATTGGTTTTAGGAGTAGAATTTAGTGATTCATCACTTACATATAATACCCAGTGCTCATTACAACAAGTGTCCTCCTTAATGTCCATCCCACTTAGCCCATTCCCCTACCTACCTCCCCTCCAGCAATCCTCAGTTTGTTTTGTATAATTGAGAGTCTGTTAGGTTTGTCTTCTCTGTTTTTATCTTACTTTATTTTTCCTTCCCTTCCCCTATGTTTATCTATTTTGTTTCTTAAATTACACATATGAGTGAAATCATATATTTATCTTTCTCTGATTTATTTTGCTTAGTATAATATACTGTAGTTCCATCCATGTTGTTGCAAATGGCAAAATTTCATTCTTTTTGATGGCTGAGTAATATTCCATTATATACGTACATATTTATGTACACTTATACATATTAACGTATATTTATATACATATGTTATTTGTGTGTGTGTATAATATATATCATCTTCATTATCCATTCATCAGTTGATAGCCATTGGGCTCTTTCCAATAGCTCTTGGCTATTGTTGAATAGTGTAATGTTGAACAATTCTTGCCTGCATTCCTGGATAAATCCTATTAGGTCATTTATATAATAAATTATGGGATTCAGTTTGCTAATATTTTATTTGAGATTTTCATATCCATGTACTTTTGGTTTTGATTTTTTCTTGCCCTCGCCTTGTCTAGTTTCAGTGTGTTGTTATAGAAATCTTAGAAAATGGGGTAGTTTTTTCTTTATTTTCTCTGGAAGAGTCTCGTGAGGCTCTGCTAAATCTTGCCAATACCATTGTTTTGTAAAAATAAAAAAAATTTTTTTGGGAGAGAGAGAAAGAGTGGGCAAGACTGCAGGGGAGGGGGAGAGGGAGAGAGAGAATCTTTAGTGGGTTGCATGCTCAGCAGGCAGCTCGATCTCATAACCTTGAGATTATGACCTGAGCTAAAATCAAGAGTCAGACACTTAACCAACTGAGTCTTATAGGTGCCCTTGAAAATTTTAGACTCCCAAATCAAATACCTTAATAGATATTATTCTGCTATCTTCTTCCTTGAGTCAGTTATCTTGATTTTATTTATGCTTATTTTTTTCAAGTATGTTAGCAATATAACACTATATAGTAAATAGTAAGTAACGTAGGAAGAAGTTATTTGTAAATCTACCAACCTAGCTACTTTGTCTTTTCTGTAATTGCTTATACATGAAATAGGTATGGCCACAGGATGCCTGGCTGGCTTAGTTGGTAGAGCATATGACTCTTTTTTTTTTTTTTTAAAGTTTATTTATTTATCTTGAAAGATGGAGCACAAGCAGGTGAGGGGCAGAGAGAAGGAGAGACAGAATCCAAGCAGGTTCCACACCATCAGCGCAGAGCCCGATGTGAGGCTTGAACTCACGAACTCTGAGATCATGACCTGAGCCGGGATCAAGAGTCAAACACTTAACCCACTGAGCCACCCAGGTGCCCCAAGCATAGGACTCTTGATCTCATGGTCATAAGTTTGGGTCTCATGGTGGGTGTAGTGATTACTTAAAAAAAATTTCTGTTAAAATAAAATAGGCATGATCAGTGTGTACATAAGACTTCTATACTTTTACTTTTTTAGTCTTTATGATAGTATAATATAATAATGGATACTTGTTCTCTTAAGTGGGTAAACGATATTTCAGATTGTTATTCTACCTTTGTAGAACTTTTTCCTTCCAATTTTTTTTTCACAGTTCCACAGAAAGTGGTTTATTGCCTTTAGGACAAAATAAGATAATTTCAGAACTTTTGTTAGTGAAGAAAAACTGTTAGAAATGGAAAAGTTTTCTAAAATATTATTTGGCAGCTGATGAAGTAGGCACTTCAGCTTAGAAAACTTACCACCGGCAACGGTGTGTGTGTGGAGCCCGAACTGTGTGATAAGATACAGCTAACTGCTTAGAAGTGGGGCCCGCGCTTGTGGCCAGAGTACTGACTATCAAGTGTGACCTCCTTGGCCTTGACGCCAGCAGCGCTCCTTCTCTCCAGCACCCACTCACAGCTCTTCCTCACCACCCCCTGCCTTGCAGTCCTATATAGGATCCTGTTGAGGTGTGTTTGTTAGGTGTTGCCTATGGGGCAGACAGGGAGCCAGGCTACTTTTGGAGCAACAGAGGCCAGGATCAGCTCCTGAGAGCCTGGCACTATCCAAGTAGAGCCAGAGGCCCCACCGCCAGTGCTGCTACTTCAAACCCTCATCTGGCTGTGGGGCCACCATGCCTGGTATAGAGCAGATGGGGGGCTCCCAGCCACTACAGATGTCTGAGGCAGAAAACAAGGCTGTCAGTTCATGGCAGCCCCAGCAGTGATCCTCAAGGGCTGATCTTGGCCTGCAACACTGGCTGAGGAGAAAAGGGACCACCCATTGCCCCATAGGAGAGAGGCCCTCCAATTTGTTTTACTTATTTACTCACTTCTGTGGTAAGTTAGCAAACTATGTCAGGCAGTTAATAGAATGCTGTCCTGCCCACTTTTGTTCTAGTTAGGGGAACAGGATCTTGTCAAGGGGATAGAGGGACCTCCTTGTGGCTAAAGTGGTCAGATTTTAGAGTGGAATGTGAATGGGGCTAAGGGAAGGAATGTGAATAAGCCCAGGAGAGGATGAGCTATGCTCTGCCTGGGGAGTTGGGAGAGGCTTCTCAGAAAAGGTGAGACTGGAGCCATAAATAAAGCTGCAGTTAACATTTGGGCAAAAGCAGAGTTTTTTCAGAGGGGTAGGGTATCCGTGCCATAGGATCAGTTCTAAGGGTTGGATGGCTAGGTGCAGGTGACTGTACCAAGAAATCCAGTTGTCCTTGAGTCACATTCAGATAAGTTTGCTACCTTGAATGCCTTTTGCAAACAAATATAGCAAATCAGCAGCCCAGCCTGTGAACTTAAAGTTGTAAGCATTTCTACAAATGTTTTTAAGCCCTTATCTGGTGTACTGACAAATGATTATAATTGAGGGTGAAGAGTTCTGGATTAGAGTCTCATATGCTCTAATTACTAGCTGAGTTTACTTGGTCAAGTTACTTTACCTCTCCCAGTCTCAGTTGTCATGTAGGCAGAATGGGGAATTATAATTGGATTATGTGGATTAGATAGGATTATTCCTGTGGAAGCATTTTGTATTCATTACCAGGAAAATACAGCTACTAGTTTTCTTCTTAATCATGTCTACTATAAAAATGAAAACATTATGGCCAGCTTATAAGAAGTTTTAGGACCAAAAGTCTATAAACTTAACATTTATAGTCTTGCATGCACTTCATGGATTATCTAGCTTAATTTTCCAATTAATAGTACCATGAAATATGGGTGCTGTTATTTGCCTCATTTTAAAAGTAAGACAAAGGAGGCTCAGAGAGATGAAGTTATTTGCTTAAGGTCACACAGGGTTAGGACTGGGATTTGAAGCTAGATAGACTGAGTTCATAGCTTCTCTGAAATAACCCAGATTTCCCAGAGTGTTTAATGTTTCCGAATCCTAAATTTTCTTTGTTTATTTATTTTATTTATTCTCCTGATGCCTAAATTAAAAAATTCTGATAATGTTCATCTGAATTCCTAATGCAGAGACTGGACATTTATTTGACTCAGAATGCTTTGAGAAATAATGGAGGAGGGGCGCTTGGGTGGCTCAGCTGGGTTAAAATGTCTGACTCTTGATTTCTGCTCAGCTCATGATCTCATGGTTCCTGAGATTGAGCCCTCAGTCAGGCTCTGTGCTGACAGTGCGGAGCCTGCTTGGGATTCTCTGTATCTCCCTCTCTCTCTGTCCCTCCCCCACTCACACTGTCTCTTTTTCTCTCAAAATAAATAAATAAACCTTAAAAAAAACAACAACGGAAGATTTGTGGCTCCTGGCTGGCTGGCTCAGTTGGTAGAGCATGCAACTCTTCTTCATCTTGGGGTTGTGAATTCGAATCCCATGTTGGGTGTAGAGATTATTTAAAAAGAAATAAAGAGGCAGTGACTTAAAAAAATAATGGGTTTGTTTTATTATCTTTATTATTAATTATTAATTATTTTATTTATTATTATCTTTATTCTTTCTCTTTATTATTTATTATTTTTTAAAAAAATTATTTATTTTTGAGAGACAGAGAGAGAGCATGAGCAGGGGAAGGGGAGAGAGAGAGAGGGAGATATAGAATCTGAAGCAGCCTCCAGGCTCTGAGCTGTTTGTTAGCAGGCAGCCTGATGTGGGGCTTGAACTCATGAACTACGAGACCATGTCTTGAGCTGAGGTCGGATGCGCCACCGACTGAGCCACCCAGGCGCCCCGATTATTATTTATTATCTTTAGAAGTGGTATTTTCACTCTGATAAATGATTTGTTTATATTACAATAAGTAGTATATCTGCAGGGTAGAGCCACATATTGAGTGTGTGTGTTTTTAGTACATTGAGATAAGATGTGGTAATGGGGATTAGGGTCTAGCTCTTCATCACTTTCTTCGTTTTGATTTTTAACTTCTAAATTCTTGGATTTTTCTTATTTTGGAAAGTCTAAAGTAAATGAGTGTCAGCTTTTTTTATTATGAAAATTTTAAAACATAATGAAAAATGGAAAGAACAGTGAGATAAGCACTATACCTTCCACTTTGTATTTACTAATTGTTAACATATGTACCCAATTTGATTCATATACTTTTTGTAATATAATTAATAATAATTAGCAGTAATTCCATAGTATTTAGTTTCTAGACCATATTCAGATTTTTCTGTTGTTCCAAGAATGTCATTTTTCAAGGTTTCTTTTTTTAGTTTTAGAGAGAGAGAGAGCATGAGTGAGGGAAATGGGCAGAGGGGGAAAGAGAAATTCCCAAGCAGGCTCCACTCTCAGCTCAGAGCCTGATGCAGGGCTCAATCCCACAATCCTGAAATCACGACCTGAGCTGAAACCAAGAGTTGGATGCTCAACTGACTGAGCCACCCAGACACCAAGAATGTCATTTTTAAAAATCGAAGTTCACTCAATCAAGATTGGCACTTTCTTTTTTTTCTTTTTTTTTTTTTTAACATTTTTTAAAAGGTTTATTTATTTTGAGAGAGAGAGAGAGAGAGAGAGAGAGAGATGGGGAAAAGCAGAGAGAGAGAGAGAGGGAGAATCCCAAGCAGGATCTGTATTGTCAGCACAGAGCCTGATGCGGGGCTTGATCTCATGAACTGTGACATCATGACCAGAGTCGAAGTCAAGAGTTGGACGTTTAACCGACTAAGCCATCGAGGTGTCCCCATTTTTTTTTTTTTTTTAAAGATTTTATTTTTAGGTAAGCTCTACACCCAATGTGGGGCTCAAACTTAAAATCCTGAGATCATCAGGAGTTGCATGCTCTTCCAACTGAGCTAGCCAGGCTCCCCTACATTTTTGTTTTTATGTCTCTTTAGTTGCTTTTATTCTATAATAATCCTTCACCCCTTTCTTAATCCCTCCCCCCATCATGGCATTATTATTTAGTTTTAAGAGTTCTGAACAGTTTTGTAGAATATTCCATATGGGGGGTTGGTCACATTGTTTTCTCATGGTGAATTCAGCCTGTTTCTTGTATTCTCTTATATTTCCTATAAACTGGAAGTTAGATCTATACAAAAGAGTAAACATTTTTTTGCAGGGTGTTTCAGTGGTAATGATGTGTGTTTCATACTGTATCACCTCAGGGGACACACAAAACTGGGTTGTCCTGCTGTTCCATGTGGTGACTGCCATCCCTCACCATTTTAAAGGTACATGTTTCTCTGTGAAAGTAATACGTAATTTGTGGGGCTGCTTTGGTATGTTTCAGTATCCTGTTACCTCACACACTTTACCGAATGACTTCAGCATCCATTGACAATCCTTGCCTGAGTAAGTTATTACGCTGGAAGTGGAAGAATAATGATTTTCTACCTCTGTCATTCCCTTTATGTTTTGTGTTTTATTAGTTGACATTCTCCTGCAAGAAGAACTTTTTCTTTTTTCATTATTAAGGATCACCAAGACTCAGATTATTTAGTGTGGTGTTGTAGTCAGTTATATTCATTATTCTGTTTGGTGCTAAAATTATCCCAGATTTAGCCAGTGGGAGGCCCTTTAAACTGGGTTCTTCGTGCTTTTGACACACTCCTGTTAGTCCTTGAGTATTTTCTTATTTTATGGCACTGCTAGAAGCCCCAGATTTATCTTGCACATGCCGTGATCCAGACCCTGGACTCTGCCATTTCTCCAAGGAGGCCTAATTTCTTAGTCGGAAGTAGTATTTAGAAATTAAGCTCTGGACACTGGGTGTGTTTATTGTTGTTACAGTGTTATTGCTTTTAGGCCTTTTCAGTGTATAGAGCTAAGACATAAAATTTTTGAAAAATTGTGTTCATTTTGGTAGCTCCAATTTAGATATAATATTTGGTAATTTATATTGTGATTTTTCTTTTTGCCTTTTTTTTCTCTTCCATTGAAAATTTTTGTTTATTTTTTTCTAAGGTTTTATCTTTTAAGTAAACTCTATGCCCAATGTGGGGCTTGAACTCACAACCCTGAGATCAGGAGTCACATGCTCATAAGGAACACCTAAAGAATTTTCTTATGCTACACCTTTGCCAGTCTATAATTATTTGATTATTATTATTTTTTATTTTTTAGAGTTTTTTAAAAATTTATTTTGAGAGAGACAGAGAGTGCGAGTGGGGCCTGGGCAGAGAGAGAGGGAGAGAGGGAGAATCCCAAGCAGGCTCTGCCCCATGGCCAGTGTGCAGAGCCCAACTCGGGGCTTGAACCCATGAAACTACGAGATCATGACCTGAGCTGAAATCAAGAGCTGGATGCTCAACCAGTCGAGCCACCCAGGCACCCTTCTTTGAGATTTTATTTTATTTAAAAAATTTTAAATGTTTATTTATTTATTTTGAGAGAGAGAGAGAGAGAGAGAACGCAGGCACACATGCGAGTGGTGAGGGGCAGAGAGAAAGGAGAAAGAGAATCCCAAGCAAGTTCCTCACTGACAGCACGAAGCTCCATATGGGGCTTGATCTCACGAACTGTGAGATCATGACCTGAGCTGAAATCAAGAGTTGGATGCTTAACCAGCTGAGCTACCCAGGTGCCTTAGAGAAATTATTTATTTAATTAATTTTAAAAAAGTTTCTTAATGTTTATTTTTGAGAGAGAGAGAGAGAGAGACCGAGCATGAGTGGGGGAGGGGCAGAGAGAGAGGGAGACACAGAATTTGAAACAGGCTCCAAGCTCTGAGCTGTCAGAACAGAGCCCACTGTGGGGCTCAGACCCATGAACCATGAGATCATGACCTGAGCCAAAGTTGGACACTTAACCGACTGAGCCACCCAGGCACTCCCAATTTTTTCTTATGTTTATTTATGTTTGAGAGCGAGAGCGAGCGAGAGAGAGCGCATGAATGGGGGAGGGAGGGAAAGAGAGAGGGAGACACAGAATCTGAAGCAGGCTCCAGGCTCCCAGCTGTTAGCAGAGAGCCGGATGTGAGACTCAAACCCACAGGCAGCGAGATCATGACCTGAGCCAAAGTCAGACACTCAACTGACTGAGCCACTCAGGCATCCTGAGAAAATTTTTTTTAATATTGTAGAATTAGATAGCAGTTATGTGAAGGATTGACTGTGCCAGGCTCTCCATATGAAGCTTCATTAAATCTCAGCAAGCTTTGTTTTTTATTGTTTCAATTTTATAAATGAAGGAAGAAACCAAGGCTCACAGAGGTAAAATTCCTTTGTTCCTAATTTCAGAGCTGGTGACTGGTGGAGCTAGGATTGAACCCCTGTTGGTCTGACTCCAAAGGCTGGCTATGCCTCCTAGGTGATTCCTTTCCCTAGTGATATTTTTCTGAGTGCTCTCCCATATTTTCTGGATTTGCTGCTAGGTTGCCAAAAAACAAAAAAAGACATGAAAAGAGTTAAAGTATTTTTCAAAACTCATGTGACAGTAGATGTGTACGGAGATACAAATGTGATCCAGGGTCGGTGAGTGGGTCTTTCTGGATTAATGCTGTGATATTTTTAGTAGGTGTGTATCTTTGATTTATTTTGTCTGAAATGCTTATATAGAAGCCTAATTTCTTTCTTGTCTACTACACATATTATACTTCTGTTAAACAACATTAGCAACGGCAGCTAACATTTATCAGAGATCTGCTTTGTGTCAGGTACGATGCTAATTGCCTTAATTGCTTAAGCAAGCCCATTTAGAATTGAAGTTCAGAAGTAGAATGACTTGCTTAGGGGAGTCTGGGTGGCTCAGTCGGTTAAGTTTCCGGCTTCGGCTCAGGTCATCATCTCATGGTCAGTGAGTTTGAGCCCTATGTAAGCTTTGTGCTGACAGCTCGGAGCCCGGAGCCTGCTTCAGATTCTGTGTCTCCCTCTCTGTCTGCTCCTTCCCCACTTGTGCTCTGTCTCTCTCTGTCTCTCAAAAATGAATAAATGTTGGGGTGCCTGGGTGGCTCAGTCAGTTAAGTGACCGACTTTGGCTCAGGTCATGATCTCAGTTTGAGTTCGAGCCGCACGTCAGGCTCTGTGCTGACAGCTCGGAGCCTGGAGCCTGCTAAGGATTCTGTGTCTCCTCTCTCTGCCCCTTCCCCACTTGTGCTCTGCCTCAGTCTCTCAAATAAATAAATAAATGTAAAAAAATTAAAAAAATGAATAAATGTTAAAAAAAAATAAAATGACTTGCTTAAGACCACAGATTAATCACTGATGAGTCTGAGACAGCCTGTTTTTTAAAAAATGTTTATTTATTGGGGTGTCTGGGTGGCTCACTTTAAGTGTCTGACTTTGGCTCAGGTCAGGATCTCACAGTCTGTGGGTTTGAGCCCCACATCCAGTTCTGTGCTGACAGCTCAGACAGAGCCTGGAGCCTGCTTCAGATTCTGTCTCCGTCTCTTTCTGCCCCTCTCCTGGTTGTGCTCTCTCTCTCTCTCTCTGTCTCTCAAAAATAAATAGACGTTAAAAATTTTTTTAATAAATAAAAAAATTTAATAATTTTTAATACATAAATAAACATTTTTTAAATGTTTGTTTATTTATTTTGAAAGAGAGAGAGAGGGGTGGAGGGGCAGAGAGAGAGAGAAAGAGAATCCCAAGCAGGCTCCACACTGTCAGCACAGAGCCCTACATGAGGCTTGATCCCACGAACCCTGAGATTATGACCTGAGCCTAAATCAAGAGTTGGTTGCTCAACCGACTGAGCCACCCAAGTGCCCCTAACCTGGTTGTGTTATACAACTGTTTTATGTATCTTACCAGAATTCATTTGTAAATCATCCAAGCCAGTTTTTCTTAAATTCTAGGGTCCCAAAGAAATCATAGTATTAGGATTTTTATTATTTAGAGAGGGGAATTTGTAAAATACAGAAATAGATTTTCCATGGAGGTTGTTAGTTCTTAAAACAGTTTATCTCACCATATAGGCTGTGGAGTACTGATAAGAATTCATCTTCTAATTTTGGACCTACCACTTTGGGACATACTTTCCAGGTATCCATTTCCTACTCTATGGATGGTATAATCCTGCCTGCCTTCTTTACCTTCAGGGTTGTGCAGATGTACTGACTTAAGATGTGAGCGGCTTCAGTTTCCTAGCAGTGATGTTTGGTGGATAGAACAGAAACTGCTGGTTCTGCTGCCCTCCGCCTTTTTCCTGTCATCTGTCAGGAGCACACCATCTGCCTTGAACAGTAGGCCTGGCCTTCTCTGTTCTGCCCAGAACATAGTGAAAAACTCCTTCTGTCTGTTGCTTTCCTGACTCTTTGGCACGTTTCCACTGCTTTGTTTCCATTTAAGTTGATCATGGTCTCTTTCCATTTTTTGTACTAACGATTTTAAAATACGAGTTTCATCATGTCCTTAGCTCTCTTCTCACTTTTTTTTTTTCTTTAAAATTATTTGCACTGGGGTGCTTGGGTGGCTCACTTGGTGAAGCCTCTCACTGTTGATTTTGGCTCAATCATGATCTCATGGTTTGGGGGATCGAGCCCCACGTCAGCACAGATCCTGTTTGGGATTTTCTGTCTTCCTCTCTCTCTCTCTGTCCCTCCCTTGTTCTCTCTCTTTCAAAATAAATAATAAAAAAGATTATATTAGAATTATTTGCACTGATCAAGTCTGAGTTCCTGGTTCTTATCTCTTCACTTCTTCAACCATCCTTTGATTTGTTTTGTTTTGTTTGTACCATCCTTTTTTTAAGCGTTTATTAATTTTGAGAGAGAGAGAGGCGCATGTGGGACAGGGACAGAGAGAGAGAGAGAGGAGAGGAGAGGAGAGAGAGAATTCCAAGCAGGCTCCACACTGTCAGCAGAGAGCCTGATGCGGGGCTTGAACTTTGCAACTATGAGATCATGACCTGAGCGGAGTGAAGGAATCAGATGCTTAACTGACTGAGCCACCCAAGCGTCCCATGGTAATTCTATTTTTAACTTTTTGAGGAACCTCCATACTGTTTTCCAGAGTGGCTGCAACAGTTTGCATTCCCACCAACAGTGCAAGAGGGTTCCCCTTTCTCTGCATATGCCAACACCTGTTGTTTGTTTTGTTGTTAATTTTAGACGAGAGTTGTTTTAATGGAACACTGAGGACAAAATCCTGATGGGCATGAGTTCAAGAAAAATGGGAGAGAGAGCTGGTGTGGTGTACAAGTGGAGGAATTGGCCATTTATAGGAGCAGATAGTTCATTTATTATAAAGGGAAGAAGGGGACTGGGTATCCAGATAGAAATGAAGGTTGACTTGTGGGATTGGTGATGGGAACATGTGTTTTTTCTGTCTAAAATTGAGTTATAATTTATATACTGTACAGTTATATGAGGCTTGCCAAATTCATAGTCATGCATGCACCACCACAGTCAAAATGTAGAGTGCTTTTATCACCCACAACATTCCCTTCTATGCCTTTTGTACTCTTTCTGCATTTCCAGCGTTTGTACCCACTGATCCTGTCCTTGTCCATGTAGTTTTACTTTCTCCAGAATGTCATATAAATGGAATTGGACAATGTGTAGCCTTTTAAATTTGGCTTCTTATCACACTCACTTATCATAATGCATTTGAAATTCATCCATACCTTTGCATGAATCAGTAGCTTGTTCATTTTATTGCTGAGCAGAATTCCATTATATGGATGTACCACAATTTATCCATTTACCTGTTCAAAGGTATGAATTGTTTTCAGTTTTTACTAAATATGAATACACATTTGCTTACAGATTTTGTGAGAACATAAGTTCTCATTGTCTTGGGCAAATACCAAGGGGTGTGATTGCTGGGTCATAGGTTAAATGTACATTTAACTTGTTGAAAAACTGCCAAACTGTTTTCCAGTGTGGCTATTCCAGTTTGCATTTCCACCGGCAATGCATGTGAGCCCTAGTTGCTCTATGTCTTTGCCAGCACTTGGTGGGATTCTGTTTCCCTCTTTTTTATTGTTTTTCTAAATTGAGTTATAATTTATATACCATAAATTTACTTTTTTAAAGCATACAAATCAGTGGTTTGTAGCATATTCACAAAGTTGTACAATTGTCACTACTATCTAATTTCAGAATATTTTCATCACCCCGAAAAGAAACCCTGTATGCATTAGCAGTCATTCCTTTTTCCCCTCAGCTTGCCCAGCCTTGGGCAACTACTAATATACTTTCTGCCTCTATAGATTTGTCTATCCTGGACTTGTTTAGAAACCAAATCATACAGTGTTGTTCTTGGTGACTAGCTTCTTTCACTTAACATGATATTTTCTTTTTTAAAAATTAAAATTTTTTTAAAAATTGTTTTTTATTAATTTTTAAAAATTTACATCCAAGTTAGTTAGCATATAATGCAACAATGATTTCAGGAGTAGATTCCTTAATGCCCCTTAATGGGCCAGTTAGCCCATCCCCCTTCCCACAACCCCCCCAGTTTGTTCTCCACATTTAAGAGTCTCTTATGTTTTTGTCTGCTTCCCTTCCCTTATGTTTATCTGTTTTGTATCTTAAAGTCCTCATATGAGTGAAGTCATATGATATTTGTCTTTCTCTGACTAATTTTTCTTAGCAGTGATACCCTCTAGTTCCATCTAAAAACATTTTTTTTAGGGAGGCTCCATGTCCAACGTGGGACTTGAACTCACTGCCTGCAAGAATTGCACGCTCTACCAACTGAGCCAGCCAGGCCCCCTAAAGTTAACTATTTTGGATTACCTTCTTTCTCTTTTTTTAAAGTAGACTCTACACCCAAGGTGGGGTCTTGAACTCGACCTTGAGATCAAGAGTTGTACGCTCTACTGACTGAGCCAGCCAGGGGCCCCATGTAACATGTTATTTTCAAGAATCGTTTGTGTTGTAGCATATATCAGCATTTTTTAAGTTTATTTTTATTAATTTGAGAGGGAGATAGAGAGCATGCGGGGGAGAGGCAGAGAGAGAGGGAGACAGAATCCCAAGCAGGTTCTGAGGCATCAGTGCAGAGCCTGATGTGGGGCTCGAACTCACAAATTGTGAGATCATGACCTAGGCCAAAATTAAGAGTTGGATGCTTAACCCACCGAGCCACCCAGGTGCCCCAATCAACATTCTTTTTGATGGGCGAGTAACAATATTCCATTATAGGGATATACTATATTTTGTTTATCCATTTATCAGTTGATGAGTATTTGTAATGTTTTCACTTTTTGGCTATTAGGAATAATGCTCCTATGAATATTTATGTACGAGTTTGTATGTGGACATATGTTTTCATATTTCTTGTGTATCCACCTGAGAGAGAGAGAGAGAGAGAGAGAGAGAGCATGAGTGAGCTAGGGGCAGAGAGAGAGGGAGAGAGAGGGAGAATCCCACAAGGGGCAGAGGGGGAGAGAGAGAATCCTGAAGTGGGGCTTGAGCTCACCCAAAGTAGGGCTTGGGCTCACCTGATGCGGGGCTTGAAATCACAAACCATGAGACCATGACCTGAGTCAAAGTCAGATGCTTAACTGATGGAGCCCAACTCCTGAATTAAAAACAAAACAAAACTTTTTTCTGATAATAATTTTCATGGTTGTTTACAGTTGTAAGACATTAATTGAATTAAGAAGAGAGCAAAGATTCTACTCTTTTTAAAGATTGATTTTAAAGATTTTATTTTTTTAAGTAATCTCTCCACCCAACATGGGTCTCAGACTCACAACTCTGAGATCAAGAGTTGCACACTCCAGAGGTGCCTGGGTGGCTCAAGTTGGTTAAGCGTCCTACTCTTGATTTTGGCTCAGGTCATAATTTCACAGTACATGGGTTCGAGCCTCGCACTGGGCTCTGCACTGTCAGCACGGAGACTTCTTGGGATTCTCTCTCTCTCCCTCTCTCTCCCCCCCTCTCCTGTGTTCTCTCTGTCTCAAAATAAATAAATAGACATTAAAAAAGAGTTGCACACTTCACTGACTGAGCCAGCCAGGTACTCCGTTTAAAAAACTTTTAATAGTTTTTTTTTTTTTTTTTTTTAACATTTATTTGTTTTGAGAGACAGAGTGTGAGCAGGGGCGGGGCAGAGAGAGAGGGAGACACAGAATCCGAAGCAGGCTCCAGGCTCTGAGCTGTCAGCACAGAGCCCGATGCAGGGCTGAAACCCGTGAGTGAGATTATGACCTGAGCCGAAGTCGGACGCTCAACCGACTGAGCCACCCAGGTGCCCCTAAAAAACTTTTTATTGAGGTATAATTTATATTAGCCTGCACAGATCTTAAGTGTGTAGCTTGATGAACTTTTATGCATGGATACACGTGTGTAACCACCACTCAGATCAAGATACAGACATGTTGGGCACCTTAGAAGACCTTTTTTTCCTCCCACTGAGTCATACTTCCTGCTCCACACCCAAGGAAACCACCGTTTGTGGTCTTGCATTTCAGGTGAGACCCATTAGCATGTTGAGTGCATTCTCTAGCCCTAATCAGCTGTCTGGGTGGAGAACATGGAGAATCTGTTTTACCTAGGGTTGGGCTTTATCCAAGCAGGTCTGATGGAGGGGGAGAGGGGCCAGGGAGTTGAAAGGAAGTGACATCAAAGGATAGGATTTCCAGGATGGGAGTGAAGGTGAGAGCAGACAGAAGGAACAATGTGAGCAAAAGTATTCACAGCTCAAGAAATATGATGTGTTCTCAAAATCTGGCCAGGGAACACATCAGGAGTGCTCAGAGATTGGGCGAATAAAGGGAAGATGTTAAGCAAGAGAGAGGGAGACATAGATTTCTTCTTAGGAACAGAAGAGTAGTGGTGTTTATTCAGTTACCAAATATTTACTGAGTGTCTCTGTTTCAGGCCCTTTGCCAGTACTGATAGAGGGGGCGTAGGTTGCCTGGATGTACTGACTATTCAACTGTTGCTGGTGAGAAATGATTTGGATGGAGAGGAGAGATGAATTCAAGACATTTCCGGAGTTAGAAGTATCAGATGTTGATTAATGGAAGTGGTGAAGGAGTAGGGAAAGAGTTAAAGCATCCAAAACAGTATAGTTTTTCTGCAGCTTAATAGTCAGCCTTTTGTTTTTCACTAAATACAACTTCCATTTCCATCCTCTCTCCAGCAAAGGCTGGGGATGGCTTAGAATGTTACTTTTGTGCATAGAACTCTTTTGCTTCTGGTGCGGTGCACTGAGCCAAGAATAAAGACATACTCTGATTCTTGAAGTAATTGCATGCTGTATATTTGCAGAAAGGGTGTTTATTTATTTATTTATTTTTAAATGCTTATTTATTTTTGAGAGAGAGTGCACATGCACGCCAGCGGGGGAGGGGCAGAGAGAGAGAGGGACAAAACATCTGAAGTGGGCTCTGTGCTGACAGTAGAGAGCCTGATGGGGGGTGAACTCACAAACCATGAGATCGTGACCTGACCTGAAGTCGGATGCCACCAAAGCACCTCAGAAAGCTGTTTATATATGTAGTAAGAATCTGGAAGCAGCCTGAATGCCCAACCCCTGTGGGAAAGTTGAGGCAAATTTTGGGCTAGCCATCAAGTAGACTATTAGATGGCCAAGACAAAAGATGTCTTTATGGACCTGTGTCACTGCAAGGATATTTACATGTGAAGCCAAATTAAGAGAAGAAGGCTTCTCACTGAATTTAGTCAGAAGATTTGGATACTGATCTTGGTTACACCTCTTCCTAGTCACTCTTCCTCCCTCCCTTCCTCCTTCCCTCCCTTCCTTCTTCCTTCCTTCCTTCCTTCCTCCCTCCCTCCCTCCAGTTTACTTACTTATTTTGAGGGAGAGAGAGAGAGCCCATGTGTGAGCGAGTAGGCGAGGGGGAGAGAGAGGGAGAGACAGAATTCCAACCAGGCTCTGCACTGTCAGCACAGACCAACTCAGGGCTTGAACTCACAAACTGCAGCATCTTGACCTGAGTCGAGATCAAGAGGTGGATGCTGGGGTGCCTGGGTGGCCCAGTCGGTTAAGTGTCTGACTTTGGCTCAGGTCATGATCTTGGCAGTTCGTGAGTTCAAGCCCCACGTTGGGCTCTGTGCTGAGAGCTCCAGCTCAGAGCTTGGCTCAGAGCCTGGAGCCTACTTTAGATTCTGTGTCTCCCTCTCTCTTTGCCCCTTCCCTGCTCACACACACACACACACACACACACACACACTCTCTCTCTCTCTTTCTGTCTCTCTCAAAAATAAAGAAACATTAAGAGTCGGATGTTTAACCAACTAAGCTACGCAGGCGCCCCTCCTAGTCACTCTTTTGAGTCTTCATTTCCACATATGTAAAGTGCGTGCAGTGATAATGACAACTGCTTAAGTGCTTATGAAATTGTGGTAAAGATCCAGTGAGATACCTTATGTAATGGCAGTTATAACCCCCACAGTAAGTGACACACATCAGTTATTAATAGCCATGTGAGTGAATGCTGGCCAGTTGGAGTGGGAACTCAGAGGGAAGTTTTTATCCTTTCTGGTCCTCTCCCCCACCCCCCTACCCTGTAATGTTTCTTCAGTTTGTATTTCTGGTGTGTGTGTGGGGGGACCAAACAGATTCCTGCCAAGCACTGTCTAGCTGCTCTAATTTAAGCATGTGCACAGTGTGTAGGGTTGGGCAGTTTAATTTTACTCATAAGACTGAGCAGCAAGTGTTCCGAGATTTGAAGTCATTTACCATGGACAAACCAAATATTGGCTCCTTGTGTTGGATCGGGACTGTTCTCTGCTTTTCTGGACATGTACATGGCATTATTCTCTCTGATTTGGTATGAGCTTCACTCTCTCACAGTCCTCTCCTTTCCTTGGTGGAGGTCTAGGGTAGGTTGGCTTATCTGTTAGCTTAGAGCAGTGTTTCTCAAACTCAAAAACATTAGGACTGGTGCCCCTGACCTGTATACTATTTATGGATTCCACTTTTGGTAGCATTGGAGCAAATGCTACTATGTTGGTTCTGATAAAGATGGTCTAGATTATGAAAAGCACAGTAAAGCATTCTTCATGGAGACTTTGTGGACCACTAACTCTGTGTTCACCAGCACCTAGTGGTCCATGGCCTGGGAAACAGTCACTTAGGGCCCAGCTGCCCGTTCTTACAATAGCTATGGAATCCATAAGGTTCCTAAGCAGCTCTCTGCATAGAGTTACTGTTTCCTTTGTCACCTTCAGTTTTCTGCACTACTTTGCCCTCTTTTGTGCTTCCATTCCTCTGTACCTATGCTGATGTACTCATATTGCATTCAGAAATACTCGCTAGCCTCACTGCTCTTTGATTACCTGGAGAATGCCTCTTCATCATTCAGAATTGAAATCAAGTGTCTCCTCTTCATTAGCGTTGTCTTGACCTCTCTACTTCTTACTCGGCCTCTTAATTTCCCATTGGTCCTAGAACTGGCCTTTTGCTCCTCTGCACCGTGCCTGACCTTAAGTAGTCTTCTGCTGTTGCACTTCATTATAACTACTTCGGTGTATAGACAGCTTTATTCCCCTGAGGATATTGTAATGACTACAAAACAGATACCTTTAGGGTTTTCTGTAGTCTTTTTAGGGAATTAGACCATAAACATAAGTAAATGGAGAAACACATGAAATAATTATACATTTTGGTAAACGCTATGAAGGAAGCAAGTGGGAAACTGACATAGACTGGAAGGCGATGGGAGCTACTTGAGATGTAGTTAGGGATTCCGATGCTGTAGGAATGTTAGGCTGTTGCCTGGGAAGAGTAGGCAAGGAGAAATGTTTCAAGTAAAAGGAGCACACTGGGTATGGGAAGGTATGTGGTATGTCTGAGGAAATGAAAGTCCCAGTGTGTTTTATAACATAGAGTCTGTCTTCCTCTGCCAGCGGCTGTGATCACACATCTTCATAGATTTGACTCTCTATTTCCAAACCCTGGCACACTTCCTGGCCCAGAATAGGTATTCAGAAAACGTCTGTTGAATTGATGAATTTCTCTCCATCTTTTTTTTTTTTTTTCTTTTTTGTCCCTTTATATTTGATTGGCTACACTGGTCTTCTGTGGCTTGGTTGGCTTAGTGAATAGTTATATCCCTTGCTTAAAATAAGGTCACCACAGTAACCTAATTTACCATGAAGCTTATGTTAACTATCCTTTCCAAGTTGAATTTTAGATAAGTATGACTTTTCAGTATGTTTTTGCCTTTGGTAGAGAGCTGATTTGTAACTAATTTTGTCATGGTGACCATAGCACTTGTGTATATATCCCCTCCAATTTGACAGTTGTTGTGGTGGGATCTGTTTGTCTTCATGACATTTGCAACATGGATATCATTGGTTTATTTTGATGAATCACCTTGGTTTGTGTATATATTCCTTTTTTTTAATGTTTATTTTTGAGAGAGAGAGAGAGAGAGAGAGACAGAGAGTAGAGGAAAGGAGACACAGAATCTGAAGCAGATGCGGGGCTCAAACCCATGGACTGCAAGATCAAGATCTGAGCTGAAGTCGGATGTCCAACCAACTGAGCCACCCAGGTGTTCCTGTGTATATATTCCTATTGCTGTTTTGTGGCTCTAGGTATTCATAATCAAATCTTTTTTAAAAAGTACATTTGGGGGCACCTGGCTGGCTCAGTTGGTGGAGCATGTGACTTTTGATCTCGGGGCTATGAATTAGAGCCCTGTGTTGAGTGTGAAGATTGCTTAAAAATAAAATCTTTTAAAAAAGTACATTTGATGAACATTTATTGAATACATAGGCTTTGGGTGTAGAGATTACATAAGAATAAAAAATCTTTACAAAAAAAGAAAAATAAAAAAAGGAAGGTCCATTCAGGTGCTTTAGAAGAAGCGTAGGGGAGAGCATGTAGAAACTCAGTCTCCTGCCCTATCTTTCTTTCTTTCTTCTATCTGGTTCTGGTTATGGGGTATAAGTAGACCAGATAATTCTAGGCCTATTACTTCTTTATTCTTTTCCTTCCAGAGATCAAGAATATTCTTGGTCTCTTTGTTTGTAGGGAGGCAGAGGGAATTCCAAGGAACCCACCACACTTCTTTTTGGGCCCTTGGCCCTCTACAAGCACTGATGCTTGGTCATCTGTTCTGTATCTTCACAACCTAGCTGTTTGTCTCAGAATACAAATTTAGGAATGTTTGTTGAATAATGGAATCAATAGGGCATAATTTCTGCCTTATAAAGGGCTTAGGGTCTAGTGTTTGTATCTGCCATTTAAAAATCCTGTTTGTGACTTGAGTTTGAAATGTTTTTATTGAGTCTTTTGAGCTCTTTTCTTCAAAAGAAAACTATTGAACACTTAAATTGTATCTGATCATTTCAAACTCTCTTATTTAGGCAAAATTAACTGAAGAAGAGGTAGAAAACATGACCAGATTAATAACCATAGAAGTGATGGAAAAGGTCGATAAAGAATTGTCTTGTGAAAAAGTCTCAGAGTAGGTAGTTTCATAGAAAATGAAATCAAGCTTACTAGTCCTTTCTTTGAGCTTAGCATAGCCTAATACTGAAATTGGGCATGAAGGGCATAATACAAGGAAACTTGGACAAATCCTACTTATAAAAGAGACACAAAACTTGTCGGTAAAATACTAGAACTCCAAGTAGACACATTAAATGAATGACACACACAACCAAATATGACTTATTTTACCGGGTAATGATAACTTAGGAAATCTGTTATTTCAGCATATTCATAGAATAAAAGAGAAAAGTTGTATAATCATCTTGACAAAGGCTGAAAAGTCTCAAAATTTATTCTTGATGAATCCTTGGTAAGTAGGTATGAGGAAAACGTCATATTAAAGGCATTAATTAGAAAACTTTACAGACTTCATACTTAATGATGAAACATTGGAGATATTTTCATTAAAAGAGAAGGATGCTGACTATCTGCTAATTTTCAACATCATCTTAGAAGTACTAATCAGTGTGGTAAAGAAAGAAAAGTAAATGGTAGTATCAGTATTATATTGATGTACAAATTACTATAATCATAATTGGAATACGATAGGATAGTCTACCTGGGAAATGCAAGGGAATTAATTGATAATCCGTTAGCGAGAGTTTGGGTAGGTTCAGAAATCAAAACAGAATAACAAAGTATACAATGAGAGTGATTGCTTCCACTTCTTCATTCTATACCTGCTCTGTTCTCTATAGGTAACCAGTTTATTTCTGTCCATCCTACTAGTGTGTGTTTTTCTTTCTTTCTTTCATTATTTTTTAAAATTTACATCCAAATTAGTTAGCATATAGTGCAACAATAATTTCGGGAGTAGATTTCTTAATGCCCTTTACCCATTTAGCCCATCCCCCCTTCTACAACCCCTCCAGTAACCTTCTGTTTGTTCTCCATATTTGAGTCTCTTATGTTTTGTCCCCTTCCCTGTGTTTATATTATTTTTGCTTCCCTTCCCTTACATTCATCTGTTTTGTATCTTAAAGTCCTCATATGAGTGAAGTCATATGATATTTGCCTTTCTCTGACTAATTTCCCTTAGCATAATACCCTCTAGTTCCATCCACGTAGTTGCAAATGGCAAGATTTCATTCTTTTTGATTGCTGAGTAACGCTCCACTGTATATATACTACATCTTCTTTATCCATTCATCCATTGATGGACATTTGGGCTCTTTCCATACTTTGGCTATTGTTGATAGTGCTGCTATAAACATTGGGGTGTATGTGCTCCTTTGAAACAGCATACCTGTATCCCTTGGATAAATACCTAGTAGTGCAATTGCTGGGTCATAGGGTAGTTCTATTTTTAATTTTTTGAGGAACCTCCATACTGTTTTCCAGAGTGGCCTCACCAGTTTGCATTCCCACCAGCAGTGCAAAAGAGATAGTCTTTCTCCGCATCCTCGCCAACATCTGTTGTTGCCTGAATCGTTAACCATGTTAGCCATTCTGGTTGGTGTGAGGTGGTATCTCATTGTGGTTTTGATTTGTATTTCCCTGATGATGAGTGATGTTGAGCATTTATTCATGTATCTGTTAGCCATCACGATGTCTTCTTTGGAGAAGTGTCTATTCATGTCTTTTCCTCATTTTTTCACTGGGTTGTTTTTTAGGTGTTGAGTTTGATAGGTTGGTTCTTTATAGATTTTGGATACTAACCCTTTATTTGATATGTCATTTGCAAATATCTTCTCCTATTCTGTCGGTTGCCTTTTAGTTTTGCTGATTGTTTCCTTTGCTGTGCAGAATCTTTTTATCTTGATGAGGTCCCAGTAGTTCATTTTTGCTTTTGTTTCCCTTGCCTCTGGAGACGTGTTGAGTAAAAAGTTGCTGTGGCCAAGGTCAAAGAGGTTTTTGCCTGCTTTCTCCTCAAGGATTTTGATGGCTTCTTGTCTTATGTTTAGGTCTTTCATCCATTTTGAGTTTATTTTTGTGTATGGTGTAAGAAAGTGGTCCAGATTCATTTTTCTGCGTGTCACTGTCCAGTTTTTCCCAGCATCACTTGCTGAAGAGACTGTCTTTATTCCATTGGATATTCTTTCCTGCTTTGTCAAAGATTAGTTGGCCATATGTTTGTGGGTCCATTAGTGTTTCTTTTATTATTATTATTATTTTAATGTTTATTTAAATACAAACACAGTGTAACAGAGAAAGTATCATAAAATATGTACTATTCGGTAGCTTGCCTTTTTTTTTTAAGTTTGTTTTTGAGAGTGAGAGAGTGTATGTACACTCGAGCAGGGGAGGAGCAGATAGAAAGGAAGAGAGAGAATCCCAAGCAGGCTCTGTGCTGCTGTCAGGGTGGAGCCCAGTGTGGGGCTAGATCCCATGAACCATGAATCATGACCTGAGCTGAAATCAAGAGTTGGAGGCTTAACCAACTGAGCCACCAGGCACCCCTGTAGCTTGCCTTTTTTAAAGTTAATTATGTCTTGGAAATCTTTCTATATCAATTCATAGAGTATGTTTTCTCACACTCTCTCTTTTGTTTTATAGCTGCATGGTATTCTATTTTGTGGATGTGCCAAGCAACATACGTATAAATCCAATAACCATAAAGCTATTGGTTGATAATTTGCCCATTAAATACTTCTCAAAACCTTTAAAAGTATTTATTTTTATATACACAAGTATTATGTGACTGAATCTTTAAAAATTCAAACTACAGGTTGGGGTGCCTGGGTGGCTCAGTCAGTTACGTGGCCAACTTCGGCTCAGGTCATGATCTCGCAGTATGTGAGTTCGAGCCCTGCGTCGGGCTCTGTGTTGACAGCTCAGAGCCTGGAGCCTGCTTCAGAGTCTGTGTCTCCTTCTCTCTCTGCTCTTACCCTGCTCACCCTCTGTCTCTCTGTCTCTCAAAAATAAATAAACATTAAAAAAAATTAAAAAAAAAATCGAACTACAGGTAAAAGTCTCTTGGCCATTTCCAATACCTCTTCGACCCTCCCTAGAGCTAACTTTTACCAGTTTGATGTTCAATATCTGTTCCTTTATGGCTAATATTTCCATTAGAAATGTGACTCCCAGTTGCAGTGTTACTTTGGAAACTAGAGTCTCATCAGTGGCTGTTAGTTACATGTTGAAGCAGGAAATTCTTTCTCCTCTTTTCTGTCTATACATGGGCTCTTCACAATTCCTCTTCTGTTAACCTTGTCACATCTTCTCTAGCTTCCCCTGTGGTTGTCCAAATATTTAGGTTGTACCAGTACGATTATTGTTTTGTAGGTAAAAAGTAGTTGATTATCAGCAGTTTCATGTAGTTTCACCTAATAGTGTTAAAACTTAATTGGTTCATGTGTCTGATTCTCCTCAAGGACAGGGACCAGAGCACATATGTCTTATAATCCCTTTCAAGACCTGGAATTGACTGGGCGGATCAAAGTCACTTAATAAAGTTCTGTAGACTGATGAAGCTGAGCTGTTTCCAAGGCAACTAGCAATTTTGATCCACCAAGTCTTCTCTGTTCTCTGAAATGCAGTTGGGTTTCCCCATCCTCTGTTAGTGCCTCTCATCCTTGTCACACTTTAGAAAACTAGGGAAACTGCCTTCTCCTTAGGAAACCTTGTTGACCCTTTGGCTCCTGTTGATCCTTTTGGTGAAGTTTATATGGTCTGCAGACAGGAGGATGCCTGTGCCCTGTGAAGTTTTTTGATCAAGGAACGGCTTTAGGCTAGCCAAGGGCCTAGAGGACCTTCTTCAGACTCCTGAGTATGTGTATTGGAGTTGCTAGCCTAGGAATTTGGAGTTGATCTGTGGACCTTTTAGAAGGTACTGACCAGTGCAAATCAAAATAATTTGGGATTTGTCCTAAGGTTGCCAGCTTTCTATTTTGCCAAATAAGGATATTTAAAATAAGTATCTAGTTATTTACTCTTTATAGTTGATACATGCTCATGGTACAACATTCAAAACATAAAAAAAGATATACATTGAATAAAATAAGTCTCATACTTCCTCTCCAGTTCCTTAACTATCCAGTTCCCTTCCCAAGAGGCAAACCGGGTTGCTTGATCATCCTTCCAGAGATAGCCCACGCATTTAAAAACAGGTACGAAAAAAAACAACAACCCAGGTACGAATGTATTGGCTCTCTCCCCTCTCCCAAATAAATGGTAGTGCATTCAGTACCACTTTGCACCTTTAGTTGTTGGGTTTTTCCCACTTTTCTTAGAGATCTTTTAAAATCAGTACATGGAGAACTGACGTACTCTTTTTAATGGCTGCAAAATATTAGTAAGAGACCAACAGTTACCACTGTTTGTTTATTTTTTTTTTTTTTACATTTATTTATTTTTGAGAGACAGAGACAGAGCACAAGTCGGGGAGGGGCAGAGAGAGAGGGAGACACAGAATCCTTAGCAGGCTCCAGGCTCTGAGCTGTCAGCACAGAGCCCGATGCGGGGCTCCAACTCCCAAACTGTGAGATCATGACCTGAGCTGAAGTCGGACGCTTAACTGGCTGAACCACCCAGGCACCCCAGTTACCACTGTTTTAATTTAAAAAGTATATTTACACACCAAAAATTTAGAAAGAATGTGATTTAGTATAAAGAAAAGTTCTGCAAATTAAATTTAGTTCTGTGAGGAATCAATTCCATGCATTGGTCCAAAGCCTTGTGTTTGAAAACTACTGCTAGAGATAGTAAACCATTAAAGCAAGGGCTTTTGAATAGGAGTGTGTTAGGGCAGATCGTGTTATTTTAGTGAGGCTTGCTAGTCTCTGGTAGGATGAACAGATGAGAGGGCAAAAGGAATATGATTGAGATATCCATGACCTTCTCTCTGCTTTGTAGAGAGGAATAGATTTAGGGAATCCTTTTGTTTTCTACAGTTGAACTACGCAGTTCATCACATTGTACAATTAGCTAGTCTGCTGGCAAGGTATCTTGTACAGCTGTATCTTTGTAGCAGCTGTATGTCAGTTGTATTGGAGTAGGGAGACTAGGTTCAGGGTTGTTTATTCTTAACATTTTTTGGCCAATTGATGTATGTTTGGTACCATTCAGAATTTTGTCAGTCCTGTGTGAAAAATAACCACATGAAGTGATGGGAGCCTGAACTTGGAGAGTGACTGAAATTGGAATGGGTAGCTGGAGTCTGGAGCTTTGGGATTGAAGAATTGACAGGACACGTGACCTTTGGGAAGACTAGGGAGAGCAGAATTCATTTGCTGAACGTTTACTGAATGCCCGGTCTGCGACCTACTGTGATAGAATAAGGGCAAACAAACTGCCTTAGAGGTTACTGGTGTAGGATTGAAGAGGGCATAGTATACAGACTGAAGAAAGCAGGCTTGTTTACTTAGGTAGCACATATTTGTTATGATAGCGGGGTACTAGGTGCTGGATATAAGGCAGGCAGGAAGTGGTATAAATCCAAGTTGTAGGGAGAAAATGTAGGTAGAATCTAAACTTTCTCAGTCTAGAATAGCAATCTGATTAATACAAGTGTATTTAAGGAACAGTTGCAAACAATATTATTTATTTTTAACCATTTATTTTTGGAACGAGCAATACAATAATATGGTTGAAAAATTAAAAAAAATTAAAAGATACACTACAAAAAGTCTCTCTCCCACTTTTGTCTCTCCCCTCCCCCATACTCAGTTCCCCTCTTGTGTCAGTTAGGTTTCAGTCCTGGAAACAAAACCACTCTGGGTACTTTAACCACAAAAGGATTTAACATAAGAAATTGGGTACTTAGAAAATTGTTGGAAAGGTTGGAGGAGTGGGACTCAAGGTTGCTGCCCTTAAGTATCAATTTGAAGGACCCACCCCTGGAGCTGTGTTCTGGAGGTCAGGAAGTTACTACTGCCACTGCCCCACTGCCACCATCACCCTCAGCACTGCTGGTTGATACTTAAACTGGTAACGACACATTAGATCCTTGCTTATGCAGGCCAGTACACAAGTATCTCCAGCTTGTTTAAAGCTCTTAGGCCCTAACTCCACCTGCTGAATCAAGATCTGCATTTCAACAGGATCCTCTGATGATTTGCATTCCATGAAAGTTTGAGAGGCCCTGCACTGGAGCCCTGGGTTCGGCCACTACAGTTGCCTCAAACCCCACAGGTCTCCATGACCTTGATTGCCAATTGTTAGGGAGTCGGGGAAATGTAGTTGATTTTCCAACTCCCAGTCTAGAAGAAATGGAGATTGAAAGAACCCATCTTTTGAAGTGATCATATTTCTATAAGCAACCATTGTTAGTTTCTTGTATAAGATATTTTTTATGCATATTTAAGCATATGTGAATAAACTTTTTCTTCTTAAAGAAAATAAACAGTTGTTTACTATATACAATGTTCTGTCTTGAGAGAGATTATATAATAGTTCGTCTTGAGAGAGATTTCCATATCATAACATAGAATTTTTTTTTAACAGCTTCATGGTATTCTATATGGATTGCAAAATTCTTAAATTGAAGCTATCTAATACAATCTGGGTTTCATGGTCATTCTAATTTATTGGCGTATGTAAAGTATAATCTAGTTGAATGTTTGCTTCCTGCCTCCTTTGTGTTTTGGTCTTGTGTGTATGTCATCTTGTTAAACTTACCTTATAATCCACTGTGCTGGGTATCCTTTCTCCACTCTACATGACAGAACTAAGGTCTGAAAGGTCAGGTTAATAGTTCATAAACTAAGGAATATCCAGGTTGGGATATGAACCCCAGGTCTGTTAGCCTCCATAATTTGTGGTTTGACACAATTGCACGAGCCTTTAAATGGTAGGGTTTATTCAGTACTTTCATAACCTAGTCCTTTGGGAAGAGGTTTCAAAGCGTGTTGTTTTGGATATTTTGGGTGGGTATTAAAGGCCTTTAACTTTTTTTTTTGACTCAGGTATCCAGCTCACATAGAAGACATTGACTACGAAGAAGGAAAAGTACTCATCCATTTCAAGCGTTGGAACCATCGTTATGATGAGTGGTTCTGCTGGGACAGTCCTTATTTACGCCCTTTAGAGAAAATACAGCTGAGGAAAGAGGGCTTACATGAAGATGAAGGATCTTCTGTGAGTATCAGATCTGTAAAGTGCTGGGTCAGCCATTAGGTATTTTATGTTCCAGCCTTTGATGTTCAGTGTGAAAGTCAGTAGCAGCTGGGGACCAATCCTTATTTTGGTCTGTAGTTACAGCTCTGAGATCTCCATGGCACCCAGGGTTCTTGAAGAATCCCAGTTGTCAATTGTCTATAGGATGTGATTGATGTGACAGGTCATTGAGAGAAACATTGAGGATTCATGGGGGACCTTATCTCTTTCTTCTACACTACTGTATCTCTTTAGATCGATTATTTATTTATTTATTAAAAACATAAAAAATTTTTAATGTTTATTTTTGAGAGAGAAAGGGGAGGGGAGAGGGGGAGGGGACAGAGAGAGCGAGGGAGGCACAGAATCGGAAGCAGGCTCCAGGGCTTTGAGCTGTTAGCACAGAGGTCGATGAGGGGCTCGAACCCACGAACTGTGAGATTATAACCCCAGTTGAAGTTGGACGCTTAACTGACTGAGCCACCCAGGTGTCCCATAAATATCTTTTTTTTTTTAATGTTTATTTATTTCTAAGAGAGAGTGTGAGGAGGGGAGAGGCAGAGAGGAAAGGAGAGAGAGAATCCCAAGCAGGCTCCACGCTGTCAGTGTGGAGCCCAATGTGGGGCTCAATCTCATGAAATTGAGATCATAACCTGAGCTGAAATCGAGTCAGATGCTTAACCAACTGAGCCACCCAGGTGCCCCCCCTTTAGATCATTTATTAAACTTATTTTTTATTTTACCATTTATTAAGCAGTCATTCCCTGTGGAGCCCCATTTCAAGGTCTTTTGTAAGGTCTTAAACACTTGGAATTGGACTATATTCCTTTTTCCTTTTGTCGCTATGCCTGGAGCTTTTACTGATTTCAGAAAGAAGGATGAAGAACTAGTTTTGCAGTTTTAATATTTTAAATATTTATAAGAATTTTTTAAAGATTTTATTTTACTTTTTAAAAGTAATCTCTCTACCCAATATGGGGCTCAAACTCACAACTCTGAGATCAGGAGTCACATGCTCCACTGACTAAGCCAGCCAGGCACCCCAAGTTTTGAGTTTTTTAAACAAGCATTGAGACATCTGCAGAACTTGTGCTGCCTTTGGGTCTGACTCAGCCCCGGATTCTGTTTTTCATTTTAACCCTGGCCAGGAAACTTGAACTCTTGTTTTCAGTGTGTGTTGTTCCACCACTCCTCTCCCCCACCCTGTCTCCACCATTTAGGATTATTTTATGTTGTTCAATTTGATTGCTCAGTATTCATTCTATAAACTATATTAATGCAAACTGCGTGCTAGAAAAACAGCATGAAATATTAAAGGTGAATGAGTGCTTCCTTTGGCAAAAGATCCTTTAAAAGTGTGGGTGGCATGAATGCTGCTTCCCTCAAGATGAAGTAGCTTCCCTCCTTCTAACTTGTATACTGAGTCTGTTCCTAGTGGTGCTGGGCTCAGGGACAGGGCAGGGACTATCATCAGTGCTGTATTGTGCTTGCCCAGACCTCCTGGGATAAGAAAAGTCTTGTGTCTAGCCCTTTTGTTTTGACTCCCAGTGCCTCCATCTCAGTAGCCATCTCCCCTTCCCACTCTTGTCAGTCCAGCTTCTCTTATGAAATCTGGTAATGTGTGTGTCCTATGAAATTGGACTGGTAACAGGTCTTTATTTTTTTGTCTTTTTTAATGTTTTTTAGGAATTTCAAATAAACGAGCAGGTCCTTGCTTGCTGGTCTGATTGTCGTTTTTACCCAGCCAAAGTCACTGCTGTTAACAAGGATGGTAAGGCATTTGAGTTGTAATTTTTACTCATTATGTAGGGGGGGAGTTTGTAATATTAGAGTCTGAGAGTATAATTTGAGTATGTATTTATTGCTGAGGAATCCTCTCTTTTCAAGTTAATCACTATATCAGGAATTAGGAAGAAATTATAAATGGAGAGAAAGCTGGGTTAAAAAGAGGAATTTGATTCTTTGCCTTCT
This sequence comes from Cryptoprocta ferox, assembly GCA_028646485.1. Classification (NCBI taxonomy): domain Eukaryota; kingdom Metazoa; phylum Chordata; class Mammalia; order Carnivora; family Eupleridae; genus Cryptoprocta; species Cryptoprocta ferox. The sequence goes on along the minus strand of CM053576.1, from coordinate 22,066,426 downwards.
AAATTTCAGTAATTGTTTTCTAAAATAGTATGATTCTAAAAAAACAGTAATATAATTATGGCTCATCCGTCCCTCTGCTGGTAAGTTTGCAAGGTCTTGTCCAGGAGTTCCTAAGAGATGAAAAATAAGCCTTAATATTCCTTTTACTTATTTGTAAATAGCCTAGAAACAAAGTGAACATTAATAGACATTTCTTAAAAATATGCTTTGTGAGGGGCACCTGGCTGGCTCAGACAGTAGAGCATGGGACTCTTCATCTCAGGGTCATGAGTTCAAGCCCCGCATTGGGCATGGAGCCTACTTAAAAAACATGCTTTGTGGATGCAAGGTGATTGAGGGTGGTCTGTAGTATCAAAGTTGCTAGTTGAAATTGGGGCCCTGGGATTTAGAGCACTGAGTTGGGATGCCTTTGCCAGTTTAGAACCTGTGAGGAGTCAAGACTGGGAATATGATCCAGAGAGTCTGTTTTTGCTAGTTCAAAGGCAGAAGGAAGGTTAAGAAGATATTATGTATGGTCAACATCCTGACATTGAGAGAACAGACTCTGGGTCCACGTGATATATTTTTTTGTAGTATTTTCTATCAGAATGCTTGTGGTATGTCCATGACCTCTTCAGTGACTGTTTAGACCAGTCAGGCCACTTAGTACCACTGTATGGGGTGACCACATGGCCAGATCGACTTTTTATTCAGTGAAGTTTTTCACGTATTCATTCATTCAACACTCTTGTTAAATGCTGGACCTGGGGCTGACCAACTTTGTCTGAGAATGGGTTGAAGTGGTAAAAAATGAATATATATTTGCATGTAGCAAAAATTTGTTTCTCTTTCTATATTAACTCCCTTCCAATGCCGCCCCGGACCCCACCTATTAGGCCACTGTAGATTAACTCTGCTACCAGATATAGGTTATCCTAAAAGCACAATCCTCTTGTCTCAGGCTTCCAAAACAAGGTTGTATATTTTAAGATGTCTGAGCAGTTACTGAATACTCCAGTTCATGGCTGATTCAGCCTTTTTGGATAGTCCTTGTTTCCCTAAATTTCTTTCTTTCCTTTTTAATGTTTGTTTATTTATTTATTTTTTTTTTTGAGAGAGAGAGAGGGCACGAGCAGGGGAGGAGCAGAGAGAGGGAAACAGAATCTGAAGCAGGCTCCAGGCTCTGAGCTATCAGTGCAGAGCCCATGAGATCATGACCTGAGCCGAAGTCCAATGCTTAACTGACTGAGCCACCCAGGTGCCCCTTCCTTAAATTTCTTTCTTTTTTCTGTAATTTATTTATTTTTTGTAATTTACATCCAAGTTAGCACATGGTACAACAATGATCTCAGGAGTAGATTCCTTAAGCCCCATACCCACTTAGCCCATCCCCCCTCCCACAACCCCTCCAGCAACCCTCTGTTCTCTATATTTAATAGTCTCATATGTTTTGTCTCTCTCCCTGTTTTTATATTGTTTTTGCTTCCCTTCTCTTATGTTCCTCTGTTTTGTATCTTAAAGTCCTCATATGAGTGAAGTCATATGATATTTGCCTTTCTCTGACTAATTTTGCTTAGCATAATACTTTCTAGTTTCCCTAAATTTCTTTTATAAGCCTGTGTTCAAAATAGAATCCTTTGTTATTATTTTTCATATGTATCACTTTAATCTAAAAACATTTTAAAGGAAAGCTTACCTGTTATTAAACTGCTTTTTAGTAAAGGACAGTTTACTTTTTAAGTCTTATTTTCAAGATTAAAATTTTTTTTCTGCTCTTACTGCATTTAAATCATATAATACGATATATAGGTATTCTGTGTGTACATAGATGTGTTCCTGAAAGTCTATTAGGTTGATTTATGCTGATCAATTCAGTATATTCCCCCTGAATAATATCCATTGGAGGTGTGCTCCCTTGGGGAAATGGCTGTCCCTTAGATCACATAAAAGTTGTGAGTAGTAACGGGGGTAACTCTGTAGATAAAGGAGGTTGTAGAAAGGAAGCAACATTTGTCTTTTGATCCAGTGATGTCCCAGAGTCACATGGAGGACAGAAATGGGGCCAAGGGGTTTAGATGAGGGAGTGGCAAAGGAGAAAAGGCAGATTGAAGAAGAATGGTTTGGGGAGCCCGGGAGCAGTCTCTTAGAGGAGTAGGATGGGGTCTTGGTGGAAGGAGGCTTAGGAATCCACGGTTTGCATCTATGTAGATCCCAGAGCTGGGCATCATGGATTTAAAAAAAGAAAAAAAGAGAAAAGACCTAGTTCAAGGCTGCATGAAGTAGGTGTTGATACAGAGCCACCAGGAGGAGGTAGTACAGGAATAGAAAGGTGCAGATAAATCATGAGGGGAGGGGGGAAGGACCCCTATCTGCAATTACTGTTTTTTTGTGTGTGGATGAGTCTGGAATATTTTGAAATAATCATTTAAGGACTAAAAGTCATTTGCTACATTATTAGACATAGGTTAAGATTTTTAAATGTCTTTTAAACTGGGGCAACCAGAGCTTTGCAAGTTGTTTTAAAAAATACTTTCTGTTTATTTCCTTCATGAGCTAAAATTATAGGAGGTGGAGTCTTCAGATAATGATTGTCCCTAAAACAGTCTTTTGCCATCCTAATAATATTGGTTCTGTTAGCTCTGAATTCTGTCCAGCAAATTTTAGTTATTTGAAAGACCTTGAAAATGAGTGGAGGGGCGCCTGGCTGGCTCAGTCGGTTTAAGTGTCCCAACTTTGGCTCAGGTCATGATCTCCCAGTTGGTGAGTTTGAGCGTCAAATGGGGCTCTCTGCTCTCAGCACAGTGCCTCCTTCAGATCCTGTTTTGGATCCTCTGTCTCCCTCTCTCTCTCTGCCCCTCCCCTGCTGGTTCTCTCTTTCTCTCTCAAAATAATAAACTTAAAAAAAAAAAGTAGAAAATGAGTAGAGATTTCTGCCAGAACCAGTTTCCCCCAGTTCTTTGGTCTGAAGCCTTTACTGGTTCTTAAGGCTAATTGGAAGGGAGAGGAGAGGAAGGTCATGGGGCAGGGGAAATCCTGAAAGTTAGTGATATTGGCTGGGTGGTATTATGGCCACATTGTGGACTGTGAAGGAAAGCTAGCCTTTGTGGGAGCTCAGATCTGTGCCTGATTTTGAGAAGAGATAATGACTCTTCAGTGTTGCCTTTGGATTAGATTTTATCCATGGGAGCTGGTGGGCAGTTTCTAGTTCAGTGTGATTCTAGTCATTGCAGGATGTGGGTGGGGACAATGCTGGACTCTTTTCACTCTGCCTGGTATTTTCTGCTCTGCCTCAGTTTCATCTGCAGCAGAGGCTATCACAGTTTAATGGCTCTGTGAGGAGAAGCTCTGCTGGCACAGTACCCCCTTTATTTCCTGTAAAAGTCATTCTTGTCTTGTTGGTGCTGCTAGAAGGTTAGCATTTAGTGAAATCACACCCTGTAGATTAATCTTTGGGAGGCTTGGCCTCATTTTCTTGCCACACTTAACCTACTTGGTGGTTTTCCTGAGGCTGAGCATTGAGTCTGCTGGCATTGGGAGTCTCGTGTGAAACACAACGAAATGGCAACTTTAGAGTTTCTTATTTAGCACTTGGAAACGGGAGGGCAGTGCAATGTTACTTAGCTCTTTTCACCTGGAACAGTTCTTTGGCAGTGGTAATTAAGCATCATTTCATGAGAAGGGAGCTACACCTGGTTAGTTTTGTTAGCCCCTTCGTCTGTGTTGGAGGAAAGGACGGGAATCTATGTTCAGAAGCCATAGTTGGTGAGTTGACCTTAGCTCTTTGCTGCGGCTGCTCAGCTTCCCTTTTTCACACTGGGTATGGCAGAGCCACTTCTGTGTCAGGGCTTTGTGTCCCCAGTCATGGACCAAGACCACGCTGCTCTGCAGGCATTCTCTGGGGGAAACTGAAAGTAGGTTTGCATTTACAACAAAATGAGGAATTGTTCCTTCCTGTTGATCTGTGGTTCTTTAACTTGAATGAATCGGCGAATCAGGTCCTTCTTCCTTAAAATTATACATATTCTTTTGTTACGTGTTCTCTGTTCCCTCAGTTCAGTCTTTGGTCTAGTGCCTGAAGTCTGCATTTGTAAGAGGAGATTCTATGGAAATACTTTTATTTCTAGAATCTCTTGTTGAAGCGGTTACTATTTTTTGTCCTCATGCTATAACTGGTCTTCTATTTGAAATGTGGGGATGTTGGGACTGTGTGAACAGCTTTGCACAGAGATCAAAGGAAGATTTAGGCCCACACACACAGGTGCTAGCTTGGCTCTTACCTTCTATGTGGGGAAGGAGTTGGCACTCTCCTTTTAAAGTGATTGGTGGATAGTAATAAATGGAACCACTTACTGATCCCTTGGTCTGTAGCCATTCCTTTGCTAAGCAATTTCCATATCTGATCTCATTTAGTATTAATCACACAGACAAGGAAAGGTTGTTGCCATCAACCTTGTCATTTTACTGATGAGGAGCTAAGCTAGCAGCAGAAGCTGCTTGAGGTTACAGAGCATGTACATAACTGACAGAGCTGCGACCTGAATGTAGGTCTCAGGGGCTCCAAAGCTCCTGAACTGCAGTTCGTACAGTCCCAGGCTGTCTCTTTGAGGCAGAGTTTTCCTAAAATGGAAGAGTTGTCAGGGGCAGGTGTTCCCTGGGGGTGTGTACCCACATGCCTGATATGATGGTAGGGTGGGTGTAGATGGTCAGTACTTTGTGGAGCCTGGTGGTATCTTGAGGGCCCTGAGTGGGAGTCTGGATCTGGTCCCAGTCCCTGCTCCTTGATTACCAGCAGTTTACTATCCTTTCTCTGGACTCTTGTGCAGTTAGAACTCGAAGAAGGAATTGGAGCAGATGAGCATTTTTAGAAATTGTTGGCTACAGAACCTAAGCCCATTATGTAAAATTGGCTAAGAAGAAATGATGGGGGAGGGGAAGGTATATTGCAAACTTGTGTGTATCTCTCTGCCCACCCCAGAAGGCACTTCCGTGAGAATATCAGGACTTTGAGAATCCATGTTTGAAAACTTTTGAGTATCCTATCCTTGGCATTCTGGAATTCTCTAACTCTTGTAGAATGAGTGGGGCAGAGAAAAGGCCCTCAAGTCACAGTTACGGTAGATTTCAAGAGCAGCAGAAATCTATCCAGAGTCACTTGTGCATCCCCATTTCCTTGGCTCTAAAGAAAATAAGTTTGCTATGCATCTCTAGTTTTTTTCTTCCATCCCTTCTGTACTTAACTGACTGCTATAAGGTTGTCTGTATACTGAGTTTTTAACCCCCAGAGGCACATGTTTATTTATTTATTTTGAGGGAAAGAGAGAGCTCGAGGCATGAGTGGGGAGGGGCAAAGAGAGAGAGAGAGAGAGAGAGGGAGAGAGGGAGAGAATCCCAGGCAGGCTCTATACTGTCAGTGCAACCCAACTTAGGGCTCGAACTCACTAACTATGAGATCATGACCTGAGCCAAAATCAACAGTCAGACGCTTAACCGACTGAGCCACCCAGGTGCCCCGGACAGGGGCTTCTTACGGGAGACTGAGACAGGGGGATGCACTTATTTTTCTATCATTTACATGTTATTCGTTAGATATTATTTGTGGCTGTGGGAGAACTCTATTGTCAGCTACCCACGGGAAGATTCCAGGGGAAAACATTGTTTTAGTTATACAGGAACCATTAAAGTAGATTTGGGGCCTCTCTCCAGAAGTGGACCTAGGCCACTATTTTCTATGGGGTGTGTTGTTCTTCTCCTTCTGATTTATTGAAGCCTGGGTTAGGCTGTGTATGGGAGAAAGTTTTGAGATGATCCTTTGTAGTTCTTTGGAAGTAAAAGGGGTCAGGGCCAGGGTATTGCTGTCTAAGGACAGTGATCCATGAGTACCTTTGGCCATAGCGAGACTCATTTCAGAGTGATCACTGATGCTCTGGGTCAGTGGTTTGGATTTAAGGCTAAGGGACTTGGGAAACAGGCAGTTTGGGGTGATGGAAGAAGAATTGGTCATAGGTCAGCAGAGAGGCTTAGATGTTTTTGTTGTTGTTGTTGTTGTTTTTAGAGAGGCTTAGGTTCTAATCCTAGCTCTATTTAGCTCTGTTTTAGCTCTTTTTGGAACTCAGTGCCTACCTCTTTATTTAAGGCTTCCTTTTTGAGCCTGCCATCAACAGTAAGCTTCAAAATTGATCTCAAATAGCTGAAAATGTTGAACTGTTGGGTAGCATGACTAAATGTTATCCTTCTGGATGTTTGAAATGTCTGCAAAAATTGACAGTTTTTATTTTTATGTAATTGGTGCTTTCTTGGTAAGATAGATGAAGGGGTATAGGCTTGGGTGGCTTGTTGGCACACTTGATATTGCAAGATTTCTTTTTTTTTTTTTAAGTTTTTTTACATTTATTTATTTTTGAGAGACAGAGAGACAGAATACAGGTCGGGGAGGTGTGTAGAGAGAGAAGGAGACACAGAATCCGAAGCAGGCTCCAGGCTCTGAGCTGTCAGCACAGAGCCCGACGCGGGGCTTGAACTCACAAACTGTGAGATCATGACCTGAGCCGAAGTCGGACGCTTAACCAACTGAGCCACCCAGGCGCCCCGGTATTGTGAGATTTCATGAGAGGTGGGTTCTTAATGCTCCCATCCCCAGGCTGGCCAGAATTGTGTCATGGTTGCTTGAAAAGGGTGTGTTTAGAGTTGATAGCATTGCTTAGCATTGCTTCTTTGCTTGCCAGCGCCCTCACAATAGAGGCAGGAAGACAGGATCCCAGGCCTTTGTTATAAGAACTCATCAATCACTGGTGAGCTGCCTAATGTAGAATCCTTTAACCAACCCAGCATAACGATATATCCTTGTATCTAGTTTTCTAGCCACTTTGTTCTATGTTGGTGACACTTGTGACAGATAATTAACTTTATTTAGTAATTACTGAGAGTAAAATTTAGTAGGTAATTACTAATTGTCTATGGCAGTGGTTCTCAGACTTTAGTGTGTACAAGAATCACCTGAAACACTTGTCAAACTACATTTATTTCTGTGTCACACTCTCAGAGTTTTTGATTCAGTGTATCAGGTGTGGTGCTGGTAACTTACATTTCTAACAAGTTCCCGAGAGTTGCTGATGTTCCTGGTTTGGGCACCACACTTTGAGAAGCCCTGATCTACAGTTAACCAGGTGCTGTGTGAAATAGACAGGTATGGGATGTGGTCCCTGGCCTTGGAGAGCCTGCCTTTGATTTGGGATCTGCTTTCTGCATGAAGGTAGATCTAAGTTGAGGTTCTGCAAGTAAGGTGCCAACATGAGTCTTTGAGAAGTTAAGAGCAGGGAAAATTCTAGGTAGGAAGTCAGGAAGCTTTTACAGAACTATTGCGGTCTTTGAGCTGATCACATTCGAGGCAGAAAATACTTAGATAAAGATGTGGAGATGGAAATATCACAAGATGGTTTCATTGGCTGGCAAGTAGTTCATTACTTTGAGTTGGTGGGTATTGTATGCTGGTAATGAAAAACAAAGTTTGGAAAATAATTGGGCTCAGATTGCATTGGACTTTGAACACTACAGAATGAGGCTTTCATTAGAGGTGGCTAGCCATTGATAGGGCCCTATTTAGGACTGGAGGAGAGGTGGGGTGGGGTGGAGAGAGAATGTATTACATTCTTTCACTCTGAGCTCTTGGGATTCCCCCCCCCCCTTCCTGTTTGGTGCGAAATTGATCCTGAAAGCTGACTGATCATGTTACCTGTAGTAAACCATTACATGATTACCAGAAGTTCACTGGTAACCTTGACAATTAACAGATTCTTTTTTTATAATCTCTGGGACAAAAAAACCAAACCAAAACAAGAACAAAAGGTAGGGGAGGTGGGTTCTAAGATGCAAAAGTTTGAAAATGTTGGTTTGAGTGCAACTAATGAGAAGTTTTGTATTGTAGTAGTTGGATGCCTCATTTGGGGAGAAGATTATTTGGATTTTCAGCTTCAGTCCTATAGCAGTGATTTTTGTTAGATTTTTTTTTCCTAATGGAAAAACTGACAATGTTGTGGCACCATTTAGTATTTTGGCCAAGTCTCTATTTTTAAATATTATAACATGAAGTTCATTCATATAGATTATGAGATTAATGTGACATCTAACAACATGATACCTTTAGTAAGCAGTCATGTTTCTTTTGAAGTTTAACAGATATTACCACTCTGAAGCCTAGAACATATTGATAAAAATTAATAACTCACCAAGCAATAAATAAATCTGCATTTTCCTCAGTCTTAATCTTAATTGTTTTACTGCTCTTTGTTCTTGGCCTAACTTCAGTGCAGTTCTTTTTTTCCTTTTAATGAAACATCATAAAAATGAGCTATATTTTTTCTTAAGTTTATTTATTTATTTTGAGAGAGAGAGAGAGAGCATGAGCAGAGGGAGGGGCAGAGAGAGAGAGAGGGAGAGAGAGAGAATACCAAGCAGACTCTCTGCACTGTCAGTGCCATGCTAGGCTAAGAGATCATGACCTGAACCAAAACCAAGAGTCAGATGCCCACTTGACTGAGCCACCCAGGCACCCCCAAAATGAGCTGTTTTTGATGGATTTTGATCTATGAGATAAAGAGAAAACTTACTATGTAATTTTGATTAAGAAATGAAAGCATGCATACTAGTTATTATCTTGGACATAAATAAGACTAAATGTGATTCCTAACATTGTAATTCTCATACAGTTATTATTGTGGTTGGAGCTCCCTTGTGTTTATGCTTTGAAAAGCTTTGTTGCTTTCATGAAAATGCCAGTTAAATCATGATATCTCCTTGAATTTTAGGTACTTACACTGTGAAATTTTATGATGGAGTAGTTCAGACTGTCAAACATATTCATGTCAAAGCTTTTTCCAAAGATCAGGTGAGAAATGTGGTTTTGTGTTTTGTGGTATGAATAATGCTAACAATGTAATTTTGTTTCTCAAATAAAGGCATTATATTTGTTTATGATGGCAAAGTATTTCCTTTACCTGACACAATTTCACTGGAAAGCAACACACAGGTTTGCAGAAATTGTTAATATTTGTCTCTCTTTGCCATTTCCTATTATCTGTTTTCCTCATTTTTTCTCAAAAGTGTCTTGTTATTACTATTTTTTTCTTTCTCCCTGTGCCCTACCCCCAGAGCTGTTATTCATCATAGGGAACTTAAATGCTTGAGGAAACCTAGAGTGTATTTTCTCCTCATCTAACTTTGTCACTTCAGCTCAGGATCATGACTTGGTGGTTTCAAAGCTACAGTTTGGCTTGGATTTGGCAATCACTTGAACTAATGTGCCTGGTTTGAAAATTTTGTTTCCTTTTGTCCTGGTCACCATGTATGTGTTTGCTTGAGCATGGGACAGGAGTTTTGATACTAGAAATATGGTCCATCTAGACATGACCATCTAGCAATCATGCCTACTCTTTTCATTTTTTCCCGTTTAGTCTCTTTTTCATGTTTATGCCCTAATGAAATAGTTTAGGGGAAAGCAAGATCAAAATTTGGATATTGATATTTTAAAAATTCTGATCATTAATAATTGTTACCTCTTTAGGTAGCTGTTGATGTGACAGTATTTGGTGATGCTGGAACTTGTCTTTTCTTATGATCAAATGCTTATCACAAGTTTTAGTAAATTCTTCTGTACTTGTATTTAGCAGTTTCAAAAGATTGTGATAACATGATATCTTTAAAGGTAGCCTTAATAATGTTTTTGTGTTTTGTCAGTTTTCCTTTTCAGAAAATTGAAATAGTTATAAAGCTTGAGCCCTCAAGAGATTTTGTCTTCAGTCATTTGCCCCTCAGGCATCTACGGAGCTGCTACACAGTACACTAAAATGTTATTTTGTGGGGTGCTTGGCTGGCTCAGTTAGTAGAGTATGCGACTCTTGATTACAGGGTTGTGTACTCTTTTTTAAGTTTTTTTTTTAATGTTTATTTATTTTTGAGAGAGAGAGAGAGAGAGACCGAGCATGCGTGGGAGAGGGGCAGAGAGAGTTGGAGACACAGAATCCGAAGCAGGCTCCAGGCTCTGAGCTGTCAAGCATACAGCCCGATGTGGGGCTTGAACCCATGAACTGTGAGATCATGACCTGAGCTGAAGTTGGGCGCTTAACCAAGCAGCTACCCAGACGCCCCACAGGGTTGTGAATTTGAGCCCCATGTGTGGCATAGAGTTTACTTAAAATTAAGAAAAAGTAATTTTGGCCTTAAATTTGCCACTTTTTTTTTATTTAGAAGTTTTCATTTATTTATTTTGAGAGAGAGAGAGAGACAGTGCAGGTGGGGAAGAGAGAGTCAGGGAGAGAGAGAGAGTCCCAAGCAGGCTCCACGTTGTCTAGCACAGGGCCCGATGCAGGGCTTGAACTCATGAAACCTCGAGATCATGACCTGAGCTGAAACCAAGAGTTGGATGGACTCTTAACCAACTGAGCCACCCAGGCGCCCTTAGGCGCCCTTTGGCAATTTTTGTGCTGAGTTTGTTGAATAAGTTAATATAGATAGAGGACCATATTAAGAACTTGTTCAGACTTGTCAGATTGTATCCAGAATCTCCCCAACTAGAAGGGTAGGGCTCCAGATAACAAACATTCAACTGTTTACTCTCCTATATTCAGTAAATTGATTGATGGCACTCGTGATGCTTTGTGTTGGAGATGAGCACTTTACCCAGTGTGGATTTGTGGGTGCTTCATTTCCCAATTCCCAGCTGTCCCTGAGTGTCTCACTTCATCTCAGACCTGGTGGGTAGTCAGGTATGGGCCCATGGCTCCTGCTTGTATTTTTTTTTTTCCAAGATGGCATCGTATTTGGATAAAAAACTTCTCAGGTCTCTTCAACCCTAAGAATCTAGAGTTCCATAAGGCTACATACAGAGCTTAACTTTCAATTTGCCTTTCTCTTTTAATCCTCTCCCTGCTCCAACTTTCAAAAAAGTACCCAGAAGTTAAATACAAGGAAGGTCAAAGAGCTAAGGCAAGCCAGCCCAAGATTATCAGGCTCCCTCCCACAGGGACCAAAGTCTGGCTGCTGGGGTCTTTACTCACAGCCTGGTAGTAAACACTGGTACCGAATAAGGTGGTTTCAGAGGCTGGCAGTAACCTGGCTCCAAGGGCCTTTTCTGCAGTGGGGCACACCTAACACGACCAGGCTGTGTAAGAAGTGGTGTTTGTTGGCCTTGTCAGAAAGCTCCTTCCTATAGGCATCTGGAAACTGGGTGTCCTGTGCCCTCGTAGGAGGCCAGCCCTAAGGCCCTAGCTCTGGACAAGGTATCCAAGCGATGGAGAGCAGCCCCTGGCCTGTGGCCATGGCAGTGGATGGTCGCGTGCCTCCAAATCTTAACTTGTTAAAAATATCTGTCACAGACAATTTCTAAAGGTTTTTTCATATATTATTAGAATAGATTGAGGTTTTTTTCCTGTATGACCATACTGTTCTAAATGTTTTGATAATTTATATATTAGGAATATTTATCTTTTTTGAAGTTAGAAAAATGACATTAACTAGAAAATTTGGAAAATATAGAAAAGCACAATGAAAGTAAAAATGATGTAATTCTGCCATCTAAATACAGTATGCTCTTAATACATTGGCATATATCCTTTTGGGTTTTTTGTAAATATTAATATATATTTTCAAAATTGGGGTCATATGGTTATATTAGTATTCTATATCTTGCTCTCTTTTTTTTTAAGATGGGGGTTATATCTTGCTCTTTTAACAAAATAACATTTTCTCAAGTTCATAATAGTGTATGAGAATATGGCTTTTCCTGGCCGTTTAGTATTCTGTAATACACATGTAACTCTACTTTGTGTAATCAATTCCCTAATGGTCGTTTATAAGGATATGTGTAAATTTGGTTATATAAGTCCCATTATTCTGTCAGAAAATTCCAATTCTAGGAATTCATTCTAGTTCAAAAGTACGAACTTTTAATTCTTTTGACACAAATTGCCAACATGCTCCCCTTCCCCCCAAGGTGGTTGTTATTTATAATTCTGCCAGCAGTTACTGAGGAGTCCTTGCTCTCAAACCTGACTGCTTTCAGAAAGTTTTGGGGACCTGAAAAATTTCCTTCTAGGGTCTAACCTTGTTTATTATTTATCCCTATGACACAAATTAAACTTTCACTCACTGAGTATTTAGGGACTCCTTCCAGCTTTCGTGAGAGATCTGTGTGCCTAGTGTGTGCTAGGCGCTGGGGATCCCATATGAACCTGATATTGGTGGTCCTTCCTGTCCTCTTGAGGTCTTGGAAGAGAGATACATATACAAACTTAATTGTAGTTTTGCAAACTTAGAGCTATCAGAGCTGACTTTATTAGGAGACAGTCACACTAGGACACAAGAGTTTTAGAATGAATCCTTTAAAAAGTCATTTAGGAGGAAAGTAACCAAAAAGTAATACTTCTGTCTAGTGGACAAAAACTTAGTAGCTCAGAACACAGTAGATGGTTTGTTGGCTTAGGCATAGTCTTTACCCAGTTAAGGAAACAAAGCCCTGCTTCTGAGTTGAACAATCTTTACAGTTTTCCTGTTTAGCTTCCATTTATCAGTTTGTGTTCTTCTCTACACAGGGCATCAGCATCCACTGGCAAACTGAGCCAGGCCTCTGAAAGGCCCTGGGTCTGGGTAGTCATGCTTGGGAAGAGAAGGATGTAGCTTGGAGACATTTCCTTAGAATACCTCTCTCAGAAAGAGTGCTTTGCAGAAGAGGTGCCTGGGGTATTTGTCCCTTTAATTATCCAGTGACTTATTAATCAAAATATAGATCACTCTGTCTCAGAAGGAATTGAACATGACTTGTTTTTTTTTTAAATTTAGGATTGGTTCTCAAACCTCAGAGTATGGATGGGTATTTTCAGTGGTTCTTTCCATTATGTATGTAGCACATGTCCTGTTTTAATTTGTTTGTCTTCATACATTTGCAAAAAACCATCTGATTTTATATTTGCAAGTAATCACAAAGTGTGTTTCATCGCTATTTTGCTCATTTTAGAATATTGTGGGTAATGCTAGGCCTAAAGAAACAGATCACAAAAGTCTTCCATCATCTCCTGATAAACGAGAGAAGTTTAAAGAACAAAGAAAAGCCACTGTCAACGTGAAGAAAGACAAAGAGGACAAAGCTTTAAAGACAGAAAAGCGACCCAAACAGCCCGATAAAGAAGGAAAGTTAATCTGTTCTGAAAAGGGGAAGGTATCAGAGAAAAGCCTCCCCAAGAACGAGAAGGAAGATAAGGAGAACATTTCAGAAAATGACAGGGAGTACTCTGGAGATGCTCAAGTGGATAAGAAACCTGAAAATGACATTGTGAAGAGTCCACAAGAAAACTTAAGGGAGCCAAAAAGAAAACGAGGCAGGCCCCCTTCCATAGCTCATGCTGGTGAGTTTCACAAGTGGGGTCTGCAATGGCAAGGCCAGAGTGTTGTTTTGTGGCTCTTTGTGATTCTCTATCACTTCCATACTTCAGTCCTTAATTTTTGTGCCTGACTTTGAATTGTTCTGTGATCTGGGGAGCTGAATTTAAGGGAGGCGTGTATCCAGATGAATGTAAGTTGGGAAACATGTTCTTGACTGAGCTTCTGGGGTGGTGTATAACTGTCCACTAGATGCTTCAGCTTATGTGGTAAAACGTAACAAGCTAAGGCCTTTTGCCTGTGCCTATTCAACTGATCTCAGTTTAAGCAAGCGTAATAGAACCTGGGATTAGGAAATAATAGTTTCCTGAGAGACATGAAAGAGAAAAGGAGAAGTAAATAGATGTGGGCGTCAGAGGCAAGACCAAAGAACACTGGACCTAGGAAGGCATAGGTCCATTTTCAGGTTGAGCTCTCTGGAGAGTGATTATTGATTGGACATTTTCACAGTCTAAATAAAAAGCTGAGGTGGCTACTTGGTAAGAGTTAAGGTTAAAGGTGCAGATTTAGGGAAGAATGTATAGTTATTTTAAGAAGTTGAAATTTGGAATTCTTCTAGAATAACCAAGAATGAAACACATCCTGAATTTCCTCCTAGGCCACACCCTCCGTCTCTAGTCAATTCAGTGGCATGAAGAGTGCTTCGAATCTCTAGACTGAATGCTGGCCATGATAATCTGGCAGTGGTCTTAGACCTTCTTGCTTGCATATTTCCTACATGTTACTGAAAAATTATGAATCTCCTAGTATGTTTTAGAGTGGTATCTATTTTTATCACAAGTTTAAATAGCTGCAAATGGTATATTTAAAATATAAAATATGACATAAAATGTATTTTCATCACAACTGCGCAACTGTAGAATTAGCTCATTCATTGGTCCTGTGTGATGTGGAATGCAAAGCCAGTCCTGTTGATCCAAACAAAGTCTGCCTTAATTTACTTCAAATAAATGTATTAGTACTCATTCCCAGTAGACAGTCTTCTCACATCTCAGTTCTGATTGTAAGGTAGGAAATTAGATACAGAAGGATTTCTTCCCAGATGAATGAAGGCACCACCTCCTTCAGTGGTTGTTTAACTGAGTTTTGCTCTCAAAAGCTAAGGATGCTGGCATTGTCCCTAGGCCCAATGATGGCCTAGACTTGTGCTGTGCAGTATGGTAGCCACTGGCCACTGTGGCTGCTGAGCACTTGAAATGTGGCTAGTCTGAATTGAGATGTACTGTGAGTGTAAAATATACTCTGGAATTCAAATACTGGGTGCAAAAAACAACAGGAATGTAAAATATCTCAATCATTTTTATGATGATTACATGTTAAAATGATGTTTATGGATGTGTTGGGTTAAATAAAATTTTAAATTCACGTTTTTTAAAACTAAGAAATTGAAAATTACACATGTAGCTTTCATTTGTGGCTCTCATATTTCTATTGGTACTGGCATAAATTCACTACTTCCAGGGTCCTGGGAGAGAATTAAACCCCACTGCCCAAGGCATCCATAATGAATTGACTTCTCCATGCATTGAGAATGCTACTAGTTATAAACCATCCTTGGGAGAATTGAGAAAATTCTCTCTGTGTTCTGTGTTCAAATGAGGAACCCCAGTTGAAAAAGTTTGGAGGTTTTAAACCTCTGGGCAGTGTACCATGTTAAGATGTAGGATGAGTGTTATGCACGCCTTTTTATGTAAGTGGAAGAAGGGCACTTATGCAAGGAGAGGTGGAAAATGAGAACTGGTGGATTCTGATGTGTCCTCATCTCAGCTTAGGAAAGCATGTATATGAGAAGTGAGTGCTCTGAAACAGATTCCCCTTTAGCTGTTCATGCTCTGGCTTGTACCCTCTGGAAAATATATACTGGGGTGGTTGCAGTCAACGTTGCTGACTGCCCCTTTGAAGCCACTTGACTTCACTCAGATTGAAAAAAAGGTGGGGAGGCATTTAGTTTATTGCTTTTATTTTGTAAGTGTACATCTCATACCAAATAGGATTGATTTAATAGAGAAATGGTGTTTTCCAAGTTTGCCTGAGGCATTTCTCTCCAGTCAGAATCTCTGAAATTGTTAATAGCCTCCCCCGAGGATTCTTACTGTAAGAAGAGTTTGGAAAACACTGATGTTGTATATAGTCAGCCCTGGATTGTATGTGATATCAAAGTAAGAATGCTTGTCAAATATCTCCTATGTAGTCCAAATCCCCTTTAAAAATTGCTTAGAATAAGTTCATTGACCCAGTGAAGCATTGAACTCTCTAAATTTTACAGACTTGATTGGAACAAGATCTGAGCTATTTAGGGAGGGTTGTTTGTATTTGTGTTTAATTTGGAATGTGTGTGATTTCCAAGTTCTCACCACTTGGAACAAAATAATGTTGGCACATTGGGAAGATTGAACACAGGAAGAGCCAAAGAGTTCAACGCACTCATCAGATTTGCCTCTTCGGAGCTCAGCCCTGTCTCTTGTTTGGTTTTTTGACATGGCCAATATGGTTTTTTAACATGGCCAATATGAAGCTACTGGTCTTAAAGGAGTCTTCTTCCCACCCCCCACCCCCTTCCTCCTTCTCCTTTTCTTCCTTTCTCCTTTCAGCCTTCATCAGACACTCCTCTCCCCCAGCTCCGCCTTCCTGACAAGCTTCCTAGTTTCATTTCTTTTGTTTTTTCTTCTGCCTGTTTTTGGATTCTCATCTTTCATGATTGGGGAGAGCTTCTTAAGTGTTGGGTTTAAAAATAAAGAGTGAGTACTATCCAAGGGTTTAGAGTCTGCACTGCTAAATTATTCAGAGCTGGATTTGTTGAGGATCAGCAGCTTTGCCTGGAACACTGACTATCAAATAGCATAGTCTCCTGAGATTTTTCTGGAATTGTTTTTAAGAGGTTATAAATGTTGACATTCTTTTTGGTCCCTCATAACTGGGACCAATACCAACCTAACTAATTTAGCAAGTAGAGATTGAAAACAACACTCAAGCTATAGTCCCAGGTACACATCTTGGGAATTAGTCTGTATGGTGGATTTCCTGAGTATTGGATAAGTCAAGTTTTGTTTTATTTTAATGTTTATTTATTTTTGAGAGAGTGCAAGGGGGGAGGGGCAGGTAGAGGGGGACAGAGGATCCTAAGTGGGCACAGCGCTAATGGCAGCGAGCCTGATGTAGGGATTGAACTCACGAATCATGAGATCATGACCTGAGCCAAAGTCAGAGGCTCAACTAACTGAGCCACCCAGGTGCCACAGATAAATCAAGTTTTGATGGGGAGATTTGATGGTGGTAAAAATGACTTTTATTGCCCTTGTACCATCATGTTTTAAAGTAATCCTGTTGGGGTGTAGTGTTTTAAAGAGAGGATTTTAGGAGAGAACTGTATGTAGAGCTGGGTCATAGGAGAAACCAAAAAAAAAAAAAAAAAAGATGAAGGAAGGGGTGTTTGGCTGGCTCGGTCATTAGCTTGTGCAACTCTTGATTTTGGGGTCGTGAGTTTGATCCCCACATTGGGTGTAGAGATTACTTAAGTGAATAAATAAATCTTTAAAAAAGAGAGAGATGAAGGATGTCAGTCTACAAGTGTCAGCATCTCATGTTAAGGAAGTAGTTTCTTACCCATTATACTTTTGTTTTCTTATTAGCCCTTTGAGGGTCTGTTTATCATGTGAGTGTGTGTGTGCATGTGTTTTATTTATATGTAATCATAAGGACTGGGCACTAAGAAATTATATAATTTTGTTTGTGTTGTTTTATGTACACTGTAGCTGTGGATTCAAACTCTCAAACTTTGCAACCAATAACATTGGAATTGAGAAGACGGAAAATATCAAAAGGAAGTGAAGTCCCATTAAAACGTCCTCGGCTTGACAAAAATTCATGTGAGTGTCCCGTTGTGTATGTGTGGCTACAACTTGATGTTGATTGGGTTAGCCTCCCCTGTACTCATGTTGTTTCTTATTCTCAATATATAGACTCTAACGCTATTTTTTTCTTTTATAGTTTATTGTCAAGTTGGTTTCCATATAACACCCAGTGCTCATCCCCACAAGTGTCCTCCTCCATACCCATCACCCCCCCTTCCTCTCTCCCCCATCAGTCCTCAGTTTGTTCTCGATATTTAAGAGTTTCACATGGTTTGCCTCCCTCCCTCTCCCCAACTATTTTCCCCCTTCCCCTCCCCCATGGTCCTCTGTTAAGTTTCTCCTGTTACACTTATGAGTGAAAGAAAACATATGGTATCCGTCCTTTTCTGCCTGACTTATTTCACTTAGCATGACACCCTCGAGTTGCATCCACGTTGCTACGAACGGCCAGATTTCATTCTTTCTCATTGCCACGTAGTATTCTATTATATATATAAACCACATCTTCTTGATCCGTTCATCAGTTGATGGACATTTAGGCTCTTTCCATGATTTGGCTATTGTTGAAAGTGCTGCTTTGAACATTGGGGTACAAATGTGCCCCTATGCATCAGCACTTCTGTGTCCCTTAGGTAAATCCCTAGCAGTGCTGTTGCCCGTCTAATGCTATTATTGATCACAGAAGCTGATGTGGATGATTTGGGTTGGATCTGAAGGAGTTTTGCTTGAAGAAAAATAAGTCCCAAAACACAAACTATTTAATGTTGGGCTTAGTGGTGTCATCTTCATACCCATAAACTACATTTCCATTGGAAACTTAATGGCATAGGAAGGGACGGGTTTCGTATGCTAAGTGAAACTTTAAAAAATGTTATTTATGGGGCACCTGAGCGACTCGGTTAAACATCCGACCTCGGCTTAGGTCATGATCTCACGGTTTGTGAGTTTGAGCCCTGTATCGGACTATTGTCAGCACAGAGCCCACTTCAGATCTTCTGTACTCCTCTCTCTCTACCCCTCTCCCTCACATGCATGCGCTCACTCTCTCTCTCTCTCTCTCTCTCTCACAAAAATAAACATTAAAAACTATTCATTGATTAAAAAAATACTTTGGCTTTGAAAAGGATTTGTAATGGTTCTAAGGCTTTATAAACTTTATTGACTTTGAAAATTAGTACACAACCTTTTAAGTTGGGATGCCCCAATATATAGAACTTAGATGTCAAGATTGGGTGTGACCTCAGAACAAATTTTCGAACCATGAACAAGGATAATTCTATCCTGGCAGAGAGACTGTGCCTTTACTTAAAACTACAAATTAAGAAGGGATATTTCCTTTTATTACTGGTCTAATATTCCAGAAGTCTCTTTAAGCCCTTATGGGGTAGCCAGCCCAGAAATTTGTAGTAGCAGTTATTTCTTCTTGTTGGGTTCTTGACTATACCTCTTTTAATGGTTTATAGCCCAGGAAAAGTCAAAAACCTACTCGGAAAACACTGACAAAGACTTATCGAGGAGACGATCCTCCAGGCTGTCCACTAATGGGACGCACGAAATCCTAGATCCTGAGTTGGTTGTATCAGATTTGGTTGATACGGTTAATACTGATCCTTTGCAAAACACATCATCCATTAACAAGGAACCTGAAGAAGGTGAGTCAGAGTCTGTTCTGGAATTGTCTTACCAGCTTGCCTATCTAGGGAGAACCCATCTATATCATTGTATACTACCTTCCACAAGTTTTAGATGATGTTGAAATCACATTTTTGAATGGGTTGCAGTGTTTCTTATACTATTCTTCATTGATGATTCAGTAGACAAACTTTCTGTACACGTTTGTGATTGGTTTTGCCTGTATATGTCTGAATGTTGGGTTGGAGGTAGAGTGCTTGAAGGTCCTGTCCCTCTCTCTGTCTTTCTGGTGCCATCTCCATCCAGTACTTCTGTCTTTTTGTTAACACTTCCAGAAAAATCTATTCACTTTGGTCTCTTATTTGGCTTTTTCTTTGAGATACTCAAAACTCTGGCTACATGTGCTGGAAACTGTGAATGAATTCTTGTATGCTGCGAGGTGAATGGCTTCCTCTAAAAAGTCCCTGGATTTCTTAGTCTGCTGTGGGACTTTTGGTTGATTATATAAATATATATGATCCCTAGGCTTTCTTTTTTTCTTCTAGGTCAGTTGAAATCTCCTTTGGAAGCTGGCCAGGTCTCATCTGCATTGACTTGCCACTCCTTTGGTGATGGATTGGGGGCTGCAGGCTTGGAGTTGAACTGCAAGTCAATGGGAGAAAACAGTATGAAGACGGAACCGGCTTCTCCTCTTGCTGAGTTACAAGAGATTTCTACTGTGGCAGGTTCCTATTTAGTGTTAACATAGTTCTCTTCTATATATGCTTTTGCTTCTACTTTGTGAACTAAAAAAAAAAAAAAAAAAAAAAAAGTTTTCTAATGATGTTTTTTTCACCTTTTATTAATAACCTTTCCTTATTTTAATGCCATAATCCTTTTTGTTTCTGATATGCTAATTTATGTTTCCTCTTCTTTTGTTTAGTATAGTTAGGAATTTATCACTTTTGTTGATAGTTTCAAAGAACCAACCTTTTACCTTGATTTTCTCTATTTGTCTTTTTAAACTGTCATTGATTTCTATTGCAATCTTATTTTCTTCCCTTACATTTTTCTAGAAACTTAGGTCATTGGTTTTAGATCTTTTTTCCAATATTAACATTTAAAATTATAAATAAAATAAAATAAAATTACAAATTTCCCATTACGCACTGCTCTAGCTACATCCTATAGATTTTGATATGTTGTATTTTCAGTTTCTTTCAATTTAGATATCTTGTGATTTATTTGCTGATAATGGCTTACTTTGAAGCATGTTGTTTCATTTCCTAGTATTAGGGTTTTTAGAGATACCTTATTGTTACTGATTTCTAATGTAATTCCACTGTGGTCAGAGAACACACTTTGTAGGATTTCAGTCTTTTAAAATTTGTTGGGATTTATTTTATGGCCCAGCATATACTCTGTCTTGGTGAATGTTCCATATATATTTGAAAAAAAAAATGTGTGTGCTGCCATTTTTTATCTGTTCTGTCAGTTACCAAGAGAGGGATGTTAAAAATCTCTAACCATGATTGTGGATTTGTCTGTTTCTCCAAAGAATTCTGTCAGTTTTGCTTCATGTATTTTGGAGTTTTGTTATTAGGTGCACACGTATTTATAATTGTTATGTCCTCATGATGAATTGTCCCCTTTGTAATGTGAAATACCATGCTATCTTTGGTAATAATCTTTGACTTGAAGTCTACTTTACCTGCTATTAGTACAGGTACTTTAGTTTTCTTTTGCTTTCTGTATGCACGGTGTATCTATTTCTATCACTTTTCTTTCAACATAATGATGTCTTTAAATTCAAATTGTGTCTTTTATAGATAGTATATACCTGTTTTGATTTTAACTGCAGTGTGTAGTCTGTTTACATTAAATATGAGTATTGATATTGTTGCTTTTAGGTTTACTACCACTTTGCTTTTTGTTTCCTGGTTATCCTGTATTTTGTTCTTTTCCTCCTTTCCTATTTTTTTTAGGTTAATTGAATTTTTTTCAAATTTCATTTTAATTTATCTATTAGCTATTAGCTATACTTCTTAGCATTTGATTTAGAGGTTAGTGTAGGGATTATGATATATATCCTTAACTTTTTACAGTTTGCTTTTAATATTGAACCACTTTATGTAAAATGTGTAGTCATTGAATCCTTCTTTCCTCTTTTATGCTCTGGTTGTCTCTTGGAAGCTGTAAAATTCACAGTACAGTATTATAATTTTTGCTGTTAATAATTCTATATTATAAAGATGATGAAAACACAAGAATCTTATTTATGCACATATTTACCATTTTCACTTCCTCATATCGTCGTGAAGATTACATTTCAACCTAAAAACTTTCCTGTATTTTTTTCTTGTAGGTTACTTGGTGATGGTGACAAATTCTCTTGGTTTTTGTTTAACTGAACATGACTTTATTTAACTTTCAATCTTGAAGGATATTTTCTTCACTGGGTATAGAATTTGGGGTTTACAATTTGCTTTGGTTTTCTTTTTAAGTACTGTAAAGGTGTTGTTCGTGGTCCTCTGGCCTCCATTGTTTCTGAAGAGAAGTTTAGTGATCAATCATATCATTGTTTCTGTTTGTAATGAATGTGTTGTTTTCTTTTTGGTTGCTTTTAAGATTTTTCTCTCTGCTTTGTAGCAGTTTGATTATAATGTATTTAGCTTTTGTATTTTTTTTAAACCTGCTTGAGAGTCAGTGAGTTTGAATTGGAAAAATAATGTTTTTCATCAAATTACAACCATTATTCTCTGAATATTTTTTTCAGTCCCATTCTCTCTGTCTTCTTTGGTGATTCACATTATACTTATGTTAGACATTTTGATATTGTGCCACAGGTCACTGGGACTTACTGACTTTTTCTTTTCTTTTTCACTCTTTTCCCCCTCGTTTTCAAATTGAACAATTTCTGTTTTCAAATTCTTCTCTTGATTCCAATCTGCTCTTAAGCCCATCCTGTGAACTTTTTATTTCTGATGCTTTTTAGTTCTAGAATTCCCTTTTTTCTCCCTAGATTCTCTGCTGAGATCTTGTTGTCTGTATATTCATTATGAGCATAGTTTTAATAGTTTCTTTAAAGTCCCTGTCTACTAAGTCCAATGTCTAGAATATCTTGAAGCTAATCTCCATTGATTTTTCTCTTGACTGCAGGTCACATTTTCCCTTTTTCTTCATGTGTCTAATGTTTTGGATTGCATCCTGTGCATGGTGGCTGATATGTTGTAGAGCTTGGGTTATGTTATCTTCCTCTGAAGAATGCTGATCTCTTTGTTTGAAAGGGCAATTAATTTGGCTGAACTCAAATTGCAAATTATTTTCCTCTGTAGTGGACAGCAGCCGAAACCTTTGCTCAGTTCTTTTAGCTTTAATTGGGCTGCTTGAAACTGTTCATTGAAAGATCAGCCAGAGATTTAGGCAGAGTTTATGTGTAGAAATTGAGGCCATCCTTTTGTGACTCTCTTCTTTTTTAGGACTTTCTCCCTCATTTTCCAGCTGTTGTAGTTGCTCTGAAGTTTGTCTTTTCTTTCTTGAAGCAATAAGTCTAAAGATGACTTACTTGAGTTTTAGCTGCCCAGTGTTACTGACTGGAGCCTGCCTTTAGGTGAAATATGGGAAACTTACTTAGTCCCCTTCTTTTATTCCAAATATCCAACTCCTGTTTCTGCCTGCTTTTTTTGTTGCTCTTTATTGCCTTTTCATATTTATTTTTAAATATTTTTTCCAGTTTATAATGGTTACATGCATAAGGGATGTTCCAATATGAGCTATTCTACTATTACTGAAAGAGAAAACTTTACGTTATGGTAATAGACAGCTTAGGAAGTTGTACACATTCATGTCTACACAAAGGGATTTTTTTCTTTTAAGTAGTGATTGGTTGTTGCTTTAATAATTACTTGGATGTTACATTTCTATAATATTATGTGTATGGTAAATGTTCTGAGTCTGGGATGGTGCTGACCATGAATAAATCTTGACCTTTGCCTTTTAAAGTGAAGAACATCTAAACCACTTTTTTGTGTGTATGTGTATTTATTTTTTATTTTCCTTTTAAAAAAGCAGTATAAAAATAATATATACTGTTCATAAAAATGTCTATATTGAGATATTAGGAGTTAAGAAGTGTCTTCTATCTTGCTCCTTTCTCCTTGGGTAACCCTCTGTTATTAGTTTGTTATTTTTCTAGATCCTTTTCTATATGTTTATAGGTAGGGAAGCAATTAAGATTTTATTATTAAATTAAATTAAATTAAATTTAAACGTGATTGAGTTAATTCTAGGCTTATTGTTTTCTGACTTATTTTCAGTTTTCTTGAGATCTTTGTCAGTACATTTGTTTTATTCTTTTTAATGATAGAGTAATGGTGTAAGAATGTTCCATCATACATTTAATCATTTCCCTTTTGACGGACATTTAGAGTGTTTCTGAGCAGTTGATATTTCAAACAATGATGCATTGGTATTTCTTGAACATATATAAATGTATATCTGTACATATATATACACATATATATTTTAAATTTATTTTGAGAGAGAGAGAGAGAAAAAGAGAGAGAGCGCGCACAAGTGGGAGAGGGACAGAGAGAGAAGGAGAGAGAGGATCCCAAGCAGGCTCTGCATTGTCAGTGCAGAGCCCCATCTGGTGCTTGAACTCAGGAATCATGAGATCATGACCTGAGCTGAAATCAAGAGTTGGATGCCTAACCAACTGAGTCACCGAGGTGCCCCACTTTGAACATATATTTTTGACCTCTCGGTGAATAGCCCTTTGGGATAACTCTCTGTGAGTGTCATGTTGGATTTGAGAGAACATATATTTTCAATTGCATTAACAAATTTCTCTCAAAAGACCATTCCACCTAATATTTTGACCAGAAGTGTGGTAGAGTACATTTTCCCTTACATCTTTGCTTTCTATGGATATTATTCATCTTTTAAATTTTCCCTAATTTATGTTAACATTTGAAATAAGACTTCATTCTTTAAGCTCTCTTTTTTTAAATGAGATTAAACAGTTTTTCATGGGTTTATTGAATATTTTAATCTTTTTCTGCAAATTGTCTTTATTTCATATTATTTGCCCACTTCCTGTTAGGTTGTTTGTTTTTATTATGGACTTGCCAGGTTTTCTTTGTATGTTTTTGATATGGATCTTTTGTCTTTTCTATACATTATAC
This sequence comes from Cryptoprocta ferox, assembly GCA_028646485.1. Lineage (NCBI taxonomy): Eukaryota > Metazoa > Chordata > Mammalia > Carnivora > Eupleridae > Cryptoprocta > Cryptoprocta ferox. Next base: position 22,042,374 of record CM053576.1, on the reverse strand, counting down.
TTTAATTCCTCTTGGTCTCTCACTTGTCTTTTATTTTTATTTATTGTAACTTATAACACTGAAATTAAAAAATACACTTAAATGTTTATTTATTTTGAAAGAGTGAGAGAGAGCAAGTGCGCAAGCAGGGGAAGGGCAGAGAGATAGAGAATCCCAACCAGGTTCCATTCTGTCAGTGCAGAGCTGGATGTGGGGCTCAGTTTCCTGAACCGTCAAATCATGACCTGAGCCAAAATCAAGAATCAGATGCTTAACTTACTGAGCCACCCAGGCGCCCCGAAACTAAAATTTTAATTTTTTTAAACATGTATTTATTTTTGAGATACAGAGAGAGACAGATCATGAGCAGGGGAGGGGCAGAGAGAGAGGGACACACGAAACGAAGCAGGTTCCAGGCTCTGAGCTGTCAGCACAGAGCCCGATGTGGGGCTCGAACCCACGAACTGCGAGATCATGATCTGAGCCGAAGTCGGACGCTCAACCGACTGAGCCACCCAGGCGCCCTAAAACTAAAATTTTAAATCTACTCTATTTTCCTTCAGTATTTTGAAAATATAGTTTTGATCATAATATGTATATAATCAATATTCTTACATACATAATTTATCATATTTTAAAAAATCACTTTGTGGCACCTGGGTTGCTCAGTTGGCTAAGCGTCCTACTCTTTTTATAAAACCGTTTATTTATTTATTTTTGAGAGAGAGAAAGTACAAGCTGAGGAGGCGCTTGTGAATCTGAAGCAGGCTCCAGGCTCTGAGCTGTCAGCACCGAGTCGGATGTGGGGCTCCTGTTCATAAACTGGAGATTATGACCTGAGCTGAAGTCCATTGCTTAACCATCTGAGCCACCCGGGTGCCCCAAGTGTCCTACTCTTGATCTTGGTTTAGGATTGAACCCTGTGTCAGGCTCTGCGCTGGCAGTACGGAGCCTGCTTGTGATTCTGTCTCCCCCCACCTTTGCCCTTCCCCTGCTCATGCTATTTCTCTCAAAGTAAATGAATAAAGACATTAAAAAGATCACTTTAATTATTGGATCTGTCACCATTTAAAAATTTTGATAAAATAAAAAATGTTTCCTACCCATAGCGCATACCCCAAAGTTCTTGATCAACATTCATCTTTAAAAAGTTCTTTATTTTGGGGGCACATGAGTACGTTAGTTGGCTAAGTGTCCAACTTCGGCTCAGGTCATGATTTCATGATTTGTGAGTTTGAGTCCTGCGCCAGGCTCTGTGCTCACAGTGTGGAGCCTGCTTGGGATTCTCTCTCGTTCTCTCTCTGCCCCATCCATATTCTCTCTCTCTCTCTCTCTCTCTCTCTCTCTCTCTCAATAAATAAATAAATAAACTTAAAAAAATAGTTTGTTTTGTAAAATTTGACTTACTGTGAATTGAAAGGGGTAGAGTAGTAGAGTAAGGGAGAAGGGAATTAAGTGTAGGTAAATTTTCGCATTTCCTAGATGTGTGTGAAGGTCTAAGTGCTTGCAGGGTAGCCCTCTTCTAGACTCAGCTGTATTCTGAAATGGGGCAGATTTAATGAGGGGAAGACATGGCCCTTTGGAGAATTTAGCCAGAAATGAGCTGTGGAATCAAATCTAATGAGTTTCTGTTGATGACATGGTTCTGGACCTGGAAAGTGTTCTTTTGGTAAATATAGATAGTCTGTAACCTTCTCCCTCTCCAGCGTGTGGAGAGTATGGGCTCTACAGTTGCCAAAGCAGAGCTTCTTATGTACGGATGGGCCCAGAGGAAGAATGAAGAAGCTTGTGGAGATTTGTGGGTTGCCCATTGTTCCTTGGAGAAGAATATGCTGAGAAGTTCTTTTAGTGAAGGACTTGGGGAAACAGTAAATGTTAAACGAAATGGTCTTCCTGCAGTTAGGGCAAGAAAGGTGAGAAGAGATTCTGCAAATGTGGATGTGGAAGCTCTGGTTGTACATCTTTTTGTGCTCAGTTGGAACATCCTGTGAACCCACTAGATACCAGGCACTGTGCTAAAATAAGTGTCACTGACAAGGTCAGTAAGACTTAATGCCTGCCTGAAGACCATCTTAACCTGGAAGACATGACATTTAAGTTGAATTTCAATGGATAAATAGTGCCGTCCCATGAGCCCCCCCCTAGATGGGGGCTAGGTATTCCAGCAGAGTGAACAATGTGAGCAAAGGTGTAGTCCATTTCCTGGTATGTTATTTCACTGGGGAGAAGGAGGGTAGTTGAATATTTGGTGATTCTGTATTTTGATGCTACGTTATTGTGACTTCATTTAATTTTAACTGTCATGAAATCTGTACATCTATATTCTCATTTGTGTTATACTAAATATATCTATAATTTATATGTTTAATAATGTAAGATTTGAAATTCTTTTCTTTAGAAGGGAAAATTCCAAATATTAGAAGTAGTATAAATTACAAATAGAAAATTTTACTTTGTTAAAAGGTGAGTGATATTTAAGTAGTTTTGTTTTTAATGGGGCCATTTATAAAACCGACACCACAACGACTTACATGTCTTCAGAATTGCATACTTTTATTTGTATAATTTCAATTGGGGTGGGGCTTACTGTATTCCGGGGATGTCTTGATAATAGCCATATGATTAACATAAATGCTACAGCAGAGGAGCTTTTTGAAAATAGTACAGTGAGAGTATCCAAATATTCACTCCTGGCTCATCCATGGTGCCTCTAGGTTGGTCTTTTGTCCTGCTGGGTCTAGAGTGTTATGCTTCAGCCTTGTGGGCTCTTGGGTATAAGCGATCTCCCTTTTCTTGCTGAGCCTTCTGTCAGTGGCAGGCCTTCTCTCCTAAGCTACTTTTCTCCCATGTGGGGGAAATGGACTTGGTATACAAATGAGGTGGAAATTTAACCTCAGAACTTGGGTGTCTCTTTTGGTGTGGAGAGCTCTAGATGACAGCCATGTTCCTTATAATTCAGCAGACTAAGCTCTTAAATTATATTGTCTTGAAGGTGGGGTGGGGTTATGTTAGACATCACTGGAAATTGGTAATGAATTGTTCCTGTATCACCAAGAAATATGTTGTGCAGATGAGAGGAGTGAGGAGGTTAGGCTAGAGGCTAAATTCTTTGCCTGTTTTAAAGTTAATTCATTTTGTGGGGTTGGGGTTCTTTCCAAAACACACACACATACTGTTTCTGGTTTGTGGGGGGATGGAAATAAGATCAAGTGAGAGTAGGACAGATGAGCTTTGGGAATGGATGATGGTAAGATTTGATGTCTTCTTCTGCTTCTTCAGGTTGCACGGGGCATTTTCTGGGGAATAATTTTGCAACCACTGCAAATAACTGAAGCCCTTGCCCATTTTCTAAGCATTTATAGTAATGGTAGAAGTCAGATTACCTTGAGTTTGAGCTAGGAGGAATAAGTGCTCTGAGCTATTTGCTTTGATGACTTACAAGTCAGAGGAAAATGCAGTTGAAATTCTTCTACTTGGGTAGGCATTTGTTTAAGTTGTAAAATGGAATTAGAATAGATGCCCTTAAAAGTTCAGAGATCTCAGATTATTCTCTAAATCTGGGCCTAGCCTATTTGGTCATACCAAATAGGTTACCAGGGCTTTTTGAAAATGGGCTGCGGTCCATTCATTTGTTTTAGTCAAGAAGTGCCAGACTATTCTAAGCTCTCTCATTTGCGAATATTCTATATGAACCACAAAATAAATAAGAGAGAAGACCTAATAGAAGTTACAGGCTTATTCAGCTAATTTTTTTCTTTCTTTCATTCTTTTTTTAAACTATGTACCTGTTAGAAATGGGATACTTTGCTGTGTGGTTTAGACCAGTGATTCTAACCCACGGAGTCTTGATATGTTGTTAGTTCTGAAATGAATAGGAAGTTATTTGTCACTAAAATATTGAATGTTTACGACTGATTTACTTGTAAGTTAACCAGATAAGTTTTATTTAGAGTAATGCCCGTAGTAGTTTTTGCAAATGATTTATCTTTAAATTAACCAGGTCCAATTTAATTTAATGCCTACAATAGTTTAGCTTTTGTACACTTGTGTTCTCTTATGTTTTCTTGAGTAAGAGAGTCATAGGGTTATAGCCCTTGTAGTTTGGAAAGTTGTAAGTGTCTGTGGTTTGCCATTGGGCATGTATTGGTGGAGAATTGGTTGAGAATTCGTTGTTCTAAGGTTAGAGAAATGAACGAGACATCTGGTCAATGCCCTAGGTCTTTCTGTGCAGGGGAATTGATAAGACTCCAGGTGCCTATAATTCAGGGAATAAGGTAGCATCATAAGAAATACCTAAAACTATGGGAGAGAAGACTGGCAGTAAATATGTGTACTTGCCACGTGAAAGTTGAACTCAGGACTCAACTTGGGCCTTCGCTGTATGCCCAAGGACCTCTGCTAACTGTTGAGTATACAAAGATGAATGGGGGCACTTTGGGTCTTAGTGTTCGTTAAATGTTATTTGGATCTGATTCTTGGAGAGAGGTGAAATTTAGGTTGGTGGTTTGGGGGCAGGGGTAGAAGAAGGTGATACTTTCACAGGGCCTTGAAGGATGAGTAGCAATTTAAGTATTTGGGCATGGAGGCAGAGCAACATCAACAGCATAATCATAGAGTCTTTTTTGAGACTGTTAGGTGTGCTTTCTGACTTAATTGCAGGCTTCCTGAACTGGGTTAAGGCTGAAGCTGATTAGTTGCTGCCAAAGTGAGGTCAGTTGCTTTGAGGAGTTGATGGAACTACTGACAATGCTTTGTTCTCAGACAGGGGGATAGCCCTCGAGTGTTCACCTGGATCTCTGTGTTGGTAAGGTTGCTTTCCTCCTACTTAGCTATTAATCTTTGGCCTCAAGGTATCTTCAAGTATTTTTTCTGAATTGTTTGAAAATAAGTTGCAGAATTCTACTCCTAAATACTTTGGTGTGCATTTCTTACATTACCATGATATAATTCTCAAAATCAGGACTTTCTTCAGACTTCACCAAGGGTTTTGTTAGTACCTTTTACCTTATTTATGGAAGTGATCTTGCCTTTATTCAGTATATTCTTTTTGGTAACTTGTTTTTTTACATTCGTAAATTTGAAAAGAAATCCAGAAGAGTACAAGAATAATAAAACTAAAATTCATGTCTCATACTGCCCAGAACTGTTGGTAATTGTTGGTGCATGCCACAGGTCCTTACATTGGCCTGTAGTGACCCTGCTTCTTCTGGTCACCTGTTACCTCTCCTCCCTCTCTCCTTCCTACTGACTCTGCTGTAGGCCTTCTTGCTGTCCTGCAAGAACAGCAGGTACGCTGTTACCTGTTGGCTTTCACATGGCACACTTTTATTGAACACGTTTTTTCAAAAAATTACTTTTTAATGTTAATTTTTGAGAGAGAGACACAGACCGTGTAAACGTGGGAGGGGCAGAGAGAGAGGCAGACACAGAATCCAAAGCAGGCTCCAGGCTCTGAGCTGTCAGCACAAAGCCCGACATGGGGCTCGACCCCATGGACCCTGAGATCATGACCTTAGCCAAAGTCAGACACCCAACCGAGTCACCCATGTGCCCCTATTGAATACCTTTTATACATGACCAGAGCAAATAAATCCATTGGAAAACTTATTTCATCCCTGAAGTAGTGAGTAATATTAAATTTATTGAGTCATTCATTCCATTACCTCAAGTAATTCAGGTCAATTACTTGAGCATTTCTTATATACCAAAACTTTGAGGGGAAGAAAGGAAAGCTGGAGGAGGTTAGGAAAACACAGAAAGTTGAATAACAGATTTCTTTGACCTCAGGGAGGCACTTCTAGGAATGGATTGTCCTGGATATTTCCGGTTGATGAATGGTGAATAGCATTGTTGATTGATTGCCCAGCTTAAATATTTCTCATCTGCCATAATGTTGAAAACTCTTTTTCAAAACAAAATTTCAAGTAAGTCCTATTTTTTTTTTTTTTTAAAGATTCTTTTCGTGTGTGTGCATGAGTGGGGGAGGGACAGAGGGAGAGAGAGAGGGGCAGAGGATCTGAAGCGGGCTCTACAGAGAGCCTGTTGTGGGGCTCGAAGATACAAACTGCGAGGTCATTACCTGAGCCGAAATTGGATGCTTAACCAACTGAGCCATCCAAGTGACCCAAGTAAGTCCTATTTTTTGATGCAGTGATTCTTTTTCAAAGATTCCTGTTGGATATGGGGATGAAAAAAATCAACATATATGATCAGATAAAGAATCTGTTTTGAAAATTAATGTGAAAAGGTATTTTAATATGTTTTGTAATGTATTTAAATAAATCACTTCAGTTATTCATTTTTTTTTTTCATTGAAAAACAACATAGCAGGAACATAAGGTCATCTCAGACTGTGTGGACTTTAGTATGACCATCATTTTTGAGTAATGAAAGGTTTTTCTTAATGTTGATTTTTAAAATGAAATGTGATTTCTTACAATCAGAACACTATGGTATACTAATTCTTTGAGTATTAGATCTTGATGAATTTTTATAACTATTCTGAATTAAGGCAGCTGGGACCCTTTCTAAAAAATTATTTTAGAGGCGCCTGGGCATCTCAGTCAGTTAAGTGTCCGACTTCAGCTCGGGTCATGATCTCAGAGTCCATGGGGTCGAGCCCCACATTGGGCTCTGTGCTTACAGCTCAGAGCCTGGAGCCTGCTTCAGATTCTCTGTCTCCCCTTCTTTCTGCCCCTCCCAGCTCATGGTCTGTCTCTCAATAATAAATAAAAACGTTAAAAAAAATTTTTTTTTTAATTATTTTAGGGGCATTTGGGTGGCTTAGTTGGTTGAGTATCTAACTCTTGATCTCGGCTCAGGTCATGATCCCAGGATCATGGCCTCAAGCCCCACGTCAGGTACCATGCTTAGCGTGGAGCTTGCTCAGGATTCTCTCCCCCCACCTTCTCTCTCTCTCTCTCTATCACCCTCTCTCTCTTTCTCTCCCCCCCTCCGCCTCTTTCCCCAACTCATGCGTGTTCTTGCTCTCTAAAATAAAAATTAAAAATTATTTTATAAAGAGTCATTTTGCAGATTTTCCCCCCCATAAATTTCAAAACTGATACATGCCAGGAGAAATTAAAACCAAGTAAAAGAAAACAAAAGTGAGGGGTGCCTGGGTGGCTCAGTTGGTTAAATATCCTACTCTTGGTTTTAGCTCAGGTCATGATCTTACCATTGTGGGTTGGACACCTGCATTGGGCTCTCTTCTGTCAGCACAGAGCCTGCTTTGGATCCTCTATCCCCCTCTCTTTCTGCCTCCCTCCCTCTCTCTCTCTCTTGATCTCTCTCTCTCTCTCTCTCAGAAATAAGTAAATATTAAAAAAAAAAAAAAACCAAAAGTGAAACGTTCTCCCTTATATGGATAGCATTCTCACTCTTGAAGGAGCCATGGTACAATTTGGTGTATGGCCGGCCTTCCATCCTTCCAGACGTGGTTCTGGTGCCTATGCAAACATACATATATAGGGATAACTTTTAAAAAACATAATAATGGAATCATATTCTTACACTATTCGACGGCTTGCCATTTTCATTTACGGTATTTTTCCATGTCCGTGTCTTACCTCCTTTCACAATTTCATATAATTTATTTTATTGTATGGTTATTCCATGATTTAACTATCCCCTGCTGAAAAAAATATTTAAATTCTTTCTAGTTTTTCACTACCAATTCTACTTTATGGGCAAATTGCCTAATACTTGGCAAAAGGAGTGACTTAGTCACAGTTGCACATTTCCTACTCGCTGGTGACACAGGGTCTGTGACTCCCATTTTCCAACTGAGTGCCTAACGTCCTCTGATGAGATGCTGGATACTATATAAATTGAGAAGTGAACATAGTCTTTGCCTTTAAGGAAGTTACATAGTATGTGACGCAAGATTCCATAGCTTTTGAGAGCACTTGTTAAAGTAGTGTGTATACTCTGAGTAAGAGGCTTAGTAGGGTGGCCAGGTTTGAAGAAGAGTGTGTGGTACAAGGGATGTCAGTATGCCAGAAAGGTTGGTGCTTTTGGAATTCTTTAATAGGAGGGAGGGAGATGTGTTGATCTGGAAATGGAATGATGTTTCTGGTGTTTCTTTTGGAACATGGACTTAGTGGTGAGTACAGGATGATCTAGAAAGATGGCTGGGAGAGAGATTGTTTTGTTGAGGACTCATTCACCAGGAATGTATTATGTAAGTAAGCAGGAAGGAGGGCGGTATCATCATCAGAAACATCCAACAGGGTCCCTGGAGGCCAGGATGCTGTCACATTAGTCACTGTTGAGTGATTGTGTCCTGAGCTGATGCTGTCCTGGAATTTCTAGCCTGGGACGGAGTCACAATCTAGGAAATCTGTGTGAAGGAAGCTCTTGAACAGCAAGAGGAAGAGCCAAGGAAGGCAGCACACATCTAATCTAGAGCAGATGAGAGGCATTATCCGCTCCAAACACAGCTCTGGCATTTGGGGCAGCTCTGCCATCTTGTGGAATAAACACTCAGTGAGTTTTGTGAGCATTGAGTGGAGAGGTTTGCACCTAAGGGATAGCCTTGGCGGGGTTGTATTCCTTCCACTTAGCCATTCTGTAGCCTCAGAGTAGTTTTCCTGCATATATAGATTTTTTTCTACATATATTATTTTTTGAAACATTTTAAAAAATTTTTTAATGTTTATTTATTTTGAGAGAGAAACAGAGAGCAAGCAGGGGAGGGACAGAGAAAGGGAGACACAGACTCTGAAGCAGGCTGTAGGTTCTGAACTGTCAGCACAGAGCCCGACATAGGGCTCTAACCCATGAACTGTGAGATCATGACCTTAGCCGAAGTCGGACGCTTAACTGACTGAGCCACCCAGATGCCCCTATATTAAATTTTTTTAAATTAAATAAACTTTGTCCCTAACATGGGGCTTGAACTGACAGTCCAAGATCGAGAGTTCCAACTGAGCCAGCCAGGTGCCCCTCTTTGTATATATATTTGTTTATTTTTGAGAGAGAGAGAGAGAGAGAGAGGGAGAGAGAGACAGAAAGAGAGCAAGTAAGGGAGGAACAGAGAGAGAGGGAGACAGAAATCTGAAGCAGTCTGTCTGTGCTGACAGCAGAGAGCCCAATGTGGGGCTTGAACTGATGAACTGTGAGGTTGTGACCTGAGCTGAAGTCATAAGCTTAACTGATTGAGCCACCCAGGCGCTCCTCTGTGTATATTTTTAATAAGTTTTTACTTTGAAATAATTTCAGTTTACAAAAGTTGGAAGGGCACCTGAGTGGGTCAGTTGGTTAAGCGTCCAACTCTTGATTTCGGCTCAGGTCATAATCTCACTGTTTGTGGGGTTGAGCCCCACATCGGGCTCTGCACTGACAGCACCGACCCTGCTTGGTATTCTCTCTCTCTCCCTCTGTTTCTCCCCAACTCTCTCTCTCAAAATAAATTAGCTTAAAAAAAAAAACGTTGGAAAAATAGTACAAAAAATTCCTGTATGTCTTCAACCTGATTCCCCACTAGTTAACATTTTCTGTGTTTGCTTTATTACTTTTTTAAAAGTAATTTTTTCTGAATTGTCTTGCCATAAGTTGCAGAATTTTACCCCTAAACCTTAATTGCATATTTCTTAAAAACAAGGACATTCTCCTATATTACTGCAGTGTGATTATCAAAATAAGGACCTTATTCAAACTAACTCACTTGTTCTAATAATGGCCATTATAGCAATAGTGGGAAAAACTTTTTTTCTAACCAGGATCCAATCCAGGATGGCACATTGGATTTCATCATCATGTTTCTTTAGTCCTCTTTCATCTGAAATAATTCTTCAGTCTTTCACGAACTTGACATTTCTGAAGGATATGATGTCTCTTAATTTGCTGTCTTCTGATATATCCTCATGATTAGTTTTAGGTTATTGACTTTTAGCAGAAATACCTTTTAGCAGATATGTTCTTTTTAAGTGCATTCTATCAGGAGGCACATGATATCTGTTTGTCCCATTTATCGGTGATGTTAACTTTGATCACTTGGCTAGGGTTGTATCTGTTCTACTGTAAAGCTATTATTTTTCCCTTTATAATTAATAAGTTTCTTGTGAGAGGTTACTTTGAGGGTATGTAAATATTTTGTTTCTCTATGGAACATTCACCTACTATTTTAGCATTTGTTGGTATTTCTTTTTTATTTTTTAAATGTTTTTAATGTTTAAGTGTTTTTAAGTGTTTATTTTTGAGAGAGAGAGAGAGAGAGTGAGCAAGCAGGGGAGGGGCAGAGAGGGGGAGACACATAATCTGAAGCAGGCTCCAGGCTCTGAGCTGTCAACACAGAGCTTGCACAGGGCTCGAACTCACCAACCGTGAGATCATGACCTGAGCCAAAGTCAGATGCTTAAGCAATTGAGCTACCTAGGCACCCCAGTATTTCTTGTCTGAAACAAATTTAAAAAAAAATTTTTGTTGTTTATTTTTGAGAGAGAGAGAGAGCAAGCAGGGGAGGGGCAGAGAGAGGGAGACGCAGAATCTGAAGCAGGCTTCAGGCTCCGAGCTGTCAGCACAGAGCCCAATGCAGGGCTCGAACCCACAAACCATGAGATCATGACCTGAGCCGAAGCCAGGCACTTAACCAACTGAGCCACCCAGATGCCTCTGGCTGAAACAGTTTTTACTCTGATGGCTTCCAAATGGTGATTTCTAACTTTAATAATTTCTTTTACGTTTTATTGGTTTTTATTCTATTATAAGGAAGAGCTTTCCCCTCTTTCTTTATTTGTATCTACATGGACTCATGGATTCTTACTTTGTTCTATGGGTTATAATCTGTGTCTATCATTATTTATTTTAATACCCACATTGTCCCAGATTTGGCCAGTGGGAGCCTTTCAAACTGGTTCCTTTATCTTCTTCATTCTGTGAGTGCTTTTTAAAAATGATTTTATTTTATTTATTTATTTTTTTAAAGATTTTATTTTTAAGTAATCTCTACACCCCCATGAGGTTCAAACTCAGGGCCCTGAGATCAAGAGTTGCATGCTCCCCCAGTTGAGCCAGCCAGGCAACCCCTGTCTATGTGTTTTTTATAATATCTTTTTTCCCCCCACTTGTCATCATACATAGGGTCATACACTATGGTATGGACTAGGCAACTTTTTTTTTTTTTTAATACTTAGGGGTAAGTCTTTTTTTTTTTTTATGTTTATTTTTGAGAGAGAGGGAGACAGAGCGTGAGTTGGGGGTGGGGAGGAGGAGTGGACAGAGGAAGACAGAGACACAAAATCCGAAGCAGGCTCCAGGCTCTGAGCTGTCAGCACAGAGCATGATGCAGGGCTCAGACTCACAAGCTGTGAGATCATGACCTGAGCCAAAGTCAGACACTTAACCGACTGAGCCACCCAGGTGCCCCTGGGCTAGGCAACTTTCTGTTTTCACTCAGTATATCTTGAAGTTATCTGTATTAGTAAATAGAGAGCTGCCTCATTCTTTTAAATAGCTGATTAGAATTACATAATGCAAACTTCCTATAATTTATTTAATTGTTTTTCTACTTAAGGACATTTTGGTTTTTTATTTGATGCATTTGACTGGCCTTGCTGTGAATATTTAAATCTGTTCATGTTTCTCTTTGATTGCCTTTTGTTGCTTCAGAGCTGATTCCTTCACAGAAGGAATGTTTTACCCATTATAGTATTTGAAGTACATGTCAAAAAATTATTAAACTATTGGGATCACATGGTGTCATTGCTGGTAAGAATACCAACTGTATTACGGAGTGGTGCTAAGGGTACATATACAAGACAATGAGAAATGGCCCTTATCCTCTGGCTGGAGAAGTAGTAAATGACAGGATACAGGAGCAGATCTGAAGTGCCAAAGATGGGGTGCATCATGTAGTCATTTGTGCCAGGAGTTGATGGCATGTGGTCCCTGAGAGCCAGGGCCATCTGGAACACCTTCATGCACATGGAGTGAGCTGCGTTTGGATAGAAGTGAGCACTCGACCAAGCTTGGGAGGAGGAATGGCAGGGAGAGGGCAAAGCCTGAGTGGAAGTGTGAGCTATGAGAGCATGAAGCACTTGTTGGGGCCAGCAGTTGGCTGGGCAGCTTCTAAGGCCTCATTGTGGATTATTAGTAGGAGATGAATTTGGAAAGCAAGATGCTACTTAGATTGACATGGGCTTGGAATGCTGGACTGAGTATGGTCAACAAGACTAAATATCACCATCATAATCTAACTGTGAGAACTGGCAATGGGTGTTTAAAAGGTTAAGTAGGACATTATTTCTAAGCCATGTTTCAGAAAACATAGTTTAAAAACTTTTTTTAGTATAAGATTGATGTATGCTTATCATAAAAGGGAAAGTGTAAAGCATTACTCAAGTATATAGAAAACGCGGGGGCTTCTGGCCTCTTGTAGATTATCTGTCGCTGTGTAACAATGTTACCACATACATAGTGGCTTAAAACAACACATTTATTTTCTCATAGTTTCTGTGGATGAGGAGTCCAGGCAGAGCTTACCTGGGTCCTCTGTAAGACTGCAGTCAGGGGGTTGATCAGGCTGCATTCTCATCTGAAAACTCTACTGGAGAAAGATTTGCTTCCAGGCTCACATGGTTATTGGCAGCATTCAGTTCCTTGTGGGCTGTCATTCAGGGCCACCGTTCTTGCTGTCACTCTCAGTTCTGTGTCACTTGTCTTCTCCGTAGAGTAGCTCACAACATAGCAGCTTGTTTCATCAGGGCTTCAAAGGAGAATACCTGCTGGTAAAGTAGATGTTAAATAATTTCATATGATAATCACAAAAGTGACTTTGCTTATTCTGTTAGAGGCAAGTTACAGATTCTGCCCACACTCACTGGAAGGGAATTACACTTGGATGTGAATACCAGGAGGCAGGGATTATTAGGATAAATTTTATAATTTGTTTTCCCCCATTTTCCTCCCAAAAGTAAAGAAAACAGTCCTTAGAGTTATCATTCTTAAAAGCAAATTCAAATTCTGCGGACCATTTTTCTCTACATAGCAATGTAGAGAAGTGATTTTGGGGGGCTCCTGGGTGGCTCAGTCTTAGGTTAAGCGTCCGTCTTCAGCTCAGGTCATGATCTCATGGTTCGTGGGTTCGAGCCCCGCGTCGGGCTCTGTGTTGACAGCTCAGAGCCTCGAACCTGCTTCGGATTCTGTGTCTCCCTTCCTCTCTGCTCCTCCCCCACTCATACTCTGTTTCTCTCTGTCTCAATAATAAATAAACATTTAAAAAAAGGTAATTTTGGGAGAGGCAAAAAAGAGCAAAGAGTGACTCGAGATTTTTGAGTCTGGGAGCCCAAGGGAGAGTTCTGTGCTTTGCCTTGATTCCTTCAAATAAAAATCTGTTAAACATGAGGAAGAGCACAGAGCATTTAAATGACAATACCAGTAACTACTTTGAAATAACTGAATCCATACTATTTTCTAAAAAACTGGAGTAACTTGGTTCCAGTGATTTACTTTCTTACCCAGAAGCTAGCTTTTGAACCAGTCTCCCTAGAGAATTTAATTTACATATTTTCTGCCTTTTGTCTCCCAGTAACTGCTTCCTTGTTGACCAAAGACTCTAGTTTCCTAGAGTGGATGATGTCACTTAACTGGCTGGTGCCATCAGTGACCTGTGTTCCAAATAAAGTCCCATGGGGACCCAGGTTACACACCTGTGTGAGACCTGGGATCCATGGGCCCTTTGGGCAGCCAGCTGCTCTCCTTGTTCTTGACTGTGCTTCCAGGACCATGTTTCTTTGGCCACAGGAACACTGTTCTGGGAAGTAGTATAATACAGAAATATAAAAACATTGTGTTTTTCTTTCCGTTGCGAGGACAGTAATAGCTATTATACTTTCTTAGAAAGCATGGAAGAGTAGAAAGCAGTTGTTTTTACTTGAAGTCTCATAACCAAAAGGTTGCCATTACTTATACTGTTGTATGTAATATTTTTATGCATAGTGTTTTGTTTTGATTGTATTTCTTTTGTGGGTTTTCTTTAGCATAGTCAGACTGCATATTCTAATTTTAAATTCTTTGAAAACGTAAAATATTTTGCTGGGTGCATCATTTTACCGTTTCTATTGTGCTTTTATTAGCATTAACACTTCAGTGTTTTATTAATAAAGGGAAGTTAGATGTTAAGATTTCTTGGGTTGTGCCACTGATAGACAGATCCCTGCGCAGGATCCTTGTGTACACTCCACCAGTAACTTTGATTGTTTTAAAACAGACAACTGTGAGGTCAGTGACAACCATGATGACAACTAATGGTCAAGTAACTTGTTGTAGTTAATAATGGGTTTTTTCTTCTATTACCTCAGGGAAACATATAGGAGCCTTGCGAAATAAATATTTTTCTTCCCATTTGGTGAGGAAATGGTCTTAGAGAGGCCAGCTCTCTTGTTTAATATTGTGGTACACTAAGGTAAGGATCATAGGAGAAGTAAAGAATGGAACCTGTCCTCCATTTCAACATTTTAGAATAAAGAATGAACAGAACCAACTGTAATACAGATAGAAAGGGATAGATTCTACAAGATTTATTTTCCATAAAGTACTTATGGGAATTCAGAGAAGGCAGGTTAGAATCTTTTCAGCTGAGAGGCCAAGGCAAAAGCATTATGCAAGTAGGTGGCATTTGAAGGATGAACAGGGCTGTTTGCATGGGAGAGAGGTGTGCCAAATGGGGAACCATGTGATCTACACTGGCTGAACTGGCAACTTTCATTGTGCATACAGAGGGCTTGTGTTGGCTGTTCTACGCAAAAACTGGATGGTTCAGTTGGTTGAGCGTCTGACTCTTGATTTCGGCTCAGGTCACGATCCCAGAGTAGTGGGATTGAGCCCTGCATTGGACTCAGTGCTGGGCATGGAGCCTGCTTAATATTCTGTCTCTCTCTCCCTCTGCCCCTCTTTTCTGCTCGTGCTCTATCTCTTTCTTTAAAATAAAAAAAATTAAAAGACCTAAATATATAGAATTACAGCATCAAGAGTTATAAAATTATTGGATTAAAATAATCCAGTGGAGTTTGTGAGTGATAAGTGTGTAAACTTCCAACATGTAGTTTGACAGAACTATTTGAGGAAAATGGAAATGCACTTTAATTAATGTTTTAAAAAGGCAGACAACACAGGGAAGGCTGGTGGCTCAGTCGTTTAAGTGTCTGACTCTTCATCTCGGCTCAGGTCATGATTTCATGGGATTTCGTGGGATTGAGCCCTACGTCACGCTTTGTGCTGGCAGTGGAGCCTGGTTGGGATTCTCTCTCTCCCTCTCTCTTCTCTGCCCCTTCCCCACTAGTGCGTTCTTCCTCTCTCAAAATAAACTTAAAGAAAAAAAAGGCAGACAACACATAGTTCATAATTTTGGTGGACTAACCTGGTACTTTCCAGCACCATGTCATGTGATTATTTAAAAACAAACAAACAAACAAACAAACAACAACAGAAACCTTTGGCTGCATTAGTAAAAGTAAGATGTTCTGAAAGTTGGGGGTAATAATCTTACTTAGTGGCCAAGTTAGGAATCTGGTGACTGATTTGGATTTCACATTTTTAGAAGGATGCAGAAAAATGGAGTGCTTACAGAGTGATATGTCCCCCGCCAGAGCTGGTTGAAGGAATGTTTCACTTTGGTTGATAATTACAGTTGCTGTCTCCAGCCACTTCCATGAATGACATAGCCTATTTACCAAGATGTAGTTAATATTTGAAATGAACTGCTTTGTGCCAAGCACATGTATATATTATAGCCTTCTCTCAACTCTTTGAAGTAGGTGGTATATATTCCCTTTTATAGATGAGAAACCAAATCAGAAATAGTTTGAAAAATATGTACACCTTATTTATACAGCTAATGAAAGAGCTGGAATTTAAAGTTGAGCTGATTCCATTATGCCGTATTGCCGCTAGCATGAGCGTTCAGTGAGGGCTGAGAATGGTGGGAACTTTTGTCCTTCTACTTATGAACAGGTTAATTCCTGAAAGGCTGTTCATAAGTCCCATTTGTTTGTAAATCCAAAATTATACTATGTAATAGTAAGAACCAATGTTTATTGAGCACTTAGTATATGCCAGACACTTTCCTAGGACCGTTGCCTGTAATTCATTTAAGTCTAACATCTCTCTGAAGGAGTTACCCTTAATCTCTCCCCCCACTTGACAAAGTAGAGTCAGGAGGAGTAAGTAAAGGAGTCAGGATTTGAACCAGGCTGTCCAGCTGCGGAGCACACTTTTAGCCACTATCCTGTCTTTTCCTTACGCAAATGACCGGTGGAGTGTACACAGAGATCCAACGTGTTTGAATTGAGAGAATGGTAATTCTTCATGGAATTGGTTTGGAGTTCTCATTGTTTTCAACTCTTAATTTTCTTTTTTAATTCAAAGATACTTATATTTTGGCATTCTTCTTTTCCGTTATAAGTCCGTTTATCACAATAACCTGGGCTTTTTTAATTCAAAGATTCTTATATTTTGGCATTCTTCTTTTCCGTTATAAGTCCGTTTATCACAATAACCTGGGCTTACAAACACAAGCCAAAGGATGCAGGAGTTTACTGTAGCTGAGCTTGACTGCTGTAGTTCTCAGGTGGCAGGTGGCAGGTGGTGTTGATGCTCTCTGATGTTGGACCTTCTTCCCTTATTCATATGATGGTAAGTGGGGTTGTCTGCAGTGATTTTTGAGACAGAGTGGAAAAGGAATTATTAAGTTGAACCATATGAAATAGCCAATATTTAACCCTCTTAATCTATAAAAATGGCAAATTCATTCCCTTCTATTACCTAGTTGGTTCAACTTAATAGGCACAAGAGGAAGGAATTCCAGAGAAACCACTTGTAAATTAAGAAATAATTTTAGGATGTATTGGAGGTTTGAGGTGGTGGTGGTTGTTTTAGAATGAGTGTGTGCGAGCGGTGGGAGGGGCAGAGGGAGAGAGAGAGGGAGAGAGAATCTTAAGCAGACTCCATGCATATTGTGGAGCCCAACATGGGACTCAGTCTCATGACCCTGAGATCATGACCTGAGTTGAAATCAAGAGTCAGACACTTAACCAACTGAGCTACCCAGGTGCCCCTGGAAGTTTGAATTTCTCCACTGACATGCTTTTCCAGTACAACCATTTGTCTAAGTATGTATTCCATTTTATTTCATGTTACTTTTCTTAACTGTGTCTTACTGATTTGAACCTCTCGTTCATAGATAGAAAGTGATTTTAAGGCATTCTGCTTTAGGGTGTGTGTATGTGTGTGTGTGTGTGTGTGTGTGTGTGTGTGTGTATCATAGAAAGTGATTTTAAGGCATTCTGCTTTAGGGTGTGTGTGTGTGCGCGCATGTATTTTTCTTTTTACTTGTTTAAATTGCCCATGTAATGTCATCCATCAGATCATCAAGCATAACAGTTTTGTAATCATACCCTAGTGCTGCTTTTGAAATGTTGAGTATAATTTAGATTGAGTTTAAGAATTTTATTTCTTCTGATTGTGGAATGGTATTTGAAAATGTAATCCTAATATGTACCAAAGTTCAGTATGCTATCTGCTTCTAATGGAAATTGTATCACTTCATTTAGGAAATATTTGATTCACCCAAGAAAGATCTATGTAGGATATTCTTGGGTGACCTAATCAGGAGAATAGGAAAATTTAAATTTAAGGGGATGCTCTCACTGGGGTGAGGGCATTATGAAAGGAATCTTTAATAAACTGTTTCCAACACACATGAATTCCTTGTGACAACTTTATTTTTTGTCATTGATACATGATGGATTGTTGCCTTCTGTTTGTTTTTTGGGGCAGAGGGCATGTTTCAAACTTTTTTTTGCCTCTTTATATTTGATCATTGAGTCCTCCTTAGTTCTCTTCATGCCTTCCAGCTCCACTCATATGGTTATCTTTTTTTTTTTCTTACTGAATCTCTTCGTTCAAACAAAGCACATGGTAGCAAAATATCAAAAACTTTTGTAACAATTACACTCTCTTTGTACAAAAATCATTGTGAGATCTGTTTGGTTTTATAAAGAGATCCCACCAGAATATTCCCCAGTTTTGTTCACATACACAAGTATTAGGATCATAGTAAGTAATACTAAAGAGTATTAAGTGCTGGGTTGGGTTCCTGATTTTTTTTTTTTCCCTAAGGATTTTTCCCGTTCTTTCCCCACAATCTACAACCTTGAGAACTTGTGTGGCTGCCTAATAAGCAAACAAAAACATGTTGATCTTTTCATTCAGAAGATGAATCCTGGTTGAGTCTCTATTATTTACCCCGGAGTTGTATTCTTTCTCTCCAAACAGTAATCTGGGGAGGTGATGGCTGCTCCATATGCTTTCTGCTCTTTCACTTTCTGTTGCCGTGTGTTAATGCATGTGTTGTCATAAGTAGGATAAGCACGAGGGATCTTTGTTTTTGTTTCTGTTCTGTTTTTCAGTAACAAATACTTTTAAGAAAACAGATGATTTTGTGACATGTAAAGCCCCAGCTGTCGACCTAAATCACAAGTTCAGGTGCAAGGTTGTGGATTGTTTAAAATTTTTCCGCAAGGCCAAACTGTTGCACTATCACATGAAGTATTTCCACGGGATGGAGAAGTCACCAGAGCCAGAGGAGAACCCAGGAAAGAGGCAGGTCCAAACGAGGGGCTCTTCAGCTTCAGACAAAGCCAGCCAGGAGAGCCTGACCAGGAAGCGAGTCTCTGCGAGTTCCCCAAGTAAGTACTTTGGTTCTGTGTTGTATCTATATCATAGAGTGCTCTCTGTTGCTCAGGTCATACTGCTTGCATTTCTGACACAGAAGAAGGCGTTAAGTTGGTCTGGTCCAGTTGAATCTTAAAAGATGAAAACTGACAAGTGGTCCTCAGGAGCTGCGTCGTGAGGCTGTGGCCTCCTGGAGGAATGGGAACTACAATAACGGGGACGCCTGGGGGCTCGGTCATTAAGCATCTGACTTGGACTCAGGTCATGATCTCACGGTTTGTGACTTCAAGTCCCACATTGAATGAGCTTGCGCCCTGCTTCGGGTGAGCCCCACTTCTCTCTCTCTCTGTTCCTGTGGGATTCTCTTTCTGTCTCTGCCCCTCGGTCATTTGCGCACACTTTCTCTCTCTCAAAAACAAACAAAAAAAAACTACAACGGTGGTGGTAAGGGTTACCACAAAATCTTGTGTTCATGTCTCAGTACAAAGAACCTTTTTGGTGACCTTTTCTTTTCTTTTCTTTTCTTTTCTTTTTTTAAAGATTTATTTATTTATTTAAGTAGTCTCTACCTAGTGTGGGTTTCGAACTCACAACCCTGAGATCAAGAGTTGCATGCTCCACCGACTGAGCCAGCCAGTTGTCCCTGGAGATTTTTTTTCTAAAACTTAGAGATTGAAAAGTTACAGATTTCTGGGGGAATTTCAGAAGGCTTTTTAAAAATTAAAAAAAAATTTTAATGTCTATTTTTGAGAGAGAGAGTGTGAGCGGGGGAGGGGCAGACAGAGAAGGAGACACAGAATCTGAAGCAGGCCCCAGGCTCTGAGCTGTCAGCACAGCCTGATGTAGGGCTCGAACTCACTAACTGCAAGATCATGACCTGAGCCGAAGTTGGATGCTTAACCGACTGAGCCACCCAGACCGCTCAACCTTTTTTTTTTTTTTTTTTAATCTCTATGCCCAACATGGGGTTCGAACTCATGACCCCAAGATCAATAGTCACATGCTCTACTGATTGAGCCATAGGCCCGCAGAAGCCTTTTTAATGAATTTCCAATAAATTCCACAAGCCCTCCAGCTTTCTTTTAACCTGCAATTGTAACATTGTTATATACTTCTGGCCATATTACAATGGAGATAGTTTCTCCATTGTAATACATAGGTATTAAATGATATATGGAACTCCTAGGACATTGTGACAGTATTCCCAAGAAAGTATGAAATCAGGTTTCAAGACAGTGGGGCAAGGCTGTGTCAACTAAGGTGATCTCTGACCCAGTGAGAGATCAGTCCTCAGCCATGTTGTGAAGATATAGTGGGTCAGGGTCAAGGTGGAATCTCTTAGTCATATATGGTGCATTATTTATTGAAGTGTAATATGAACCACATGTAACTTTTTCTAATAACCACATTTAATTTTTAATTTTTATTTTTTAAAAATGTTTATTTTTGAGAGAGAGAGAGAGAGCAAGCATGGGAGAGGGGCAGAGAGACAGGGGGAGAGAAGATCTGAAATGGGCTCCACGTTGACAGCAGCAAGTTCAGTGTGGGGCTCAAACTCTTGAACTGAAAGATCATGACCTGAGCTGAAGTCAGATGCTCAACCGACTGAGCCACCCAGGTGCCCCTAATAATAGCCTCATTTTAAAATGTCAAAGGGAACAGGTGAAATTATTCTTAATAATGTATTTTATTAATCCACTATATCCAAAATACTATCATTTCAGCATTTAATCGGTATAAAAATGTCTTTGTTTTGAAGTTTTTTATTTTTTATTTTTATTTATTTATTTTGAGGTGGGGAGGGGCAGAGAGAGAGGGTGAGAGAATCCCAAGCAGACTCTGCAATCTCACTGCAGAGGCCTCTGTGGGTATCAATCTCACGAACCATGAGATCATGACTTGAGCCCAAATCAAGAGTTAGAGGCTTAATTGACTGAGGCACCCCAGGATAAAAATTTCTAGTGAGCTCTTTTATATTCTTTTTCGTATACAAAGCCTTTAAAGTTTAGTGTGGATTTTATGTGTACTGAACATTTCAGTTCAGACTAGCCACATTTCAGGTGCTCAATAGCTGCATATGGCTAGTAGCCTCTGTATTGGGGCATGCAGCTCTATTACCCTCAGTTGTAGGCAGTCTAGCTGTGCACTTGGTGAGCCTAAGCACTGAACTAACAGGAGCTGCCTGAGGAAGGCCAGCTGGCCAGTAGTCACCCGGGAGGAGACTCTCCATGAGGGCTGCAGGGCATGGCAGCACTCACCACCTTAGTGACTTCACCAGAGTGCTGCTTGGGTACCCACCAGTGGATAGATGTCTTTCAGAGCAGGCTGGTATGAACCAAATAGCAGTAGACTGATGCTCAAGGCCACATGCCAGTTATTTATTTGAAACAAAGCCCACAGCTTTTAAAACTCCTGTGTCCAGTTTAGACTGTGTGGGAAGAGAAAGTTTGCTTATTAAGCATTAGATCAGAGCACCAGAGTTAGAAATGCCTCAGACTAAAATAGGTTGACTTTTTCTTTTTCATTCAGTACCTCTTTATTGAATGCCTATTAAGTGCCAGGCCCTGTTCTGGGCATTTCAAAAGAGACCTGAATCCTGTTTTGCTTGAGATCTTTTGCTTGAGATCTTGGTTGTGGATATTCCTGGCACAAGGAAGATAAGACTGGCTCAGTCCTCAGACTGGAGCATTCTCTTGCCTGGGCATTGCTTTTTCATTTAGGGCCAGACATCGATTCCTTAGGGATGTTAATGACTATTCCTGGCCAGTCCTACTGGCTTTTGTGGGCACTTTGTATCTTTTAGGTGAGTATGTCTCTCTCTTATTGAATACATGGTTAATTATGGGGGCAAGCTTATTTCCTAGGACTTAAGAGACCTGTCACTGAGACCTTACTTCCCCTTCCCCAATATGCAACCTGGCCCAGGTCTCACATGGAGCAGTGGCTAGCTAACCCAGCTCCCTGGGAGTCACACTTGGTGACTTGTTAAAATACAGATTTCTTGGGCCCTGCTTTCCAGACACATTCCATTCAGTGGTTCTAAAGTTTAGAATCTGTAACTTTTTTTTACTACCCATCTCCCAAGTATGAAAGTGACATACGATTGCTATATAAATCAGTACAACAGAATACTAAGGGAAAAGGTCTCCCTCCCCTTGGTATTCCCACCCCCTTTGCAGATGTAACTGTTTTATTTAACAAACTCTTTTCACATGTTTTCTGTGCATATCCAAACACATGTCTACAGAAAATATATTTTACACAGTACCACATGCCACTTGTTTTTTTCATTAAAGATATCTTGGCCATCATTTCATATCAGTGTTGATATGTGGTTCTACTAAGTTTGACAGTTGTCATTATTTCATTGTATGGGTGTACTGTACTTTAAACATTCTTCCTATAAAAAGTTTATATTTTGCCATTTTTTTTCACTCTATCAAATGCCTAAGTAAAGTAAACCTCCCAAAGAGTAATATACCCTTGTTTACAAATAAACCCATGGGATAAATTCCTGGAGGTGGTTGGCTTTGGCAAAGGGTATGTGCATTTTTAATCTTCTGATGGATGATACCAAATCACCTTTTGAAAACTTTGTCTCAGTTTGTAATCTCTCTCCAACTAGTTATGTGTGTCAGTTTTTATATTCTTATCAGTATCAAATTTTAAATTATTGTGAGTCTGATAGGTAAACATATTTCAGTGATTTTAGTATTTAATTTTTAAAATTCTGATATATTTTAAATATACAGTTCATAATGTATGCCCATTTTTAAATTGAATTTTTTTTTTTTTAGGTTTGAGTTTTAGAAGTTCTTTACATATTTTGGATGCTAATCCTTTATCAGATATGTCATTTGCAAATACTTTCTCCCATTCAGTAGGTTACTTTTTAGTTTTGTTGATTGTTTCCTTTGCTGTACAGAAGCCTTTTATTTTGATGTAGTCCCAATAATTTATTTTTCTTTTATTTGCCTTGCCTGAGGAGACATACCCAGAAAAATATTGCTATGGTGATGTCAGAGAAATTACTTCCTGTTCTTTCTCTAGGATTTTTATGGTTTCAAGTCTCACATTTATGTCTTTAATCCATTTTGAGGTTTTTGTTTTTTGAGAGAGAGTGTGTGCACACAGGGGACGGGCCTGAGGGGGTGGGGGGAGAGAGAGACAGAGAGAGAGAGAGAGAGAGAGAGAGACAGAGAGAGAGAGAATCCCAAGCAGGCTCCATGCCTAGCTTGTAGCGTGATGTAGGGTTCGAATTCATGACCCATGAGATCATGACCTTAGCTGAAATCAGCAATCGGACACTTAACCAACTGAGTCACTCAGGTGCCCTTGAGGGTTTTTTTGTGTATAGTGAAAGAAAGTGGTTCATTTTCATTCAGAGCCTTTTTCCCATTGCATATTCTTGCCTTCTTTTTTGAAGAAGATTAATTGACCATATAATTGTGGGTGTATTTCTGGGTTTTCTGTTCCATCAATCTATGTGTCTATTCAAACTTTTTCAATATTATTGTATCTATTATGGTGATCTTTGATCAGTGATTATGACTCACTGAAAACTCAGATGATGTGTATGTAGCATTTTTTTTTTTTACCAATAGTATTTAAAAAAATTTTTTTTTAATGTTCATTTATTTTTGAGAGAGAGAGAGCATGAGTGAGGGAGGGGCAGTGGGGAGACAGAGGCTCCCATGCGGGCTCTGTGCTGACAGCAGAGACAAACTGTGAGCTCATGACCTGAGCCTAAGTCGGAGGCTCTAATAAAGTTTTTTTTTTTTTTAATGTTTATTTCTTTATTTTGAGAGAGAGAGAGCAGGGGAGGGGCAGAGAGAAAGGAGCGAGAGAATCCCAAGCAGGCTCTGAGCTGCCAGCACAGAGCCTAATATGGAGCTTGAACTCACGAACTCTGACATCATGACCTGAACTGAAATTAAAAGTAGGACACTTAACAGACTGAGCCACCCAGGTGCCCCCAAAAAAGTATTTTTAAATTTAGGTGTGTACATTTTTTTTTTTGAAGATCCAATGCTATTACATACTTAATAGACTATAGTGTAAACCTAACTTTTATATGGACTGGGAAACCAAAAAATTCATTCAACTCACTTTATTGTGACCTTTGTTCTATTGTGGTAATCTGGAACCAAGCCTGCAGTATCTATGAGGTAGATCTGTAAATGTGTGAATAGAGTAAATAAATTGTCATATCTTGATCCAGTGGGAATGCCACACAGCAGTGAGTGAGTGGACCACAGCCCTCCCACCAACTTGGGTGCATCTCACAAATACAGTGTTGAGCTAGTGTAAACTCATAACCTATATGATATAGTTTTATATAAAGTTCAAAACCAGATAAAGATGAATCTGTGGTGTTTGAGGGTAGGACAGTGGTTACCCTTGTGGGGCGGGAGGTGGATGAATGATTGGTGGGGGCAGGAGGAAGACTTTTGGGTTGCTTGTATCAAGCATACATTTGTTTTGTGTGTAGTTTTCTATATATGTTTTAGGCCTCGATAAAGGGCCTACTTAAACACTTTGAAAATATTAAATATGCCCTACGAATGTAAGAAAATAAGCTACAAGGAGATGCCAAGATAAAAGATCAGGCTTTTCACTTGAAATAATGGTAATTGAGGAGCTTTTAATTTTTTGTTTACTTACATCTGCTTTATTCCCAAATGGATCCTTTTTTTCTCTGTCCCACAGCACTAATCCAGATTTTCCTCTCTTGCCTTGATTGTTGTAATAATTTCTCAACCAGTTTTCTTTTCTCCATTCTTTATCCACTATGATTTATCTGCCATTTTGCTGTAAGGGATTTTGGAGAATACAAACCTGATCATACCACTCACTAGCTAAGAAATATTTAAGGATGGAACGATGGCTTTTGCAGAACATAATGTTGGTGCTGGGCATGTGGGTTGTGATTCCTATCCAGTTCTTGTAACCGGTGTTGGACTTTTTATACTCCGTCTTTCTGCGTAAACTTGATGAGTTCTTGAGATGAGTCTGTGAACTAATGTATTTAATGAGCCTGTTATAGGGTCCCTATATGTGGGAAGTGCATTTCCTTCTTCCCCTTGACTATGATTTTGTCTCATCTAGCCATGTATGAGTGAACTTAGTGAATTGGTATGAGCTTTTCAGCTGGATTGTAACTGCTATTGGAGAGGAATGAATGTTGTGGCTGCCATATCCTGTGGGCTCTGCTCAGAACTGTGGACACGGCCAGCACTCAGGGATTGGTGATTGTGCATATTGAGGTGTTGGGACCCAGTAGAAATGGATCCAGTGATGGAGTGACATCTGGGCAACTGGAAGTGGATTCAGCCTATCACAATGGCACAGAGCATCTAGAACCAAGTTATTCCAATGGCTGAGGTTTGACAGACAGGAGGCCATAAGGGGACTGACCACTTATGTTTGCTTGACCACCATAGTGTGTGTCCTCTGTGCTAGGGCATAGTTCTCCTTGTCCCTGATCATGGTAATTGCCCGATGAGGGACCTTGCCCGTATAACGTACCTGAGTTCAGGTTGGTTACCCTGGCCATGTGTGGATTGCTTGTCTGGTTTGGGATTCCTGATTAACTATACTTGAGAGTCATGATTTGTGTTGAGTAATATGTGCAGGCTCCGAGTCAGCCCACCTGAATTTTCTGCTTCTGTGTACTGCCTTTGGGTCTCATACCAATACACCGACCAGGTATTTGATTCTCTCTCTTAACTAAAGGATCCCTTTCACTGTGATTTGGAAATCTGGTGAACTTTGGAATTTTTGCCTAGCAGTTTTCTTTTTAATAACATGATCTGCTCGGGTGCCTGGGTGGCTCAGTATGTTAAACATCTGATTCTTATCTCAGGTCAGGTCTTCATCTCAGGGTCATGAGTTCAAGCCTTGCATTGGGCTCTGTGCTGGGCATGAATACTACTTAAAAAAACAAACGGGTGCCTGGATGGCTCAGTCCAACTTGATTTCACAATTAATGGGATTGAGCCCTGTGTCGGGCTCTGTACTGACAGTGCAGAGCCTGCTTGGGATTCTCTCTCTCCCTCTCTCTCTACCCCTCTCCCACTTGTGCACGTGCTTGCTCTCTCTCTCTCTCTCTCTCTCTCTCTCTCAAAATAAATAAATAAACATTTAGAAAACAAAAAAACAAAAAAACCCATAAGACTGGCAGGGGTGGACAATATAAAATGCTTTAGGGGGTGCCTGGCTGGCACCATCGGAATAGAGTGCAACTCTTGATCTTAGGGTCGTGAGTCTGAGCCTTATGTTGGGTGTAGAGGCTACTAAAAATAAATAAGATAATAAAAATATAATAAAATAATAAAAGGCTTTAGGGTGAACAGATGGGTGTTTTAAATCCCTATGCTTTATCTGTTACTCCCCTGCTGGTCCTTTGTAAAACTGGTCATTTTGGTGGCAGAATGGGCCACATGGGCCACTCACCCACTGTCTGGGGTATAGCTTGGTCATTCCTGTACCGTCTTAGATGGGAGAACAGTTTTGTGTGCCAGGAAGGAACACACCTCTGTCCTTATGTCAAGTGGACACAGACCTCCTGGATGAATTCACAGCTCTGCTGTGCCTGATTGCTGAGATGACCAGCAGTTATCAGGCTGAAGGAAACCAGCCAGTTTACCTTGCTATGTTCTAGATGGGAAATGAAAACCCTGGCCACTAGTCCTGCCTGTGCCACTAACCAGCAGGAGCCTCAGTTATCATCATTGGTGAACTGAGGTCAGTAGACATGTTCATCCTTCATCATGACGCTGGCTGTCAATGAGAGCAAACATAGGAGGGTATTTAGAAGATTCCATAGACCCCAGGCCTCCAGAAGGCATCCCCTGTTCTAGGCATCTCCCTTCACTTTCTCTCATCAGAGTCTCCCTCTGTTTCCTCATGGTTTTGCTTGTTACTTGACTAATCCAATAAATAAATTTCTCAAGATATGAAAGGTTAAAACCAGCTTAATAGTTCTCCTATTCTCAACATATCTAGGTTTTGCTCAGACTTCTAAGAAAGCCCTTATCTTTAGGGGGGGAATTTCAGACAGGAGGGTGGGTTCAGATGGGGAGATGTTTCAAGGTGAGACTCTGACACCAGGCAACCTGTGTCCTGGTTCACAGGCATTGTGAACTTGACATTATGCATAAGTGGAAAACAGAATATAACAGAACTTGAGCTGTTTGGTGAAAATTACTGTAAAGAAGTACTCTCTTTATGCTGAGTGCTCTGATTATGGCAAATGGGACCTTGAGATCTAGTGGAGTTTTCACATCACCTGGAGATTCCTGGTACTTTTAAAAGTTCCATGAGGACCAGAAAATGCTCTGCAGAGATTATTTTTCAGTCTTCTCAATTTCCCTGCTGGATTGGTTGAGCAGAAGAAACCGTTCTGGTCTGAGTCCGTACCGAATCTTAGTGGCAGTCCTGCTACTGTTAACTTGTGATCTGAGCTCTTTACAGATGTGATTTCCTCATTTCTAAAGTGATGATGTAGGATCAGGTATGAATGAGACAAGGCCCTTTCACGTGAAGAGAAAGCCCATAATCAGATACAATAAAAAGAGCTAAGTTTTATATTAGGAACATATAAAGTGCTGTGGAAACAAAGATTCAGATTTTGCCTCTAATTGAAGCCTCAGGAAGGACTCTTTAAAGCTTAATGTGACCATATTTATGACCAGCTGTAACACTTGGGATGGTTCTAGTTACAAGTAACAGGAAACTCTATTTCAATCAGGGACGTATGGCTCCAGGGCTGTCTTACCATCTCACAGGTCAGTGCTATTTTCAGGTTGGATACCCTTGTATCCTTTGGATAGCCAAGTATCATTTACACCTCCATACTGCTTCATTCCAATCTAATGAGAATAAGAGTATATCCTTTTTATGAATATTGGACCAGAGTCCTACATTTGGGTCACATCAGTCCATTCCGATCCCTGCCTTGAACCAATTGGCCAGACTCAGGTTATCTAAGCCTAAGACTGCAACCAGGGAATTACTTTTACTGGTTGAACTGAATGTGGAGTCAGTCCTATTCAAAGCCCTTTTACATGCTGCACAGTGAAGGAGGGGTAGAAGAAATTCTGGTAGATACCCGCAATGTCTCCTATGTGCAGCAGGTACAGAGTGAGAAAAGAAAACAGCATAGCCAGGGAGTGGGTGGTGGTGTTGAGCTGCAGAGCAGATCCTTGCCCTGGGCTGGTTTCCTAGTTCAAGGACAATGCTCAGTACCTGAGACTTGGAGGCCCAAGTCCTCTCATAGGTTTGAGTTCACCCTCTGTTCAGTAATATATGTGATGTTGCAGCTTCTCTGAATTTTACTTCCTCCTCTGTTGAAGGGTAATGATATTAGGGTATAGCTACATTTTATGCAAAATTACCAGTTTGAAGTTATATGATAGAAAATCTTATATGCAAAATTTGAATTAAAGCAAATCCTAAGAAGTTGAGAAAATTTATTAACCACATGATTTCCAGGCTGATAGGCCAGTGAGAGTGTTCATTATGTCTTCATTTTTTGGGGATGTTAGTCATGAATTACGTGAGTTTGAATAACGTGGAACTTCAGGAATCCCTTGTATGGAATGAACTGCCCCATCCTTCTCTTACTGCTCATTGGGTTCCCTAGTGGATGTGATTCTGTTTTATAAAATGTAAAATGAAAAAAATATTGTTGTTAGAGAAGCCCAAAGGAACTCCCATACTTCGATGATGACTATCGGATGTGCCCTGGCACTTGGCAATTTATACCCTATATTGAGACCTTTCTCAAGGATGCAGGACCAAGATGGTCTCTCCTCTTCAGCTCCTCTTCTGCTACTGATGGGATTAATGCTGTTAGCTTTTCAATAAACTAATGGGTGTAGTTACTTTACTTTGAAGGTCATTAAAACTTGACTTACAAATAAAAAACTGGATTGGGCAACAGTTTCTATATGTGTGGGTGAAGATACATCAACTTAACTCACACCTTTGCTCAGATGTTTCCAGTGGCTGACTTTTTTATAAGGCCCTACATGATCTGCTTCTAGCCACATCATCTTCTCTCCCTCACCCTAATTCTCATTTCACTTCCACTGGAGACATACAAGCTTCCTTGCTATTTACTGATTTCAAATTCCAATTGTTCACTGCTAATATATGAGAAAGCAGTGGACTTTTGTATATTAACCTTGTTTCTGTTTAATTACTGTTAGTTCCATCGTGTTTTTTGTTTTTTGTTCTTGGTCAGTTCTTTGGGATTTTCTACATAGTCATGTTTATGCAAACAAAGATGGTTTTATTTCTTCCTTTCCAACCTGTGTAATATTTCCTTTTCTTATTGTACTAGTTAGGATGTCTAGCACAATACTGAATGGAAATGTTGAGAACCTCCTTGCCTTGTTCCTCATCTTAAGGAGAAAGCATTCAGTTCTTACCATTAAGTATAGAGTTGGCTGTAGATTTTTTGTAGATGTCCTTTATCAAGTTAAGGAAGATTCCCTCTTCTTAATTTTCTGAGAGTTTTTGTCATGAAGAGTGTTGGATTTTGTCAAATGCTTTTCCTACATTAGTTGCTACAGGAGTTTTCTTCTTTAACGTGGTGTAGTTGGATTACATTAATTCATTTTTGAATATTGAGCCAGCCTTGTGTACCTAGAATAAATTCCACTTGGTCATAGTATATCATTTTTTCATACATTGGTAGGTTCAGATTGCTAATATTTTTGTATCTGGGTTCATGAGAGAGACTGGTCTGCAGTCTTCCTTTCTCGTAATGCCTTTGTCTGATTAGAGTAATGCTGGCCGCATAAAAAGACTTAGGAAGTGGTCCCTGTGCCTATTTGTTCAACACCAAAAGCTTATCCTTTGAGTCATGAACTTGCTGTCCCCCTGCCTGGAAAAGTCTTCTCCCCAGATTTCCATGTTTCATGCTCTCCTTTCAAGTCTGTGCTCAGATATCCTTTTCTCAATGATGTGATCTCTGATTACATACTATTAAAATTGCAAATCTCCCCTTCCCTCATCTCTGCTCTTCCCCTTCCCTGCTTTATTTTTTCCATAGCACTCATCATCTTCTAAAATACTATATAACTTATTTGTTTTCTGCTGCCACCCACTAAACAGAGCTCTGGGAGGGTAGAGGTTTTGTCTTTTTTGTTGTTCATTGCTGTATCCCTCCTCCCTAGAATACCGCGTGGAACATAGTAGATGCTTAAATATTTGTTGAGTAAATGGATTTAAGTCATGACTAATAATGTAGTTATAGCCAAGAGGATCTGCAAAAATGAGTTATGTTTTTATATCTGAGGAAGAATGTTCCCAGGATCAGAGGAAAGTAAATATTGTTGATAGCTTTTATAAAATTTGGGAGGCATTTGACTATGTTTTGCTAATCAACTGTATCACCTTGGCCAAGTCAACTTATTTCTTTGGGCCTTGGTTTCTTCTTTTATTATTATTATTTTTTTTTTTTAACATTTATTTATTTTTGAGAGACAGAGACACAGCGTGAGCGGGGGAGGGGCAGAGAGTGAGGTAGACACAGAATCCAAAGCAAGCTCCAGACTCTGAGCTGTCAGCACAGTGCCCAATTCGGGGCTCGAACTCACAAACCAAACTCACAAACCATGAGATCATGACCTGAGCTGAAGTCAGATGCTTAATTGACTGAGCCATCCAGGTGCTCCTGGGCCGTAGTTTCTTAATCTTAAATTGTATTTTTGTAAATTAGATTTAAGGTCTTTTCTAAAGTTCTTATTTGTTGAACTTTGTTTCTCAGTTCCAGAGTATTTTAACAAGGAGGGAACTTAGAGATCCTTAAATCCTGTGTTCTTTAGCCAGTATATTAACTTCTGCCTGGAGAGCCCAGGCTTAACAGCTAGTAGGGCAGCCCACTATCCTCTCTGATGGTTCCTGGATGCCCATTTGGGAGAGAGGCCTGGCTTGTGGTGCTGACATGGTGCTGAAGAGCCAGATGAACCTGCTGAAAAGTATTCCATTGGACACAGCACAAATGATTCGTTCATGCTGACAGAGGTTTGGGCAGTTTTCACTTTGGGTGATTATGACTACAGCTTCAGTGGGCATGCATGTACAAGTCTCAGTGTGGACACATTATCCCTTCTTTTGAGTAAATATCTAGGGGTAGAGTGGTTAGGTCACAGAATATGTGTGCTTAAACACTTCTTAACATCCATAACATGAGGCATGATCAATTATTTGAAATGCTACAGTTACATCTGATAAGCTAAACAACTGGATTTTTGCAATGGTGAGGCTGTTGTTAACTTTGAAAACTGAAAATAGTCTCTATAGAGAGGTAGGTGGGAAGCTTTTTAGAATGGAATTAGGAAAAACTGAAATGAGAAGTTTGGACAAGGGAGTGTTGATGACTTGAGTTTACTTACTGTGAAGATTAGCAGAGAATGAAGTTGTATTTGGAAGGTGCAAATTGTTCATTTGCATTTTTAAAATCTTTTCCCTAAGATTTTAAAAAATGTTTATTTTTGAGAGAGATCGCACACAAGCAGGGGAGAGGGATAGGGTGGAGGACAGAGGATCTGAAGCGGGCTCTGTGCTGACAACTGTGAGCCTGATGTGGAGCTTGAACTCATGAACCCGTGAGATCATGACCTGAGCTGAAGTCGGATGCTTAACTGACTGAGCCACCCAGGTGCCCTGTGAATTGTTCATTTTTAAATGGGTTATTTTGTGTTATGTGAATTATACTATAATTATTAAAAAAAAAAAAAAGAATTAAACAAAATCCTGACACGCTGGTCGCACCTCAAGCCAATTAAATCAGAATCCTTGGGGGTGGGACCTGGGCTTTCACTTATTTTTTTTAAGTTTGTTTATTGTGAGAGAGGGAAGGTGCGCATGTGTGAGTATGAGCAGGGGAGGGGCAGAGAGAGAGAATCCCCACTCGGGGCTCAAACCCATGAACTGTGAGATCATGACCTAAGCTGAACTCAAGAGTCGGATGCTTAACCAACTGAGCCACTCTGATAGCCCTGGGCATTCATTTAAAAAAATCTCTTCTGGTGATTGCAGTATGTAGCCAGTGAGGAGCTGTGATCTAAATAGCGTTGGCAAACTTAATCTGTAAAGGGCCAGACAAATATTTTCAGCTTTGAGAGCCATTAGGTCTCTGTCCTCGCTCCTCACCTCTGCCATTGAAGCATGAAAGCAGCCATCATCAACATACAACAAAGAGCATAGTGTGTTTCAATAAAACTTAAAATAACAGGCAGTGGGCCAGAGTTTGCCCACCATTGATCTAAAGGCTAGATGATGAGAGAAGGGATTCCACAGCTTCGAGGGGTTGGAAGGTGACCTAGGCAGAACCAGATCCAGAACTTTGTTTTGTTGTCCATTTTATTTCACATTGGACATATACTTGAGAATAAACATCTTAGTGTGTTGAAAACAAATGTTAAAAAGCCAATACTTGTATTTAATTCTAGCTGCAAAAGACAAGGAAAAGAATAAAGAGAAGAAATTCAAAGAATTTGTGAGAGTGAAGCCAAAGAAGAAAAAGAAAAAGAAAAAGAAAACCAAACCTGGTAATTCTTCGCCTGGGGTGTTTCACTTGGGTTTCCTACCATGGGATCGGGAGGGCTTACTTTCTTCCCATTCCTGGCCTCTGAGCCTGCACTGAGGACAGGACGGGCCAGTGGGCCTTTACTGGAGCTTGTGGGATCAGCCTAGCATGGACCCTGGCAGGGCAGGAGTCTGCTCAACCTGGGTGTTTCAAGGCCACATTGGCATTTAGGAAGGCCTTGGCCGCATTGGCCAGTGTGCCCTGTCTTAGAATAGTGCATATGAAAGCATTCTAGTAGGATAGGATACGCAGATGAATGACTGTATTTGTTTGCATACGCGACTCTTTTTTGTTGTTTTTTAAATATTTTATTTTATTTTATTAATTACTATTTTTTAAGTAGGCTCCCCACCCAGTACAGGGCATGAACTCATGACCCTGAGATCAAGATTTGCATGCTTTACCAACTGAGCTAGCCAGGCACCCTTAAAGATTTTATTTATTTTTATTTATTTTTTAATGTTTATTTATTTTTGAGAGAGCACAAGCAGGGGAGGGCAGAGAAAGGGAGACACAGAATCCAAATCGGGCTCTAGGCTCTGAGCTGTCAGCACAGAGCCCTACTTGGGGCTTGAACTCATGAGCTGTGAGATCATGACCTGAGCTGAAGTTGGACTCTTAACCAACTGAACCACCTAGGTGCCCTTAAAGATTTTATTTTTAAGTACTCTACACCCAACATGGGGTTTGAACTCATGACCTTGAGATTAAGAATCACATGCTCCACTGATTGAGACAGCCAGGCACCCCTTTTAAAGTTTGTTTTGTTTGTTTTGTTTTTGTTTTTGTTTAAATAATCTCTATACCCAGCCCAACATGGGGCTTGAACTCACAACCCCGAGATCAAGAATCACATTCACATGTTCTAGTGACTAACCCAGGAAGGTGCCCCTTACATACACAACTCTTAAACACATACCTCTGAACCTTTCAAGAAAGGATTACTTCTTGAAAATTGTGTGTCTAGCTCCCACAAAAATGTTGATTAAGAAAATCAGTGTTCCAACCTTGGGAGCTAAAGGGATGCCATGTTTTATTCCCAATGTATCTTCTGGCTTAGGAAACCAACCTTACCAGAAAAAAAGGGACAAGGATGATGGTGAGGAGGAAGCTTTGGTTTTGAGGTTCTTCACGGTAGCTGGGAGCATTTATCCCTAAATCTGTCCTCCACACTCCTTTGTAGTTTACTTGCTCCTCAGCCTTTGAGTTGTTTGAACAGCAGTGCTGTTGGTTAGATGGGATTGATTCTGGAATGCCTCGATGATGTGTGGGGGTACTAATTCCTTCCTGATCCTGTTTTTCCAGAATGCCCTTGCAGTGAGGAAATCAGTGATACATCTCAGGAACCTTCTCCACCCAAGGCATTTGCTGTCACCAGGTGTGGGTCCTCACATAAGCCTGGGGTCCATATGAGCCCCCAGCTCCATGGCTCAGACTCTGGAAACCATAAAGGGAAAGTGAAAGTATCCGGTAAGAAGGCTATCTGCTGGCTTCATCATTTGAATAGGACTACAGTCTGAGAAGGCTGGATTTATGTTGATACTGTAACTTACTTCCTAGGTCCTCTGCAAGTACAGTGGGTTGTATTTTCAAAATAAAAAACTACATCAAATAAAACAAAGGCTATTAGCTGTGTCTTTCCTGAACTTCCCTCTTCTTTAACTTTGGTCTACTTTGGTCTGTTTTGGTCTTGGTTGAATGCCATGCCAGTGTGTCTATAACCAAATCCATTATACCCCATCCTCTTGCACACTTGCCCCTCTCAATCCTCCATTTCTTATTGATGGACTCTACATTTAACCTGGTTGTTTGTAGAAATCTGAGTCAACCTTGAAACTTCCTCTTCTCCAGCAACTTATAGGGTCATTGTGAGTTTAGAAGGGGTTAATAGATACATGGAAAGCCCTTAGAACAGTATCTGGTACAAAATAAGTGATCAGGAAAGGTTAGCTGTAATTACAACTTATCAGGTACCAAGATCTAGTGGTTCTAGTTTTGATTATCTCTGGAATCTGCCCACTTCATTTCCCACCGTCTGTAGAGTTTTTAAGGTGTCTCTGGATATAGATATGATGGTAAGTCAGTTCCTGGCTGGATGGGATGAGGTGGAGGAACATATTTTTAGTCATTAGCATGATCTGTGTAGTTGATGGGGAGTTGCACCTTCTCTGCCATTGAGCTCTGTGACCTTGAGTAGCTACTTACTTTGGGCTTCACTCTCAGTAAAGTGAGGAAATGGAGTTCAGTTCATTTGGGCTGTTATTAAATGACAGGCCCAAGGAATAGATTGGAGTTCCCATTTCCCAGCTCTTTGAAAGTTCATAGAATGGGGTCATTTCCACTCTTGACATTCTAGGTTATTAAAAGTTTTATACCTATAATTTAAAATAGTGACTTTTTTTCCCTTTTTCTCTCAGAAGAGGATAATCTGAGTGAGTCCTCTTCTGAGAGCTTTCTTTGGAGTGACGAGGAGTATGGCCAAGATGTCGATGTGACCACCAACCCAGACGAGGAACTCGATGGGGATGACCACTATGATTTTGAAGTGGTCCGTTGCATCTGTGAGGTTCAGGAGGAAAATGACTTCATGATTCAGGTAGGTAGAGCTTCCAGGAGACAGACGTTGAGAAATAAAAACTAGTCCTTAGAGGGAATTTTGGGGGACTGCAGTTTGAGGCCAGTTAACACAATGGGTCATTTTAGACACACCAGCCAGATAGGCAGTAATAGCACCAGCACTTTGAGCTTTACTTTGTAGTTAAGCTTCCTCTGAATCTCAGGCTGGTGTAAATAGTTTTATTAGTAGAGTAAGAGAGGACTTGAGACATCACTGAGGCTAAAAGTCTCCTGCTTTGCTTGGGGCAGCTGAGACCCACAAATGGGAAGAGCCTTGCCTGTGGTCACACAGTGAGGAGTTGAACAGCAGGGATCCAAATCTCTGGAGTGGCAGCTGAATCTTCCTATGGTCCCTTACTTTCTCTCCGTTGTAAAATTTCTGTATGGCCTAAAGAAATGGGGGCCAGTTTTATAACTTGTCTGTTTCTTCTTTATTTTCCTAACATTTGTATCTGTCATCTCCATCTCTGGATTGTGCCTTTGGGGTAGGCCTCCTCTGCTGCCTGGGGAGACCATCACTAGCCAGAGTCTGCTTGCCTCTGGGCCTTCTCTTGCTCTTAATGACAGTTCTAGTGGAGGTAGCTGCTGTCTGGCTGACTCTAAAGGCTGTCATAAATACACGCGTGTCTTGGCAGCTGCCTGGACTGTCCAAGGAACCTAAGTTTTAAAGTAAGTCATGGTTATGTTGGTTAGGATTCTTTGGGTGTTTCTTTGTTTTTGAATAGCCTTCATGGTAATCTCTGGGAATTCAGAGTACATGAATGGTTTCAAATAGTACCTTATATTTACGACCTTTAGCAAGCCTTAGGTCAGTGGTTTTCAAATCTTTTCAACATCAGAACCCCTTTTCCTAATGAATTCTTTCATAGAACCACAAAATGTCTTAACAAGTTAAATACAGTAGTTTTGAAAATTCAGAGTAAGTCATCTTCACTTTAGAGTTCAGAAATGTGAATATCATGCTTTCCCCCCACCCTCCCTTTTTTTTAATGGCATGCTTTTCCCTATGAAGCCTCATATGCTGTCAGGATTTTGAGTGATAGTTGCCAACTTGGAGCATTTCAGTGACTCAGTAGTTTTTCTCTTTTTGCGACATGGCCATTTGTATGGGTGACTCTTCCTAAACAGCATGCTGTGTGGTCATTTTGGTTAAACAGAAATGGGAGGGAAAGCTTTGTTCCGAGCATAGCACAATACTGAGCAAGCCTAGCAGTACAGAATTTTATGTACTGGTGGGTTGTGTTGTTTTAGTCTTGACTTTAAGTTTGGAACACATTTGAATGTGCATTTTTGTTTTAGTTTTAAAAAATAGACCTATTTTAAAAAAGACACCCATTTGTGGAAGCTGAGTGGACTAGAATTTGAAACTCTAATACAACATGGAACTGTTGTTTTAGTGTGCTCAGTTCTGGGCCTTGGAAGCCTGGTTTGGTCTTCATTTGTCCATAGAAATCTTTAGTGGGTGAATAATGAAGGCTTTTCCTGGCAAGACTATTGCAGTTAATTAGTATAAGAGACCTAGTTCTGATTCCCTGTACTTTTTCCTTTGACTTTTCTATAAGTAGCAAGGATTATGGGAGGTTTGGGGGGTGGGGTAGAATGTTGTGTGTCATTATGTGCTGTATGAAGAAACTTAGGTTTGGAGCTGTTGAGGCCATACCAGCTGTTACAAGGCAGAGTCTGGAAGTGACTTCCATCTCCAGCTTCCTAGGCTTTACATGGCCATCTCCTAGCTCAACTCAGCTCAGCTCAGCACTTGTGACCTCCTGTCTGATATTGTGGTGATGATGAGCTCACTTTGGAACACCTTGGGTTTTGCTGTAGAAGACTTTTCTGTGCTGTCTGCTTGGCATCCACCTGATTTTATTGCATAGAAGGATGGTTTTGACTTTTCCTGTCATGAGCAATATACCTTTTCCACTCAGTAACTTTAGCAAAAGGCATACATTTGGAGGGAGCTAACTGGAGCAAATACAATTTAAACTTTATAAATGTATTCATCATTAGTTTTACATGTGTTCATCATCGAGGAAGATTCAATAATTATTTTTAAAACTTCTTTTAAGTTTATTTACTTATTTTGAGAGAGACAGAGACAGCACAAGTGGGGAATGGGCAGAGAGCGAGGGAGAGAGAAACCCAAGCAGGCTCTGTGCTGTCACTCAGGTGCCACTCAATAATTGTTTTTTAAATAAATTGATAATTTGCACCACCCTAGAATACATAGTTATGTAGAAGATGCATACCTTACTTTAAAGAAATAATTTTCTCTAATCATTTTAATTACTGTATTGGTATTAACATTACTCAAGTAAATTATTATTTGATAGTATTTGCCAGTGCTAATAATTTAAATCATTGGGAGGTTAATCGTGAATATTTGAGAAATCTTTGTGACACATAAAAAATGAACATCAGGAAATCCACTTGATAAACAAATTATTTTAATTGCTTTAGGGCAAGTTTGGGCAAACTTTTTTTTTTTAATAGAAAGCTGTTTATTTATTTAAAAAAAGGGGTGCCTGGGTGGCTCAAGTCGGTTAAGCAGCCGACTTCAGCTCAGGTCATGATCTCATAGTTCGTGGGTTCGAGCCCCGCGTTAGGCTCTGTGCTTACAGCTCAGAGCCTGGAGCCTGCTTCTGATT
This sequence comes from Cryptoprocta ferox, assembly GCA_028646485.1. NCBI lineage: Eukaryota > Metazoa > Chordata > Mammalia > Carnivora > Eupleridae > Cryptoprocta > Cryptoprocta ferox. The sequence goes on along the minus strand of CM053576.1, from coordinate 22,004,859 downwards.
CTGTGTCTCCCTCTCTCTCTGACCCTTCCCTGCTCACATTCTGTGTCTCTCTCAAAAATAAATAAACGTTATTTATTATAAAACATTTTTTAATTTTTTTTATGTTTTATTTATTTTTGAGAGAGAGAGATTGCGAATGGGAGAAGGGCAGAGAGAGACACACACACACAGAATCGGAAGCAGGCTCCAGGCTCTGAGCTGTCAGCACAGAGCCCGATGCGGGGCTTGAACTCACGAGCTGTGAGATCATGACCTGAGCATAAGTCAGATGCTTAACCGACTGAGCCACCCAGGCGCCCCTTAAAATTTTTTTTTAATGTTTATTTATTTTTTGAAGGAGAGAGAGACAGATCATGAGTTGGGGAGGGGCAGAGAGGGAGACACAGAATCCAAAGTAGGCTCCAGGCTCCAAGCTGTCAGCACATAGCCTGACACTGGGCTCGAACTCAAGAGCTGTGAGATCATGACCTGAGCCAAAGTCAGTTGCTTAACTGACTGAGCCACCCAGGCACCCCTGGGCAAACTTTTTCTTAAAGGGCTAGGTGATAAATTTTGTAGACTTTGAGGGCCATATGGTCTCTTTGTTGGAAATATTCAGCTTTGCCTCAGTCAGGCGTAGGCATTATGTAATGAATGAGCATGGCTGTGTTCATGTGATACTTTATTTACAAAAACAGGACTTGAGCTGAATTTAGCCTCTGGGCAGTAGTTTGCCTTAGACTAACAATTTTTATTAGGTTAGGTGCCAAACCCAGTAAAAGTTGTGTAGCAGTTTTAAACAGAAGCCCATTTTTAAAATTTATTTATTTATTTATAATCTTTATTTATTTTTGATACAGAGAGAGACAGAGCCTGAGAGGGGGAGGGGCAGACAGAGAGGGAGACACAGAATCTGAAGCAGGCTCCAGGCTCTGAGCTGTCAGCACAGAGCCCGATGCGGGGCTCGAACCCACGAACATGAGATCATGACCTGAGCTGAAGTCAGGCTTTAACCGACTAAGCCACCCAGGTGCCCCCAGAAGCCCATTTTAAAAGCTTTGTTTTAAAATTTATATTATTTGTTGCTAGCTAATGCACTCACATAGTTCAAAGTCCAAAAGGTATACATAGATATACAGAGAAAATCTGACCCCTACTTCCCCTTCCCTCAAAGCAGCCCTTATCAGCTTTTTGTGTAGCATTCTGGAAACACCCTGTGGCTAATCAAGCAATAACAAATATATTCTCTACATTTTTTCCTTATTTTTTTTTTGGTGGTAAAATAACAAAAGTTAGCCTTTTAAATCATTTTTAAGTGCATGTGGCATTAGGTGCATTGACATTGAGTACATTCACATTGCTGTGCAACCATCTTTTTTTAAAAAACACAAATGTTTTATATGTAGTATTTTCAGTATCTTTTCTCATTTAACAATAGTTGAAGACTGTTTCATTTTCAAACATTAAAAAAGCTTTTTCATTTTTTAAAATGTTTTATTTAGTTTTTGAGAGAGAGAGAGTGCAAGTGGGGGAGGGGCAGAGAGAGAGTGGGACAGTGGATCTGAAGCAGGCTCTGCACTGACAGGCTGACAGCAGTGAGCCTGTTGCGGGGCTCAAACCCATGAACTGTGAGATCATGGCCTGAGCTAAAGTTGGATGCTCAACTGACTGACCCACCCAGGATCCCCTTCATTTTTTGTTTTTTTTTATGGCTGCATAATGGATGGATCATCATTTATTTAACCCTTCCCCTGTTGATGACATTTAGATTGTTTCTAACCTTAACAGTAATGTAATGAATAATTTTGTGTAAGTGTACCTATGGGACCAAGTTTTGAAAGTAGAATTCCTGGGCCACAGGTTATGTGCATGTATAAATTTGACAAATATTATTTTTTCCTCATAGCAATATTATATAAACCCTCCCTGGAGGCTGTACCAAAGAACAGTCTTATGAGCACTTTTCTCAGTACAGGGTATTAATCAGAATATATCTTTGCTTTTCAGATAAGTGAAAAAATAGTCCATTGGCATAGCCATTTTGTAATTTATTTTTAAATACACTTAAAAATTTTCACACTTGTAGCATTTGGAAAATGCAAAAAATCACGAAGAAGAAAATAATTCCCCATATTATTTTTACCCGGGGATAACCACTGTTAATATTTTGGAACACACATATACAGGTATATATAAATGAAAATTATGCTCTATAAGTAGTTTTTTATGAGAATAGCACCTTTATGATAAAAGTACTAAATGTTTATTATAAAAACTTGAGGCAGTACAGTAAATAAATGTATAAAGAATTACTTGATATTTATAGGGCCGTCTGGCTCAGTTTGTAGAGTGTCTGACTCTTGATCTTGGGGTCATAAGTTTGAGCCCCATGTTGGGTGTAGATATCAAATAAAAAAATAATTACTTGATATTTATATGTAATCCTCAAACCTAGAAATACTAATGTGTATTGCATATTATTAGTTGGTTTTACTTCACATTAATTCATATTAATTGAAGTACTTTATGGGGTGCCTGGGTGGCTCAGTCAGTTAAGTGTCTGACTTCAGCCCAGGTCATGATCTCACAGTGTGAGTTTGAGCCCCATGTCAGGCTCTGTGCTGACAGCTCAGAGCCTGAAGCCTGATTCGGATTCTGTGTCTCCCTTTCTCTCTGTCCCTCACCTACTCACACTCTATCTCTCTCTCAGAAATAAATAAATATCAAAAAAAAATTTTTTTAATAAAAAATCAAAGAATTCAAGTATTTTACATTAATTCTTTTCCTGGTTGATTTGAACATCTTTTTATTTAAGAATTAGATTTTTTTTCTTTTTTTTAATGTTCATTTAGTTTTGAGAGAGAGCGTACGAGCAGGGCAGGGGCAGAGTGAGAGGTAGACAGAATATTCGAAGACGGCTGTTCACGGACAGCAGACAGCCTGATGTGGGGCTCAAACCCATGAACCACGAGATCATGACTTAAACCAAAGTCGGATGCTTAACTGAATGAGCCACCCAGGCTCCCCAAGACTTAGATTTTTGGAGGGCGCCTGGGTGGCTCAGTTGGTTGAGTTGGTTGACTTGGGCTCAGGTCATGATCTCACTGCTTACATCTTCAAGTCCCACATTGGGCTCTGTGGTGACAGGTCAGAGCCTAGAGCCTGCTTCAGATTCAGTGTCCCCCTCGCTCTCTGCTCCTCCCCCACTCACACCCACGGTCTCTCAAAAATAAATAAACATTTTTTTTAAAAAAGATTTTTTTCCTTTGACTTGTCTGTTCATGTCCTTTATCCATTTTTCTGTGGATGGTTGATTGTTTTCCTACTTGTTTGTATAGGCTTTTTGTAGACACATTTTTGTATCAGCTGTGAGAACAGTTAAAAATATCTATACCTACTTTGTCATCTTTTGACTTTCAGATATTTGATTCAACTATATCAGACTTTTCTTTGCTGGCTTCTGAGATTTGAATAACAGTTATTTCCTCATTAGAAGTTCATAGAATTTATAACAATGCTCTCATGGTTGATTCTGGTACTTTTGAAGTTTCACTTTCCTTAAAGCTGTATAAATATCTTCAAGCTGGAATTTATCTTAGTATAAGGTGTGAGAGCTACGCCTGCCCAGTTGTCCCCACACATGCCTCTTTATTGAGATGTTACCTTTTCTTACTTTATTTCCATTTGTATTTGGATTGCTTTTTTGCATTCTCCTTTTCCAGTGATCTGTTTATATATTTGCTTGTACAATTCTATTTTAATTATTTTATCTTCATAATATTTTAAAAATACCTGATATGGCTAGTACTCCCTTATATTCTTTTTTAAACAAATTTCCTGGCTACTGATTTTAAGATCACCTTTTATCCAGTTCCACAGGTATTCATTTATTGCTTATTTGGCCCTACATTATTTTTGTAAATTTAACCTAAGGACAAAGGACATCGTTATGATGACTCTTACTATCTAGGAATAAGATATACCTTACCATTGAATTAAGTCTTTGTGTCCTTTAAAAGTATTTTAGAATTTTCTTCATAGAGATTTTTCATGTTTTATTCTTAGATATTCTTGGATATCTTATCTTAGATATTCTGTTCTTAGATAGTCTTAGGCTTATTCTTAGATATTTTACCTTTTCTGTTATTATTATTGTTCATTTCTAAATTTAAACTTTTAAAAATGAATGCCAAACCCATATGAAAAAAGTTATTTTGAAGTTTTCAACTTAGCTGTATTTGATTGAGTTTTAGTGAATCCCAGTTCTCAAGACACTTAAGGGCTCATTGGTAAGACAGACTTCAATTCTTAATTCCGTTTTCTGCTACTGACTAGCTTTGTTATTGTGTACCCTTTACTTTCCCTCTCAGCCCTAGTTTTCTTCATTTGTCAGTTGAAGAATCTGGATCGGATCTGAGGTCTGTCTTCCAGCTTTGCCCCTGTTGATTCTGATGCAGTTAGCCTCCTAGAGGATTCATATTTGCCCACGAAAGCCCTCTTCATGCCAGGGTCTCTCTGACTCCAAATAGATGAGGACTGTCTGAGCTTTGGACTTTAGTTCCTTGTGGCTAGGCTGGTGGTCCACCCTCAAGGCCATGCTGGGAAGGAAGGAAGCTCATTGTCCACTTTCCAGAGCTATCCATGTGGTTGGGTAGTTAAAGACTTAGGGGTCCTGAGCTGAGATTGTATGAAGTATCCTGGTATCTCATTTGGTATCACTTTTCCTTTCCATTCCCTTCTCTGGACTCTTAGCCCTCAGGCTTACTATTCTCAGGCCATCCACACAACTCCAGGTGCTGCCCTCATTCATTGTCTGCTCCTTTCTTTCCCCCTCTGGCTCCTCCCCCTTTTTCTCCCCATTTTCCCCCTAGCCCCTTACCCAAGTAAGGCAGTGGAGTCTCAGGGTAAAAGAACTAGCTTTGCCATTAGCCAGGCCTGTGTTCTGACCCACCATTGCTTCTCTTCAGCTGTGTGACCTTTGGTAAGATTTAGAGAGAATAAGCTTGAAGTGCTAACATATGATTACTCCAGGAGCTATCAAAGTAAATTAGGTTGTACGTTAGTAGTTGTAATAGGTGCCTAATACATAAAGGCTGTGTGCTGGGCTCTGTGATGGGAATTTTTATATATATGACTGGATGATTCCTCACAAACAGCCCCACATGGTCAAGTAGGAATAGTACCCCATTTTGTAAATGGTGAAAACTGAAGCCCCGGGAGAAGTGACCTATGCAAGGTCATACAGCTAATGAATGTCTGAACTAGAATTCAAACTTAGGTTTTTGTCATTCCAAGTTAAGTCTTCCTCTAAGGACTTGAACAGTTTTTCCTCTGTTCTCATAAAGCTATCAGAAAAGTTAAAGCCTCTAGAAATGGAGTGAAAACAGTCATTTTTCTAAGATCAGCACTATTTTATGGATCTAAATGATCTTCATCTGTGCTGTCTGGTGCACAAGCCACTAGCCTCATGTGGCTATTGAGCACTTAAGATGTGGCTAATAGAACCAAGGAACTGAATTTTAACTTGTTAATTTAAGTGTAAAGAGCCACAGGTGGCCTGTGGCTGCCATAGTGGCCAGCACAGCTGTAGATGAGGGGTTGCAGCTCAGCTGCTGAGTGGGTCATTAGGAGTGCTCTCCCTCTCCTCTCCTTCTCCCTCCCACTGCCCTTCCCCTCATAGTGGATCTTATTTTTGGATAGAGGATACCTTCTGAGTTTAATTTTTATTGCTTCTTTAATTCTAACAGTGTGAAGAGTGCCAGTGCTGGCAGCATGGGGTCTGCATGGGATTACTGGAAGAAAATGTGCCAGAGAAATACACCTGTTATGTTTGCCAAGACCCTCCAGGTAGAGATTTCTGGAGTCAGGGATATTAATGATATGTAGCCTTTTCCACAGCTGGCCGTGAAGCAGCCTGTCTGTGGTCTTGAGACTCATTTCTTCGACATTGGCTAGACTGACTCCTCCTTGCCCCTGCCGCTAGCTCAACTGGTGGCCTCCTGTCCTGAACTTAGCAGTGAGAGAGAGTATGTGTGAAGCCTGTGATAGGCCTGGCCTGGAGCTAGAATTATTTTTTTATTGTGATAAAAATCGTATAATATGAGATCTACCCTCTTAACAAATTTTTAATTATACAATAATACAGTATTGTTTATAAACTGTAAGCACAGCATTGTACAGCAGATCTCTAGAACTTTTTCATCTTGCATGACTGAAACTCTATAAAAACTGTGGAATGCTTTAGAGATTTGCGTGTCATCCTTACTTAGGGGCCATGCCAATCTTCTCTGTGTTGTGCCAGTTTTAGAATATGTGCTGCTGGAGCAAGCACCTTTTCCTTTTATTGAGGGTTCATGAGGAGGTGGGCTCTGTCTTTGGCTTTTGGGGCTTTTGGAGTTTAGGAATATGCCTCTGCTCCCTCTGGTGGCACCTGCCCTCCATTGCATCACCTGGAAGAGAGATCCACCCTTGAGGGGAAAGGGAAAAGTATAGTTGGTAGAGCTTGACTGCTACCCAAAATAGTGAATTAGTTCCTTAGCAGGATCAGTTAGTTTCATTGTTCATGGCCTCACGGCTGGCTGGTGGCTCTTGGGTGCCCCTTTCCAGAAGTCTTAAATCTGTGGGTTTTGTCTTGCTGTCAGTGGAGTAGTTACATCTCCCTGCACCACCGGTAAGTTTTCTCCCCTTGGCTCTAGTCCCATGATGCCCTTACAAAGCTAGACAGTGTTCAAGAGCCTTTACTTCTGTTGATTCTTTTAGTCCTATGAGGTGGGTCTGGTAGGAGCTCCTATTCTGGTTTTCACTTGTGAGCAAGAAATTGGTGCCTAGGGACGTGAATGAGTTTCCCAATCTCATAAAGAAAATTGGAATTAGAACTGGCTTTGTGGGGCCAAATTTTGATTTTGCTGGTTGTGTAGGGAGTGTCTAGTCACCATAGTTTGTTTTCTAGCAAGTGTGTCCCCTTGGGACCTGATGACCTCAGTCATGGTATTGTGTTTCCTTGTGCTGGATGAGTCTATAGATGGAGAGGAATCTGCCTGCTTGTTTGTGAATAATAGAATATTATCGATGGGCAGGATCTTAGAGATCACTCATTTCAGCCCTGATATTTGATAGGTGAGCAAATACAGGCCCAGAAGGGAAATGAAGGGACCACGATCAGTGTTACTGCTCTGAATCCTGCTGCTCAGGCCCCTTGTGCAGCAGCTGCCTTTGAGATGCCACACATAATCCCTGGGGCTCCTTGGCACCATTTACAACTCTCTTTTGTCTACTTTATTATCTCTCACTCCTTCCCTCCATTTTTCCCTTTTTACAAATCATACACACCATCTTCATCAACTCCTCTGCACTTCTGAACTTTTACAACTCTAATTGCCAACACTGCAAATAGACTCCTCCTTGAATTGAGTGCTCTGTGTCCTTTACATTTATAGGCTTTGTTTGACTCTGCAGTGTCTTGGGCCAGGGCTTTAACCTAACAGATTTATTCTTTAAAGGTTACTTAAAGATGTCTTTAACAGAATGGAGGTGCATCCCTACCGTGTGTTTTAGTAAAGCCAGAAAGAGCCCAAGGGCCTTGATAGGGATTACATGGGTTATTTCAGGGTTTTTATAGATAGTGGGGGATAAAACGCCTGCCTGGTTGAAATCTGCTCCCTGGGCTTTTGGAGAAGAAAACACCACCAAGTCATGTATGGTTGTGTTTTCAGTTCTTCCTAAGGAACCCTGTAATGAACAAGACCACTGAAACCATCCAATTCATATGTTGCTTTAACAGATGGGAAATGGAGGTTGAGAGAAGGGAGAGTGCCTATTTAGTAAGGTGGTATGTAACAATTGGAAAGGGGACTTGGACCTTGTTCCCATTTGATAAATCCATTCAAGATGCCTTTTGCCAGATGCTGGGGATACAACTATGAACAAGGTGCTTCCTGTTATTCTTGCTCTTAGTGGAGTTGGGGGCAGAAACAGATGTCAGAATAAGTCAAATAAGCAAGAAGATGTTAGATAGGGATGAATGCTTTGGGGGGGGGGGGCGGGGAGTGGGGAGGAGGAAGCAACCAGATAGGGGATGAGTAGGAGGCATTTGAAGAGGCTTTCTTACTTGGGAAGATAACAAAAAGCCTCTTGAGGAGGTAGAAAGATGCCAGTTCTGCAGAGAACATGAGGAATATTGCTCCAGACAGAGAAGATGCTAGAGCAGAGATCCTAAGACGGAAAAGTGGGATATGTTCCAGAAACTGAAAGGAGGCCACTATAAGGGTAGGAAGGAGCTGGGTGCCATAGGCCTCATTAGGCCAGTGTTAGGGCTTTGGCTTTTCTTCTGTATGTAGTAGGAAGTCATGGAAGGTTTTAAATAGAGGTTATGATGTGATTTAAATTTAAAGTGATACCCAGGTTCCCACTCCGCCTCTGGCCAGTTCTAGGAGTTCAGGAAATTTACATGTCTTACTACCTTATCCCCAACCCCTAATAAGGACCCTGGCATAGAGTATAGGTGCCAAGTAAATGTATATTGGATGAATGAATAAAATGAATACACCAATCCATCCTTCCAATAATTTATGTGATGATTGTGCAATGATGCAGTGGTTTCCATCAGGCCAAGTATTAACCCTCTCATTGTCACTGCTTTAGGTCAGAGGCCTGGCTTCAAGTACTGGTATGACAAGGAGTGGTTGAGCAGGGGACATATGCATGGCCTGGCATTCTTAGAAGAGAACTACTCCCACCAGAATGCCAAGAAGATTGTGGCTACCCACCAGCTTCTTGGAGATGTGCAGAGAGTGATCGAGGTTCTGCATGGCCTGCAGCTCAAGATGAGCATTTTACAGTAAGCGTGGCACCTGCAGCTTTGGGGAGGAGTCGCATCTGACATCATCGGGGGGCAGGATAAATTTGAGAAATTGGAAAGGCACAAAATCAATGATAGGACGAATGAGTTTGAGACCTTTACTAAAAATTCTGTTACACGATAAACATTCTTTTTTGAAAAAAATCAACCATATACAGATATAATTTACATATAATTAAGTTTGCCAATTTTAAGGGTTCATTGAGGGCTTTTTAAAAAATGTTTATTCATTTTTGAGAGAGAGAGTGTGTGTGCATCTGCGCACGCGGGACAGGGGCAGGGAGAGAGGGGGACAGAGGATCCAAAGCGGGCGCTGTGCTGACAGCAGAGAGCCCAAGGTGAGACTCAAACTCATGAACTATGAGATTGTGACCTGAGCCGAAATAACTGACTGAGCCACCCAGGCTCCCCAAGGGTTCACTGAGTTTTGACAAATGTATCCACCCTTGCAACCAGCAGCATTATCAAAATATGGTGTATGTATCTGTAGTTTAGTTTGTTTACTACTTTGGTGTATAGTTCTGAATTTAAAAAAATTTTTTTAATGTTTATTTTTGAGAGAGAGAGACAGAGCATGAGGAGGGGAGGTGCAGAGAGAGAGGGAGACACAGAATCTGAAGCAGGCTCCAAGCTCTGAGCTGTCAGCACAGAGCCCGATGAGGGGCTTGAACTCATGAACCGTTAGATCATGACCTGCGCCAAAGTCAGTCGCTCAACCCACTGAGCCACCCAGGTGCCCCCTGAATTTTTTTTATTGTGGTAAAATATACATAATATAAAATATACCATCGTAACTTTTTAATATACAGTTCAGTCGTGTTAAGTACATTCACCTTATTGAAACCAATCTCCATAACTCTTCATCTTGCAAAAATGAAACTCTGTATTTATTAAACAACTCCTCTCCATTTTCCCTCCTCCCAGCCCCTGATGACCATCATTCTACTTTGTGTGTCTGTGAATTTGAGTAGATACTTCATATAAATAGGATCCTACAGTATTTTTTTTTTTGTCAGTAGCTCATTTCACTTTGCACAATTCTTCAAAAGTTCATCTGTATTACAGTCTGTGTTAGAATTTCCTTCCTTCCTAAAGGCTGAATAATACTCTATTGTATGTAATACTACATTTTGTTTATCCATTCATCCTAAACACCCTTGACTGGTAAACAAAGTAAAATTGAAAGCTGCTGGAAGAGATCAGGTTGGCAGGCCTGCTCTCCAGCATAGTGGTTGCTCAGTAAGTATTTTCTCTTCATGGTTTGCTCATGCAAAGAAGTTTTAGGTGTTCTGGAACTGGACCTCTGGCTACTAATAGCGAGAAACTGAGTGTGAATTCCCTTCTGTGGTTGCAGTCTGTGTGTCAGATGACCCAAGTTCATGTAAGCTTTGAGAAAGACATATTGCTCTTATTGCGTCTGTTGGCTTTTATAACTTACCCCCACTTTACCAAATAGGACATCTGGGGACTTGCATGGGGCAGCTGCTCTCCCATGATTTCCAGAGGTAGAGTCAGGTCTAGAACTCCAGGCCTGGCTCCTGTCAAGTACTTGACCTAACCTTTCTAACTGTCTCTCAGTGGTTCCATGCATTTTCTTCTAGTATCAGCAGAGTCTATGTAAGGGACAGGTTCTCTTGTCAAGAAATTTCTCAAGTTCTTCCATGAGCCAATCCACAGGGGAACCATCTTAGTTAAGTCATCAACAATGGTAAACTAGTGCCATAAGTGAGTTAGACATGACAGGCCACTCCCCAACAAGGTTTCCTTTGTGCAGATTAGTCATAGAGAGCCCTCAGCATCAGGCAGAGTGTGAGAGCCCTGGGATGGTAGAACTTTCTCTTGCATTCTGGTGCACAGAACTGGCATGACAAAGGAGCAGTTTGAGCAAAGGCACATTCAGACCTGATCTAGGTTTGGGTAAAAGCTAAGGTTCTATAACAGAGATCCCCCAAATAGAGGCTAAAACAAAATGGACTTTTTTTTCTCACATAACGAACGGTCCAAGAATAGGCAGGGGTCCAGACCAGGTAGATGGTCTTTTTCCAGGATTCCATCTGTGGACCTGGGAACTTGGGTTTCTTCTGTCTTATTGCTCTGGAATTCCATTGGGGTTCTTCTCATCTGCATGTTTGAAACCTGGTCAGGTTCTGTGAAACAACTGTTCGAGCCCCCAGGTTGGGGAAAAGAGCAACAGGAGAGAACAGGCAGTTTTCATGGATACTCTGAACTGCGGGGAAGGCTGGCTTTGTGCTCTGTTTGAACCCAGGAATAAGGATGGAGGTGGGATTAAAAGAAGGGGAAGTTAGCTGTCACTGTGACAATATCTGTTGAGGTGAACCGAATCATGTGACAGCCCTGGATAAGATGTCAGAGACCAGCTTTTCCCTCACATTTTATAAAACCAGAAAACTTTACCCCATATATACCAAATTAATTTCTTCTTAATGAGATGCCAGAAATTGAGGCAGGTAGAAGAAGGTGGTCCATGTGAGGTCCTGGAAAGCCTCAGGTGATGTTCATGATTGTAAACTTTGTCATATTTCTTTTCATTTGAGGATTCAGTCAGATAGTGTTCTCTTTCTTTTTACTAAATGCCATTGCTTCCAGCCCTATCCCGTGTTCTGGAACCTTCTCCCTTCCGAATCCGTTTAGATCCTTCATCTTTTTAAAAAAATTTTTAAGTAATCTCTGCAATGTCGCATGTTCCACTGACTGAGCCAGCCAGGCGCCCCCTAGATCCTTCATCTTTATAGCAGTGACTTTGTACTGGAATTAAATCTGACTTCTCCTAGCAACTCAGAAGAGGGTATAGGGAGATCTTGTTCATCATTATATGTGGAGAAAAGATCCTGGGAGAGGCGGTGGTGGTCCCAGTATGTCTACATACACGTAGATAGTTTCTGTTGCCACAAGCTCTAGGTCTTCATTCTCAGAAATACTGTTCCTAAGTGGCCTGGCAGGTTTATTATTTTCAAAGGCAAACACTAAAACTGCGAGGAACTTCAGAGCATTTGTTGTCATTTAAAAAGTAGCATGCATGTCTGTATGTACCTTCTTCATGATTGACAGGATGTACAAAGAAAGGCCAGGGTTATTTATCTGTGTGTGGAGTAGTAGCTGGGGTTTCAGGTCTTACCTGGGAGGGCAAAAATTCTAGGGAGGAGGAAGCAAAGACTTGTTATTTTCATGCAAGAGGTCTATACTGTGGCTTATATGCTCCAGTTAACAGATTCCAGACCACAGTACACTTGAAAGTTAACAGTGATCCTCATTTCCCCTGATGCAGTTAGGATTTCAGAGGTGTGTCTGGCGTCTTGGATTCCTGGTACAGGCTGTGATACCCTGCTGGTGGGGTGGGGGATCCAAGGACCTAGGCTGCCTTGATACTCTCGTCATTTCCTCTCCTTCCTCAGTGGATAGAAGGGGTGTTGGTGATTGCTGGAGTGGCAGAAGTGAGAGAGGTTAGTTGTAGCTCCTTGGGAGCAGAATGTTAGGTTCTGTAAGATCACTCCATGCGTTCATATGCATGGCCTATTCCATTTGTGCAGGAAGGCTTCAGTCAAGTGTGTGTGGAGGGGTACCCATATGTGGAGTTGCTGAGGAGTTAAGTTTGTGATTTCCTGCTGATCTGGTTTCAGTGTTTTTCAGTTGGGGGTGGGAAGGCACTGTTGACTGTATCATGGGAGATTCTTCTTTATCCCAATCAGGATTGTTCCGAGCATTATAGGATGTTAGGCATCCTTGGATTCAATGAAGTAAATGTCAGTAGAACCTGTCAGTCATTGTGACAATTAGGTCACTTCACGCATCTGCCCATCTCTGAACCAAATAGGAGTAGGTAGCATCTGTCTGTGTCTTTGTTTCCAAATGCCCCCTAGAGGGCACTGCCCTCCCAGCCAGGAACTCTGGGAACTGATGGGTCTTATTCAAGAAGTCCACTGTTGTGTTTTCCTTCTCTCCCTCCCTCCCTTCCTTTTTTCCTTCTTTTCATTTAATGATCAAAAGTAGTAATAGAAGTTTTTGATAGTAAGAAAGAGTTAAAAGATGAAGTTCATCTAGAGTAGTGGCTTTTAAACTTAGAATGTGTATCCCACAATAAGAAATACATTTTATATTACATGTACAAAATTGAAACTAAAATTTCACCGAACAGCTACTCTTACTTAGAATGGTACACTCTGATATTTTCTATTCTGTTTTTCTTTTTTCTACAATTGATTATGGTGCTTGCTTCGGCAGCACGTAGACTAAAATTGGAACCATACAGAGAAGATTAGTCTGGCCCCTGCACAAGGGTGATGTGTACATTCGTGAAGCACTACAGCTGATTACAATCCAACAGATTAATTTAATGATCCTGTATTGGGTCAAAATTCAAACAGTGAATGATTCTGGAAGACTAAAGTGATAACATAGAGTTTAGGTGCACATACATGTAGGCAGTGCTTTCAGCAGATTTTGAAAGGGATGTGTGGCTCAAAAGATCAGAATCTCCGTTCATTCTTCCTTCCTTCCTTCCTTCCTTCCTTCCTTCCTCCCTCCCTCCCTCCCTCCCTCCCTCCCTCCCTCCCTCCCTCCCTCCCTCCCTCCCTCCCTCTCTTCCTTCCTTCTTCCTTCTTCCTCCTCTCCTCTCCTCTCCTCTCCTTTCCTTTGTAATATTTACTTATTTTTGAGAGAGATACAGAATGTGAGCAGGGGAGAGGTTAGAGAGAGGGAGACACAGAATCTAAAGCAAGTTCCAGGCTCTGAGCCGTCAGCACAGAACCCGATGCAGGGCTCAAACTCATGAACTGCAAGATCATGACCTGAGCCAAAGTTGGAGTCTTAACTGACTGAGCCAGCCAGGCACCTCAGAATCCCTGTTCTTTAATAACAAGGTTTGCTCCTTGGAATGGTGAGAATAAAAGATTTTAGAAGAATTTTTAAAAAGTTTATTATTAATAGCTTCTCTGTAGATGACTTGGCTTCCCATCCCCTTGCCCCATCATAAGTACATTTTGTAACTGAGTGCTATTGCATGCCAGGTTATCATGCCTGCTTATTAATAAGTTAAGGTTATTTTTAGTAACTCACATTTGAAGAGTACTTTGCTGCCAACAAAGTACTTTTATTTGAATTAATTCACTTATTCTTTATCAAATTCAGTGGCTAATGCCAGACAGATGGTTGGTCTAATTCTGCAGAGAAGGGAATGGGAATGAGTCTGGCTGAGTGACTTACCCTGGCTGCACTGCTAATCAGTGGCTGAATTGAAATCTAGTCAGGTCTTCTGACTCCCAAGTCCAGTCTCACTCACTGTGAGTGTCCACAGTGGGAGCTTGCCTGCAGGCGGTCTCCTCAGACACCATGGATTTATGTTCCCTTTTGCTTGGCAAATGGTGGCTTGTGGCCAGATGGCCCGAGTGGGAACTCCTCTTCCTATTGGGAGAAGCCCCTGCAGTGATCCCAGGTACTCTGGAGCCCTTTCTGTGTTTCCCTCCCAACAGAAGCAGGCAGCATCCTGATCTACAGCTGTGGTGTCAGCCTTGGAAACAGCACTCAGGGGAGGGGAGACCTCATTCCAAACACATCCACGTCGCTGAAGCCAAGAGCAAGGAGGAAGTCCCAAGCTATAGAACTTTGAATGGGGCAGTGGAGAAGCCCTTGCCCCTGCCCCTCCCCCGGTCTGTGGAGGAGTCCTATATCACCAGCGAGCACTGCTATCAGAAGCCCCGCGCCTATTACCCTGCTGTGGAACAGAAGCTGGTGGTGGAAACCCGGGGCTCTGCCCTTGACGATGCAGTCAACCCCCTCTGTGAGAACGGTGATGATTCTCTTTCTCCGCGTCTGGGCTGGCCTCTAGACCAAGACAGGAGTAGGGGGGACAGTGACTCCAAATCTAGCTCCCTAAAGGTATGTGCCTCACTTGTACTTGTTCTTAATTTAGGGTGTGAGTGCTTGAGTTCCCCTCCTAGGGTTCTTTTGGGAGGTGTTTATTATAAAACTGTTTTTATTGTAAAATTGTATTTAAATTTGCTTATCGTAGGTATGTTTTTGGTCTGTTAAAATGGGTACAAAGTCAGGAGAGACCAGGTCAGCCAAAGGTCATTGGTTCCAGGAAATGCCCACAGAATGACATAGTCACTAGGATTCAGGGGTGGGGAGATGGGAAGAAGCAAGGAGAAAAAGGTTGATTGGGCACTTGATAAATGGAAGTAAGTTAAGAAAATGAGTTTTTTTCTTAACAGGGTTTAGTTTGTAATTGCACCTTGCTGCTAATTCTTAGCATGAGCAAAGAATGAATCAAGTGTTTTGTTAAGTATAAGCTTTTCGGTACAAATCTGTGATCGCTTTACTTTGACTTTAACTTTTCAGCCTTGATGTAAGCACAGCACATTTTGTCAGAAAATTTGCTGCTTTCATCAGCTTTCCCAAGAACACCTCTCAGTTTTTTGTTCTTCAAGTCATGGTCTTCTAGAGCCTCTTTGTGTCATTGTCCTGCCCATGTTTTCATCTTAACTATTCACTAGTGTTATTCTGTCCTGTCCTCAGTTGGTCAGTGAGGCTTTGTGTAACTGGAGAGCTTCTCCATCCTTGTTATCCTTCCTTTCAGACCTTACCCCGTGGTTGGCATCATATTACCCTGTTGTTGCTACATATTGCCAAGTGGGACATCCTAGATTATAAGCCCCTCAAAGACAGGCATTGTACCTCATTCAGCCTGTGCCCTTGCCACTGTCTAAATAGTGCTTCACAAGGCTGGTGAGATGTAGTTTCAGGTCTAAGTTTAGCCACTTAGTGTGTGATGCTGAGCGGGTAACTTTATGTATCTCTTCACCTGCCTGTGGGAGGGTCCAGTGACAGTCCTCTTCATTATTGTGCAGTGTATCTGTGAAAAGGTCTCAGCACAAAGCTTTGTGTAGTCAGCTCTAAATAAATATTAGCTAGGCTCTATTTCATTTCAAATGAATGAATGTATGAATGAATGAATGGTTGAGATCACAAACCCCAGAAAAGGTTTGTGATCCTGCAGACGAAGCAGATTTCTAAGAGATATCTGCCACATAATAAAAAATTAGAAAATACCTGGCCTAAACAAGACAACTAAGGTTAAAAATCTCTTTCATTGATGGCAAGCTGACCTTAAGCCAGCACTGTGTTTTATAAACCTTATCCTGTTTCATCCTCATGAACCTTTAAAATAGGTTTTACTATTTCCATCTTTCCTGTAAGGGAACAGTGGCTCAGAAAGGAAAAAGAACTAATCCAGGCTCACACATTCAGCAGGACATGGAACGAGGACTTAAAACTACTTTGTCTGACTCCTGCCAACTAACATACCTGTCGGCACCCACCCTGCTCTCCTCTGACCTCAGGACTCTAGAAGCCATTCTGGGAGGCCTATTTCAGGCCTGGGGCACTGGGCCAGTCACTGGGAAACAGCTAGGAGGCCTGTGCTGCCTTGCAGTGTTTGCAATTAGTACATGCTTCTGCCTAGCGTCCAAGATAGGAGGAGAGGGAGATAGAGGTTTGGAATATTCAAACCGCAACTGGTTTTTCAGATGGTTGCAACACTGGATGTTTGAGAAGGGACTGGGAGCTGTCTCCACTCAATAACTTAAATTCCATTGCATTCCTAGGTGAGGGAATATGTCTCCAAAAAGGTCCTACCCGAGGAAGCCCCTGCTCGGAAGCTGCTGGACAGAGGCGGAGAGGGGCTGCTCAGCTCCCAGCACCAGTGGCAGTTTAACCTGCTAACCCATGTGGAATCTCTTCAGGATGAAGTCACACATAGGATGGACTCCATCGAGAAGGAGCTGGATGGTAGGGCCTCCTTCTCTGGCTCTCCACAGACAGCTGTATTCTTGCCTCTTTTCTTTTCAGTCTCATCCACCCCCATCCTCCTCTCAAGATGGGCAAGCTTTACTTTTAGTATTTACCAGGCACTTCTGAGGTCTGTGTGATGTCAGGAGTCCTCCTTCACTTACCCAGTGCCTTCTGCAAAGCAGAGTGCGAAAAAGTGCCTGAACTCTGCAGGCTGTGTGCGATCTGAGCAAATCTTTGCCAACCAAGTTCTGTGTGGAATTTCAACTTTGACTTAATAGAGCTTTTGGATGTCTTTGAGGATTACTCTGAAGAAACCTGTTATTTCAGCCTTTCATAAAATCTGAAATGAGGCCTTTCTTCTTTATCAGTAGAGATTTAAGAACTAGACTGAGTCATTTGGGTAGCCCCTGGGTATTTCTCCCAGGTGTTTGTGGTAACAACAGATGGGCCTGGAGGACTGAACTTGTCATGATGAACTTAATCAAGTTCAGACTTTTGATCCCTAGAATGTCGCCAGCTTGGTTTTCAAAGATAGAATTCCTTCTTGATAGTTCACTTATTTCTTAATTTTTTGTTTTCATTCTTAAAATGGAGCCAAACTAAAAAATAAATAATCCGTTTGAGGATTCTGAATATAGTCAGGCTACTGTTACTATCATTGGGGATATAAAACTACTTTCATGAAATAACTCAGAAAAATACCATATGTTATGCAAGCTAGAGTCATGAGGGCCCAGAGGCCAGGGCACGTGTATGGCTGAGGCCCTGCCAAACAGGAAGGCTTCCTGGAACTCCAGGGTCTGAAGTGGAGCCTTGAAAAGAGTGAGGTTTTCTGCTGGAAAGGGGGTGACTCGGTGGGTGATAAAAGGACTGGCTTGACTGGGAAAGGGTTACCCCGTTGGAGGAAAGTGAGAGAAAGAACTCTATGCCCTCATGATTCTTTCCTGACCGTGAGGCAAACCTGAGGAACTGGGAATGGAAGACTAATCCAGGGTCCCTTCTGAGGGCATTTCTGGAAGATGGAGTGTTTCTCTTTTACTCCTAAAAGGTTTCCTTTGGTTCCTTAGAATTGTAACTGATGCCACTGTCTGAAAACCTTGCTATTTGTGAGCTGATAGAGGACTAAATGCCAAGCCAGAAATTAAGGATTTTGAGAGAATGGCAGTAGGAGTGCTTCTGGGTCCCTAAGAATAGGCTTAGCACCGTGGAAACAGGGAGAATGTTCTGTTGTTGCCAGAGAAGCCTGGCCTTAGAGCAGACATCTTTTTACCCTCTTCTCCTCCTCCTCCTCCTCCCCTCCTCCCCTCCTCCCCCTCCTCCCCCTCCCTCTTCTTCTTTTTAATGTTTGTTTATTTTTGAGAGAGAAACAGAGTGTGAGTGGGGGACGGGGTGAGAGAGAGGGAGACACAGAATCTGAAGTAGGCTCCAAGCTGTCAGCACAGAGCCTGATGCAAGGCTCCAACCCATGAGCAGTGAGATCATGACCTGAGCCAAAGTCAGACGCTCAACCGACTGAGCCACCCAGGTGCCCCAGAGTTTACCCACTTCTTACTCATGGACTTGCTGCTCCCACCCACTCTCTTGGCCAGTGTGGTGAGGAGGATAAGCCTTGACTCCCTTCTCTGGCCTTCTTGAGGGCCTCTTACGTGTCCTGCTGATCTGGGATCACATAGTCTGTTCTTGTTCTGATACTCCAGGCCCTGAAGTGTGAAAATCAATTTTAACTCTTAAAGATTTTATTCAGATAAACCGATTTTTCCATTGTATTAAGATTTATCAGAATCCCATTTTATTTCAACTCTTTAGTTCATCCATATACCATTAAGATAAACTGAGCTTTTATAAGAATTTGGATACAGTATTCCTTTTAAGAAGTAGCCTAGCAAGCTATTATATTGACTAATTTATACTTTTAAAAAGTTATTGTTTCAATATTAACCATAGCTTAATAATTTAGTAAACAGTTGTTAACAAAAGATTTTTAATTATCATAAAAATAAGAATTATTTAGCATGAGAAATACTATTTTAAGAAACAAATGTTACTTAAATGAGCATTGGCCTCTATCTAGATGGTCTAGGAGAGTGTATTTACCTGTGCGACCTCTGCCTTGCTTAGAATCATTATATTGCTGAGAAGCTGTTGAGCTTCCTTAAAAGTGAAATTGGGTGATGGTCCAGAACATGGTATGGAAAGAAGACTGGCCTGCTGGATGCTGGGCTCCAGACGAGATACTAGTGGCTACTAGTTGATACATTCTGGGTCTGGTCTTCAGTTCTGCAGATCTAGAGAGAAGGCTTCCACCTTAGAGGCTCTAAACCCTCCTCTTCACCAAGCTCAGAGAATACCGAGTGGCCTAGACTCTTCTAGTCTGTACACTGGCACTTTTTCTCCCTGTGCATGCCTCTAGGATCACCATAGTGTTGGGGGATGTCTTTGGTGAGCCTAGAACCAGATCTGAAGTAGTTACAATGACCCTAAGAGGGGCCTCTCAGCAGTTGTAGGATCATCTTGTCAAGGACAGATGGACTGACTGACACTCTGTCTGCTGGAATTGACCCAGCCAGTCCTGACTGCCTCTTCTCTTCACTCTCCTAGATGGGCTCGTCAGCATTGATTTTGGGCCTTTTTCTCCATTTATTCTCATGCCCTTTTTTGTTAAGCAGTCCCCTGTCTCCTTGTAGGTTTTTTTTTTTTTAATGTTTATTTATTTTTGAGGGACAGAGAAAGAGTACAAGCAGGGGAGGTACAGAGACGGGAGGGGGACAGAGGATCTGAAGCAGGCTCAGATGCTGACAGCAGCAAACCTAACGTGGGGCTCGAACCCACCAACTGTGAAGATTGTGATCTGAGCTGAGGTTGGACTCTCAACCAACTGAGCCACCCAGGTGGCCCCTTCTAATTTTTTTTTTTCCTTAAAGACTTACTGATGTATTGAAATTGGTCACTATGGAGTTTTTCTTGCTCAGCAGGTCACTAGTACTCTTATGTGACTTTGATCTTTTATTCTTGGCTTTCTAGTTAAGGTCTGAGAAGGCAGTCTTATTTTTCTTATTTTCAAGTCCTTGTACTTGTTGGGATGAGGAGGAGGGATGCTTTCTCCTTCTTGGAATCCCCAAGTACCAACAAGAAATCAGAGGGTGATAGATGAGCTCTGTGAAGCCCGAGCAGTCAGTGGGGCGCTTCGCTAGGCGATTCCCACATTTTCTCACTGCCTTTGTTGAGTGCCTACTTTGTTTCAGGCACAATTGAGTGTTAGGGATATAATGGTGAGCAAGGCAGCCTTGGCCTCTGCCCTCATGGAGCTTGATCTTTTGGTAGAGGTAGGTATTAATTAAATTAGCCCATTACATATAATTATAAACCATGGTAAGTGCTCCAAATGAGGGGAGAGCATGTGACTGCATAGCACTCTTAACACAGCGACCAGATTCCATGTGTAGAGTTGGAGAAGGCTTCTTTGAGAAGTAACTTACAGGGAACAAAGAGTTTTGAAAGGTGGGAAGACAGATGGAGGGCCAGATCTGAGGAGGGAAAAGGATTATGTGTGAGGCTGTGGGCTACATGAGGAACAGGCCCTGGGTGGGTCTTCCTCTTTCTGTACCTTCGGCTCAAGGGTCCAGAAAATGCTCAGTACAGGTTGGTTTATGAACTAGAAAGGGTCCAGGCAGGCTAGGGGGAGCAAAGGGCCTCCCGGAGGGGCTGACTTCTTGTCAAAGATGCAGGGTTCCAATGTGGCCTGTCCCCCAAATGCCTGAGCTTCAGGAAGTGGCTTGGGGAAGAACATACATCTTCTATAGAAAAATCCCAGCTCTCAGAAGCAAGGCAGCTTTTTAGATATTGAACCAGTATAATCAAGATTGTTAGTACTTGGACATCTTATGTTAAATACTCAGAGAATATTCTGTGCTACTGATGATAAGAATAAGCAAATCAGAGTTGATAGTAATAAAAATAGACCTTTTCAAGTCCCTTTAGGTCCTCATTTTTCTTTTTTTAAATTTTCTTTTAAAGTTTATTTAGGGAGAGAGCGCATGCGCTAATGCACACAAGCAGAGGAGGGACAGAGAGAGAGAGGGAGAGCGGATCCCAGGCAGGCTCCAAAGTGTCTAGTGCAGAGCCTGACGCAGGGCTCGATCTCCCAAACCTCGAGATCATGACCTGAGCCAAAACCAAGAGTAGGACACTTAACCGACTGAGCCACCCAGGCTTCCCTAGGTTCTTATTTTTCTTAACAGGAGGCTAAAACACTAGGCTCTCTGATATCCAACGAGGGAAAGCCTTATAAAGATTGGGGAGTAACATTGAGAAAGATGGGTTCTTTAAAGCCTTCTAGACTCCAGAGCCGCACTAATACAGTAGTCACTAGCTATATGTGGCTAATTAATTAATTAAAATTGAATAAAATTTTAAAATTGAGCATGTTTTAAGTGCTCAGTTAGCTACATGTGGCTGGTGGCTACTGTATAGACAACACAGACATCGACCATTTCCACTGCAGAGGGTTCTGTTAGATTGTGCTTCTCTGAAGCGTTTGAACCTTGTCCTAGGGGTAATACTTTGTAGAAAGGGTGTACAGTCAGTGTCACCTGAGTGGCCTTTCCCTTTCCCCCTATGAGTGGTAGATGGGAGAGGGTGCTGAAATTCTTGCCGACGTTCTCACAGATGAAGTGTTGGGAGCTCACTGAGTCTTCTCTCTCTTCTGCCTACAGTGTTGGAGAGCTGGCTGGACTACACTGGGGAACTGGAGCCCCCAGAACCGCTGGCCAGGCTTCCGCAGCTCAAGCATTGCATCAAGCAGCTGCTGATGGACCTGGGCAAGGTGCAGCAGATCGCACTCTGCTGCTCAACATGAAACTGGGCACCCAGAACTAGTAGGGGCACAGTCCTGGGGCACCTGCAGGAGGAGCTTTGCATATTTAAATAAATAAACCTAGCATGTCGAATGCACGTGACACCGACTGACTTCAGGGATCTGGGCAGGGGTGTGATGGACATTGGACAAAGGGGCCATTTTGGCTGCTGGAGGGCCAGGCACTCTGATCTTGAAGCCTACCAAGAAGGTGGCAAATAGACTCTTGGGATTCCCTTCTGTGCACATCGTTGAATGGAGAGTGAGTCTTTTTGCACAAACTTCACTTGAAATTGTGCCACTGATAAATGGAATGAGAGCCAAAAAAGTTTAGTCGGAAACAGTTGTAAATTCAACTTGCAGCTTATTTAATTGACTTTTTTTTGTCGGGGTGGGGCACATGCCAAACTTTCTGGTTTCTACCTGGCATGGATTTAGGCAGCAGGCATCATTTACATTGTTCCAGCTTTGTGAGAATGTCATGACTTCACAGTCTGTGGAGGTTGGGAGGGAGCGGAGGCCTTGGCTTCCCTGCCTTCTCCTTAGGACTCTTCTTCACTTTTCTCAACACATGTCTTGCATGACTTCATGGTACCGGGGACAAGTTTTGTATGCTTTTACCCCAGAGTTGGCTGGGTTGTGTCTTTTGTGGCAGAGCCCATACAGCCTGTGGAGGAACTAGAATCTCACTGTAATAATCTAGGAGGAATTCCAAACTGAAGCAGGCAGGGTCTGGAACCCAAAGGACAGTGTTTTCTACCCACTTCTCAATATTGACAACTTCCCAGTTCTATTTAATGTCCAAAAAAATGTTTCCCAAAATTTTGAACACTTTCACTGTAAAGATTTGTTACAAAGGATGTGGTTTGGGGAATTACCTTATTTTATATTGTTGTAAACAAACTTCAGATTCTACATGTGCCGCTTTTCTCCTTCCCGGAAGGGTGTATGTTCAGTAGTTGACATTTTCAGAATTGTTTCAATATACTTTAACACTTTAGATTTCCTGTTTTTTTTTTTTTTTTTTTTTTTTTTTTTTGTGAGGTCAAGGTGAATATGCTGCTTAAAGGTCTAGGTACAGTATGTACCTTTTGAGACAATATTTGTTACTTTTGCAGGTTACGGTTCCACGTGTAATTGCTATATTGTTTTGTTTTTCCTTGCTAGACAAAGTTAAAGAAAACGTTCCATGCTTTGAGGAGTGACCCGTTTCACCATTTAGTCTACTTATCACTAAAGGCAAAAATCAAAGCACAGTTGTCCATTAACACTCACAAGTTAATTATGGGTTTATGAATCTGTAATGTTATATGCTGCAAATATTTACTATGTAAACATGAAGTAGCCAATATCTCGATAACAATGACAGTATCTCCAGTGACCTTTGGAATGATTAGGCCTTTAAGGCACATTGTGGTCTTGAAGGCCTCTGTTACCAAAATATGTTTCAGGGAATGCTCTGTCCAGTCATTTCTTCACCATTTGATATAAAATGAATTTAGGACCAGTTGACCTGCTGTAGCTTCTCCGTCAGAGGGAATACATGTGGCTGTGACATCTGGAGTAAAGCTGACGTGATTCCTCTACAAGAGGCTGTTTCCCATTGCTAACGGTGGTGTTTATGGTGTGGGAAGAAACATTCAAGGAGTGTGCATGACATCTATATTTTGCATAATTTATCAGACATCCACATTGTAAGAACTGTGTGTCTGAAAAGGGATGAAACAGGAAGATTTTCTGTAGCCACAACTGTGAGGTATGATGACTGTTGTTGTATTATTAGATTACTGAGGTTTCTTTAATGAAAATACATTTGAGTATCGCATCTGGGGAAGCTATAAGTTTAAGGGAGTCAATCTCATGTCTTTCTCAAAGATGGAAGCAGAAACTGAATTACCCTAATTTTGCCAAGTGGCCGTTATTGGGTTTATTGTTTAAATTTTGTAAAGGAAATAATCTCATTTCACTCATTGTGACTTTTGTCCTTAGGGAAGCAGGGATGACTCCCAAGTTCTGATAACCTCAGTGTGCTTCTCTTAACTTAAAGCCATGTTGAGGGGCTCCATCCCCAATTCCTGGGTCAAGTTGAATGAACCCCAAGTTGGAGCACTGGAAACTGTTATTTGCAAAGATTACTGTTATCGTTTAGAAATATGTACACTACCTAAGTTTTCTTTTGAGAAAAACTATCCACCTATAAAAAATTGCCTTGACAAAAACAGTTCTGGTTTGACTAATCATTTTGTTTCTTTAAATGGTGTTATGCAAGGCGGACCCTTGATGAGCCAACATTGCACTGTGGATACATATCTATGTTTACGCGCTATTAGAACAGAAGGCGCTGTATATAGAAATGTTGCTTTGAAGCAATATTTGCAAAACATGCAAACTTCTGTATCTGTATTTGGAAAAAAATAAAACAGGTTTTTGTTGCTATGTTTCAATCATGTTACTATAAAGTTCTGTACCCTACTTTTAATATGCATTACATAATTTTCTATAGACTTTACCTTTTAAAGGAAGTCTGCTTTTACACTGTAAACAGATTTATCTTCTGCAGGGAGGCAAATGCAAGCTTAAGATGCTAAATTCCAAGGAAGTATGCAAAAGAATTTTGAATTCATCTAAGTGTCTTTAATTTCAAAAGTAAAATGCCCCACACCAGCCTCTAACCCAGTCTGGCTCATGCTTTGTGGTGTGAGTTGCAGGCTTATTAGATTTCAATTGTTGAGAGCAGTGAAGGAAAGATAGGTCTGGCCTTCCTCATATTAAGAGATGGCACCCATTGCAATTGGGACCTTTGAGGCCAATCCAAACTGCCTATGGACCCCAATTAGTTCTTCCTGGGTGGGCCCAAGACTTAAGGAGGCATTTCACAACAGAGCTTGTGAATTACAATGTTGCCAAATTCTCCTTCTAAACAATTGCTCTTATTAATAAAGGGAGGCAGTCGGAGAGGTTAAAATGAGTAGCTCCAGCAATGTAATAATTAGTTCACACCAGTTCTTAAGTCTT
Source organism: Cryptoprocta ferox (assembly GCA_028646485.1). Taxonomy (NCBI): domain Eukaryota; kingdom Metazoa; phylum Chordata; class Mammalia; order Carnivora; family Eupleridae; genus Cryptoprocta; species Cryptoprocta ferox. The sequence goes on along the minus strand of CM053576.1, from coordinate 21,980,350 downwards.
AGGGGCCTAAAATATGGCAAGAATGACTTTGGAGACTTAAACCAAAGCTCGCAAGGAGCTTTCCGAAAAGGACTTGCACTACAACAACAAAATAGCCCTCTGGCTTGGGTCTTTTGGGAAGCCCGTGCCCCAAGGGCAGGTTGATGGCCGAACTGCTATTTTAGGTAGGAAAACAAATTCATATTCTAGCTAGTGAGAGAGGGGCGAATACGGGAACCCAAGATGTTAAAACCCTCTTTATGTAGATTCCCAACTAAACAAAGAAATCCCAAGTGGGGTCCCGTGGGGGGAGGAGAAGAATTTTCCAGATGCGGAGGCCCAGGCCTAGCCAACACGTTAATGATCCCACAAAAACCAGCACATGCCAAGTGAACAGAAAACAAAGGCTTTATTCTCATGGGCTCCCAACTTGGCCTCCCCACCAGCCAAAGAGGAGGTCGGAAGGAAATAGGCTCGGGAAAACGAACAGTAAAGGACGAACGAAAGGGACATATCTGACGACTGGAGCTGCCAAAAAGTCATTTCTCAGGAACGCGTAATGGAGAGCCAGGTTCAGTACCCGGACTTGATCGTGGCCAGAGAACGCCCTACCCCGGCCGCCCGAAGCTCCGCCGCTCAGCCCGTGATGCGCACATCGGTGCGGCGGCGAAGCCGACGAGCCCGCGCCGCCTCGGGCAGGATGGCAAGCAGCTGCTCCTGCACCAGCATCTCCACGATCTGCTCCTTCGTGCGGATGTCGGGTCGCAGCCATTGGCGCGAGAGCTCCCGCAGCTGCCGGAACGCCTCCCGCGGGCCTGCGGCGTCCTGGTAGCGGAACTGCCGGAAACGCTGGCGGAACGTCTCGGGGCCAGGTCGGGAGCCGCCAGAGTGTGGAGGGGAGCGCGGGGCGGCTTCGGCAAGCGGCGGGGAGCCCAAGGCTGCGGGCCTGAGAGGCAGCTCCAGGGCCGCGGAGGCCGCCGCGGGAGGCGTAGGAATCGCTTCAGAGACCGCGGCACTGGGGCTGGAGGATTCGGGGGCAGACGGTGGGGCTTTAGAGGTCGACGAGGAGCCCGCAGAGTTACGCTCCGGACCTGAGCTGAGGCCGGCTCCTTCCTCCTTCTCAGGCGGCGACGCGAGGCCCCCAGCGGCCGCCAAGCTCTGCTCCTTCGCGGCCATGACTCCTAGCTCCAGACGTCACTCTTTGTTCCGCAGGCGTGGGCTCAGCACTGCGTCTGCACGGCGGCTGGCTGAGGAGAGGGACGTTTCGCGCTTCAGGGCCGAGCCCGCAAGGCCTCCAGGCAGGCGCACGGGGGCGGGCCGACAGCGCTCCCAGCTCACCGGCTCCCGAAAGGGCCCGAAGCTGCCGGGAGCGGAGGTCTCCACTAGCTTCTACGATGAGCTCGGCGCTAGAGAGCCCGGAAGCCGAGTCCCAGCTCCCGGAAGCGGCGCCCCCTTGTGTTAGCGAGTCGCGTCAGGAGGTGGATGTGGCAGGGGAGCGGCGGCGGTTCAAACTAGGCGTGCGCCAGTCTTCTCTTCACGATGGCTCCTCCCAGCACCAGTTCAAGGAGTCGGACTCGGACCCGGAGTCCGAGGAGGAGGAGGAGGAAGAGGAACGGGAGGAGGAACTCCGAGGGGTCCTTAGCCACTTCGGCCCGCAGGTGATCTGCGCCTACCGCTGCTTACGCGCTTCCTGACTAGGGTGATGGCGAGCCACTGTTTCACTGGGGCTGGTGCCCGGCCGGTGGCGGGAGCGGGACGGCGGGACGGAGGTCGGGCACTAGGGAGGACTCGACCCGGGGAAGTTCTCTCTCCGTCACAAGAGGAGGGCAGTGGCACTTGCTTTATTGACAGGATGACCAAATACAAGGTGTGAAGATCCCCAAGGTGTGAAGATAGTAAGACTCGCCCCTGCCATGGCACAAAATGTATGCTCAAGAACTGTGCCATTATTTTTTATGTGTCCTTTGAAACCAAGGAACAAGTACCTGTACGGGTTCTGCTTTTAACATTACGATTAGTAAATAGACTATAAATGCCTTTCCCCATATAGTGGCCACTAGCCGCTGGGGGCTTACAGAGCCCTTGAAATGTGGCTAGTCGGCATTGGGATGTGCTGTAATGTAAAATACACACAAGATTTATTAAAAAAAAAAAAAAAGAAAAAATAAAAAAGTGAAATATCTCAGTATTTTTTATACTGATAACATGTTAGGTTGATAATATTTTGCATATGTTGGGTCAAATAAAGTGTATTATTAAATTAACCTGTGTCATTTTACTTTTTAAATGTGGCTACTAGAAAAATTTAAATGATGTGTATGGTTTACACTGGGGCTGCCTTGGTGGAGTCCCGCATTTCAGGGTTTCTTTGCCTCCCCCAGGCTTGTTGAGAGGATTAAATCATTAAAGCCCTTGGAAAGAAAGGGCTTTTTAAATGTTTGTTACTGTCTTCATTAGGTAAATTGCTATCTCTAAGCTAGTTTTATTTTTATCTGTAAAATGTGGAGGTAATGGAATTTACCTCAGAAATTATGAGAATTCAGCGACATGATGCCGATAAAAGCATCTAGCTCTGACAAGCCTTCAGTAAGTGATATATTCTATTTGACAGCGGACTCACAGTTATGTTTTGTATTGCCATTTTATGGATAGGGAAACTAAGGCCCAGAGACAGAAGCCCCATGTGAAAGATTTTGTATGAGCTTTGCGCGGCAGTGGACCTGTTTACTGTAACTTGCAATATACACTAGCAGCCCTGATATAAACTTTGCCTCCTCCACAGGATGTGCTCTCTTGGGTAGAAGTGGATCCTTACAGAACAGTTTTCACAGCCTGAAAACCTTGAAAGTCCTGTAGTGGGTCTTGAATATTTTTTAGTTATTGACATTTAAAATTGGGAGATTTCACATGCAAATCTGATTTCTGGCTTTTCTTGAGAAAGTGGATGAGCTGACCACATTGGTCCCATCCTCATTCCTGCCAGTCAACAATTACCTGGACCTGAGTAGCATTCTCCTTTAGACAAAGATGCTCGGTCCTGTTCCGGATGGCCTCAATCCCCACCACTCCTTTTTATCTCTGAAACAGAATGCTGTTTACATTTACGGTTGCTCTCATGTTGTTGACCTTAAAGCTGATATTTGTCTTTATTTCCAGAGGTGGGAAAACAGAGGGCTAGAGTTTGTTATGCCTACTAGCTTCAAACCTTTGCTTCTGCCTCACCCCCGTGGCATTTTGATTCACTGCCCTGAGTGACCCAAGAGTCCTGTTCCCTGGGTGGTAACAGTATCCAGGACTGAGGGAGCACATCAAACTTTGCTGCAAGGATGAAGGGTCATGGAAGGCTTTACTGGAGAGGAGAACTTTAAACTGAGACCCAAGAAGAAAAAGGGTGGATTTAGGGGCATTCCAGGTAGAAGGCATTGCCAGTGCTGAGGCACACAGTGAACAGGAGCAAAACTGGAAACTTTAGACTACATGAGAGAGGGGCCAGGTTCTGGGAAAGAGATAAAAACTGAGGTTGGAAGGTCATTTGGAAGTTAAATCATAGAGAGCCTAGAGTTCCATGTTGAAAAATTGAATCCTTGAACTCTCAGGAAAGGGAATGAACTCTTGTGGTCCATGGAATCACAGAATGTTAGATCTCTAGTCCATTTCTTGCATCCCTATTAGAATCATGGAATATTAGAAATGGAGAGATCTTGGAGATCTGCTAGAGTTGTGGAATGTTAGAATGGAAGGGACCTTAGACATCAAATTCAAAAATTAGACTCAGTTATTTCTGAACTGTATGGGTAAGTAAGCCCCCAGAAACTGAAAAAAAAGTTACAATATTTCTTGAATTTTGTACCTCTGCATATAATTTCAGGTGGTTTCCAGATATCCTTGAACCCACCCACAGGGCCCAGGTTAAGTTTAAAAAATACATATATATATATTTTAATTTTTTTAATCTTTATTTATTTTTGAGAGAGAGAGAGCACAAGCAGGAGAGGGAGACACAGAATCTGAAGCAGGCTCCAGGCTCTGAGCCGTTAGCACAGAGCCTGATGCGGGGCTTGAACCCACAAACCGCAAGATCATGACCTGAGCCCAAGTTGGACGCTCAACCACTGAGCCATCCAGGCGCCCCTAAAATATATTTATATGGATTCCGTTTTCCTGAATTTTGCAGGTTAAGAAGTCAGTGCACCATGAGGAAGTGGATTGGTCCAAACTAAAAAAACTAGTAAGTGGTTCCATGAGAACAGAATTCTTTTGACTCGTAGTACAATGTTCTTATCATATTAGGCCTTTTCATTAGCACTAGTTTGGGAGCTCACTTGGGAAGGGATCCTAAATGATGCATCTCCTATCACTTAGCTTTCAACACAAGGCCGAATTCCCACTTGACTCTCAGGAAATGTTAAATCAAGGAAAGAGGCAAGCAGTGGGTTTCATCTCTGCAGGGCAGCTCTGATATGGCTCCCAGACTCTTGCAGAGACTGGTGTCTTTTGATGGCATACTGTTGACTGTTGTGGTATAGAAGCCTAGATACATTTTTTATTTGGAAATAACTATAGATTCAAAGAAAGTTGCAAAAACAGTACAGAGAGGTCTCACGCACACTTCACCCAGTTTTCCCCAGTGGTAACACCCTGCATAACCAGAATACAATATCAAAACCAGGAAATTGACAATGATAGAATCCACAGAGTTTATTCAGATTTCACCAGTTTTATAAGTATTCATTTGTATATGTATGCAGGCCTATGCAGTTTTATCATGCAGCTGTACCACAACCAATATCTGGAAATATTTGATGAGCACTAAGATCCTATAACTGAACTAAAGTAAGTTTGATCCTTAATGAATCGCAGACAGAGACTACACCAGGTAGAGTGGTCTCCCAAAGTAAACTTTATTTGCAGCAGCTAAGGAAATCACGGGCAATAACTTCCAAAGCTGTGACTCCCTGAGCAAAGATGAATGGATTCCTCTTATTTGGGGTTGGGATGACTATTTAGGTAAGGGGGGCCTTGTCATCACATGTAGAGGTTGGCATAAGATCGTGCATACACCTTAAGGATACATGCCTATACATGCATTGTATACTATGTAAATGAGGCTTGTACTCCTCCTTGAGTGGAGATTTTAATATTATAATGTTTATTTTTTGAGAGAGACATAGAGTGCGCACGGGGGAGGGGCAGAGAGAGAGGGAGACACAGAATCCAAAGCAGGCTTCAGGCTCTGAGCTGTCAGCACAGAGCCCGATATGGGGCTCGAACTCATGAACCGTGAGATTATGACCTGAAGTCAGACTCTTAACCGTCTGAGCCATCCAGGCACCCCAAGATTTTAGTATTATAACGAGGTAAAGATAACAGTTGGTCACCCCATGGTCCATCTTCACAGGCATGAATCAGGAGTTGAGTTCAGACTGGTCTGGGTGATCTGGGCCAGCTATAGCTCTTTGTCCAGGCAGTTGTTACTGCTTGAGGGTTAGTTTCTGTTCCCACCATGGGGATGTTATGCCCCTTGGAGTCTTTTGCCTGAATTAAAAAAATAAGCTGGAAAGAAGAGCTTAAGGAAAAATGTGGGACAAAGGTTGGTGAATGCAAGCAGGTAGGCAGTAAAAGTCAGGTCTTGGGGTCTGGCTCTGACAGTCCCTTTATAATTGCTACCACTTTATGGTTACACCCATTCCTCTCCGCTAACCGCCCCCCCTCCCATTCCTAGCTGCAGGCAACCACTAATCTGTTCTCCATCTCTTATGATTTTGTCCTTTCAAAAAATGTTATATAAATGGAATCATATAGTAAGTAACCATTTGAGGCCGGCTTTTTTTGCTCAGAATAATTCCTGGAGATTCATCTAGGTTGTTTCGTATGTCAGTAGTTTGTTCATTTTTATTGCTGAGTAATAATCCATAGTGGGGATATACCATGGTTTGCTTCCCCAGGCACTGGTTGAAAGATATTTGTGGCATTTCCAATTTGAGGCTATTCCAAATAAAACTGCGATGAATTATTTTATAATATGGCTTACATAAATTAGACTCTTTTGGAGCCTGGGGGTAGTAACCACCAAACAGAATGGCTATGAAGAGTCAATGAGGTAATATATGTAAAGGAACTGGCACCAGGTCTGGTATTATTTAGATGTTCTTTAATTTCTTATATCAACGTTTTATCATTTTCAGCATACAGAATCTACACATATTATTTTATATTTATACCTAATTATTTCATGGTATATATGAATGTATAAATGGTATTGTTTTAAAAATTTCAGTTTCTCATTGTTTGATGGAATATAAAAATAGAATTGATTTTTGTCTAGTTACTTATATTCTACGACTTCATTAAACCAGGAAACTCATCCCCATTGGGGTTGTTTGTTTGTTTATTTGGTCGGCTTTTTGGTTTTTTTAAGTTTATTTTTGAGAGAGAAAGAGAGAGAATGCAAGCAAGGGAGGGGCAGAGAGAGAGAGGGACAGAGGATCCGAAGCAGGCTCTTCACTGGCAGCACCAAGCCTGATATGGGGCTCAAACCCATGAACTGTGAGATCATGACCTGAGCCAAAATTGTACTTTCAACTGAGCCACCCAGGCGCCCCTGTTTCTTTGTTTGTTCCTCCCCCCAGTACACTTGCCATTATTTACTTGTAAGAGTCCCAAGTTAGTTGCTGTTTGTGTTTTGTTTTGTCCAAAGTTTTTAGTTTTAAGAGATGAGGGAGAGAGGCTGTAATGGGGTTACTGCATCTTGCTTACCACTGGAATTCATTATTTATTCTGATGCTCAAATCATCCCAGATTTGACCTCTGGGAACCTGCTCAGTCTGACTTCTGTGTTCTTTTGACATGTCCCCTTCATTTTTTGAAAATTTCCTTACTTTTCAGCACATCATACCTTCCCTGACCCACCTCTGGAATCAGCCATTTCTCCTAGAAACCTTTGTTCTTTTAATGGAGAATGGCGTATAGAAACCAGTATTTGGGCACTGGGTTTGTTCATTGTTGTTGGAGTAAGTTATTAAAAAAACCTCAACTAAAATTGGAGTTGGGAAGGCCAGTAGGGGGAGCTCTCACCCAACCATTGTGGTCAGTTACCCCAAAACAGGAAGACCGGTATCTTGCATCTCCCTGGGAAGGTGTTCCTACTTCACTAGCTGGGCAAAAGGAAAGAAGATATTCTTCTGGCCTAGCAACAAACCCAGCCAATGGGAAGTGCTGTGTTCTGGCCAACGAGAAGCCATTATCCTGAACTCTTACTTTCCTCCCAGGAACTCTCATGTTTCCTTTGCTAATGACTTCCTTGTCCCACCTCCTCTCTATGAAAGCCTTCCATTTTGCATAACTTTCAGAACATCTCTGCTTGCTAGAGGAGGTACTGCATGATTTATGAATTGTTTGTTAAAGCCAATTAGATCTTCAAATTTACTCAGTTGAATGTGTTTTTACTAGTATATATATACACATATATTGATATCTTCATTTCTGCATCTGTCTCTATATAGAAATCCATAAGTTCACACCAACAACTTCACCTCAAGTTTAATGCCATGGGGTTTATTCCAGTTTTCTCCCTTTCCATACACTTAATTCCCTTCTTCAACAGAGAGAAATGTGGCTCTCAAGATCTTCTTTGACCGATCCTCTCACAAGTAGCTAGTCTCCTGTAGTTGCTTCCATACCCCCAACCCTGCTCGGGGTTTCAGTGCTACTCGCTATCCCACCACAGCTTCCCTTCACCCCCCAGGCAGATGCCTACCATGGCTGGCCCCACCTAATGGCTTCTAGATGGTCATTTAGGAATGGAGAGGGAAGGGGAACATTATTATTTTTAACTTAAAGAAAAATTGTGGTATAATCTACAAAAAACAAAATTTACCATTTTAACCATCTTTAAGTGTATAGTTCAGTGGCATAAGTACATTCACATTGTCATGTAACCATCACTATCATCTGTCTCCAGCAAATTTTCATCTTCCCCAGCTGAAACTCTATACCCATTAAATAATAACTCCCCATTCACCCCTCTTCCCAGCCCCCGGAAACCACCATTCTATTTTCTGTCTCTGTGAGTTTGACTCTCGTAAGAACCTCATATAAATGAAATCCTACAATATTTGTCCTTTTGTGTCTGGTTTCTCAGCCTGATGTTTTCAAGGTTCATCAAAATTATAGCATGTATCAGAATTTCCTTCCCTTTTAAGGCTAATATTCCATTATATATATGTTGTGCATTTGCTATTCATTTGTCAGTGGACATCAGGTTTTTCTACCTTTTCACTATTGTAAATAATGCTGCTATGAATATTGGTATGCAGATATCTTTTTGAGTCTCTGCTGTTAATTCCTCTGCGTGTATACCCAGATGTAGAATTGTTGAATCATATGCTAATGCTATGGTTAATTTTTTGAGCAACAGTCATACTGTTTTCCACAGTGGCTCCACCATTTTACATTCCCACCATCAGTGCACTTGGGTTCCAGTTTTTCCTCATCCTTGCCAACAGTTGTTATTTTGCATTATTTTCTTGATGTGAGGTGTTAAATAGAAATTTTTAAGATAAGTTACATGTACACAGGACATTTATATTTTCAACAGATTTGGTAATCTTATCATTTCATTCACACTCACCACACACAACACACATCATTCCAGAAGGCCAGCTGTGATCATGGTGGAAAGAAGTCAGGTTCAGCTAATGAGGTGGTTTGGATAAAAGGCCCCCAGGATGTTCGTGTGTGTGTGTGTGTGTGTGTGTGTGCGTGCGTGTGTGTGTGTGTGTGTGTGTGTGTGAGATTTATTTATTTATTTTTACAAAGTCTAAGAAGCTTGCCCAAGTCTCTCTACTGATTTTATTAATTTCTTTTTGATAACCTATTTTATCAAATATGTTTGATCCTGGGGTAGAGATCTTTTGATGTTTTGATGAGCTGGAGATAACTGGTCTAGGGTGCTTAATCTGGCTGGATTATGTTTGCAGTTAGCTCAGTTATTTGTAATTATTATTCCTTATAAACCAATGTAAATTCAGAAGCCTGGATACTTTATAATCCTTTTCCTATATTTTCCTTTCATTTACTTTTATTCCAGTTGCAACCCTCCCAGTTTCTAGTTTTCAATAAACCTGTTTTCACCATGGTGCTTTGCTAGGAACTGTGTTGCTTATTGCACTGCATGGATTTTGTTTTATTACTTAAAAATTGGTGCATTCAGGGGCGCCTGGCTGGCTCTGTTAGTAGAACATGGGACTCTTGATCTTGGGGCCATGGGTTCCAGCCCCACATTGGGACTAGAGTTTACTTAATAAAAAATTTTTTGGGGGGTGCTGGGTGGCTCGAGAGTCAGCTAAGCATCAGACTCTTGGTTTCAGCTCAGGTTATAATCTCATGGTTTGTGGGTTTGAGCCTCATGTCGGGCTCTGCACCGACAGCACAGAGCCTTCTTGGGCTCCTGCTTGAATTAAAATTCACTTTAATAGGTGTGATATACATACAACTAGTATAAAATTCAAGTCAAAAAAGAGTAATTGTTATACTTCTCTCTTTCCCATCCACTTTTAATTATTGCTGTTAGTTCCCTTTATATCTTTAAATACGTTTCTACATCTGTTTCTTGGTTTATCAGGTTTAAAAGGTGTCTTAAGATTTACAGCTTTGGGGCACCTGGCTGGCTCAGTCAGTGGACTCTTGATCTCGAAGTTGTAGGTTTGAGCCTCACATTGGGGTGCAGAGATTACTTAAAAGAAAATCTTAAAAAACAGAGATTTACAGCTATAAAAGTTGAAGAAACCCATGTACTTAACCCTTCCACTCTCTCTCTCTATCTCCATATCTGTTAGTTCTGTTATTTCTTGGTTCCTTTTTAATTGTTCATTGGTTGACAACTCCCTCACTTGCTTTTTGCAATCCTGACCTCTATATTCAGCAAGGCTGCTTCTTTTTTTTGATGTTTCTGAACTTATCTTCAGTTCTGAGGTGGGTTTTTTTTGTTTTGTTTTGTTTAAAAAAAAACAAAACAAAAAACTTCTTTCCTGAGCTCTGCCAATGCCAGCTCCTCCAGTAGCTTCATCATCTCTTTGAACTATTGCTTTGAACTCTTGTTTTAAAATGTATTAAGCCCTTTGAGTTCTTTGTTGTTCATGATCATCATCTGTTTCATGTTAATTTTTTTTTCTGATGAGTGCCTTTCATCTGCCATTTGTTTTTCTTGTTCCCTGCCTCCCTCTCCCACTTTTCTGTAATATATAGGTCTGGTGCTATTTATGTATTTATTTTCATTATAAATCCCCTTTAAATGAAGTGAGTTCTTTCTGAACTAGCCATTTGTTGGAGGCGTGCGTGGAGAAGGGACTGAAGTAGAATTCCAGGCTGGCAGGAAGTGTCTTAGGGTCATTAGCAAAGCTCCTTCTGACAAAGGTTTTGTGTGAGTGAATGGGTTTAGTTCTTTCCTCTTCCGGCAGATAGAGCTTGGCAGCTGCAGGGCAGCAAAAATGGCCTGTCTGTGCCGTTCCTGTCTGTGCCGTTCCCGGTCAGCCCACATGCCCTGCTTTTTCTTGGTACCAGTGGAACCGGGGAAGCTCTCACCATCCCAGAATTCTACAGAAGATGCTGTTGGGTCTGTCTTTAAGTGCTCTGACCTTTTTGGGAGAATTTGGAATTCTGCCAGCTATCCCAGAGGCCTGCAGCCCCAGGTATTTTCTGTTGGTTCTAACCCCCTGACTTGCCATTTCTACACAGGCCAACAAGGTAGCTTTCTACTCTCAGTACCTTCACCAACGGCTTTCTCTGGCCACTAGGTTGCTCAGTTCAAAAAAGCCAGCAAGTGAATGCTGCCAGGGATAGCCCTTAACCAATGGGACAGCTCTGAGGCACGCTCTGTGCAGTGTTACTAAGGTCCCGGCACAATGGAGCCCCACTTGTCTACAAGAGTGACCTGTTCATTAATGTGGTCCTCTCAAAAATTAAAACAAAAATTTGTTTTTAAAGTTTGTTTGTTTAAGTAATCTCTACACCCAGTGTGGGGCTTGAACTCACCACCCCGAGATCAAGAGTTGCATACTTTTCCCCCAGAGCTAGACAGGCGCCCCCAAATTCTTTCTTTTTTTAAAAAAAAATATTTTTCTTTTATTTTTAAGTAATTTCTACACCCAACATGGGGCTTGAACCCACAACCCTGAGATTAAGAGTTGCAGACTCTACCGACTGACCAGCCAGACACCCCTTCAAAAAAAGTTTTTAAATGTATGAAGATCAGATGGTTTTTCTCTTTAGCCACATTTACAGATTATGGATTCTCTATTGACCATCTTTGCATTTCTGAATGTTATTTTTAGAAATCTCTACACCCAACACGGGGCTCAAACTCATGACCTGGAGATCAAGAGTTGCATGTTCTACCGACTGAGCCAGACAGGCACCCAAACTAATTCAAAAATTTTCAAAACTATCAAAACAAGCCAGCAGGCTAGATATGGCCTGTGGACCACAATTTTGCAACCACTAATTATAGTCAAAGGATTTTAGGCCTGAAAGAGGCCGTATAGATCCTATGCTGGAGGTTACAAGTAGGTAATGTGCCTGGCAGGTAACACAATTTTGTGAGGTGAGGACGTTGGTGCATTAGAGAGCCCATTCCTCAACTACAGATAACCAAGTCAAGTTTTAACAATATTTTAACCAGAACACCATGTGGGTCAAATAAAGCAGTCTGCAAGCTCAATTTGGCCCATGGGTGGCTGGTTTGTGACCTCTGCCTGCCCAACCTCACTTCTTGCCAGGACTCTGGGGCATTTCACATTCCAGCTACATCTCATGCTCCCTGATTAGGCCCTGTGCTTTCTTCATTTATCTTTATAGCTTTATTTTAGTCCAACTTTCTCTTATGGCTGTGGTTTCCATCCCCAGCATATTGTCAACTCCTTGTGAACAGAGACTGTGTCTTACTCACCTTTTCAGGCTTTGTATGTAGTTGGAGCTCTGTAAATGTTTGTTGCATAACTCTTATAATTAGCAAAACAAGGATCTTGAAAAGAAATTATTTGTAGAACTGACTCTAACTCAGTAAAACAATTTTTTAATGTTTGTTTATTTTTGAGAGAGAGAGTGAGAGTGGGAAAGGGGAAGAGAGAGACGGAGACACAGAATCCAAAGCAGGCTCCAGGCTCTGAGCTGTCAGCACAGAACCTGACGTGGGGCTTGAACTCACGAGCTGTGAGATCATGACCTGAGCCAAAGTTGGACACTTAACTGACTGAGCCACCTAGGGGCCCCTCTAACTCAGTTTTAAAAGGAGGATGGGGCACCTGGGTGTCTCTGTCAGTCAAGTACCTGACTCTTGGTGTTGGCTCAGGTTTGAGTTCAAGCCCCAAATCAGGCTCTGTGCTGACAGAGCCTGCTTGGGATTCTCTTTCCTCTCTCTCTGCCCTTACCCCACTTGCGTGTGTTCTCTCTCTCTCTCAAAATAAATAAACTTAAAAAAATCTTTTTTAAATAAAAGGAGGAAAGTGAGGCCCAATGTGGTTAAGCGATTTACCCAAGATCACATTAGAATAGGACCAATGCCCTTTCTGACATTCTATTCTGCAACAGTTCAATTATAAGATTAGAAACTTGGACAAAAATGACACTTTTTTGATTTCTAGAACTGACTTTAATGTCTGACTCTGAGTCCCCAGCCTGCCTCCTCATAGACAACTTAATTTAGATGTCTTCAGATAAATTGAGATCCAATCCAATAATTTTGAGGGTATGTAATTTCAGGCTGATTGACTCATCTTAGGCCAGTTCAGAGTTCTCCAGACTTCCTGCCTCTTTTTCCCCAATACTGATCCAATTCCCAGGGAAATTATACAGCTACCGCTGGCAAGAGGTGAGGTAGGGAGTGTCTACTTTTAGGGTCTCATAAGGTTCTTGCTTCTACTTACCAGCATCCTCAGATGCCCCCTTCGTGAGTCTATCCTGTCCATTATCACTTGCCTTCCCCATCCCCAGTGGTTTGTTTGAGAAACTCCCTAAACTTTTGTATTTCCTTCCTTAAGACCAGGTCTGTGGTAGGGGAGGCAAAAGCCCACACTACTCTTTTCTCTTTTTCTCCGAAACTTTCACTTACTCTGTTTCTCCCTGAGTACTTTGCATCTTTTCTCCAGATAAAGGGGAAAAAAACCAATTCGATCTCTTCTCATCTTTGTAAGTGGTTAGTGTCTCCCCCCAGGAGTGGTGGCCTTTGAATTGAGTAATTCAGAGCTTGGGTCTTATTCACCATCAGACTGTCTTCACCGCGTTGTGTCCTTCTGTTTGACTGTCAGTGGAGAGAGGGTTGGCAGATAGGCATAGCTGGAGAGGAATGGCAAATCAGGCAGTACTTGAAGTCATCGTTTTGTTTTGTTTCAAGTGTATCTACTTATTGAGAGAGAGAGAGAGAGAGAGAGAGAGAGAGAACAGGGGAGGAGCAGAGAGAGAGGGATAGAGAGAATCCCAAGCAAGGTTCTATGCTATCAGCATGAAGCTCAACTCTGGGCTTGAACTCATGTACTGCTAGATCGTGACCTGAGCTGAAATCAAGAGGCAAACGCTTAACTGACTGAGCCACCCAGGCACCCCAAAGTCATCATTTTTTATTAAAGATTCTCGTACGAGAGGAAATTGGGATGGTCAACTGCCATCTTTAACCTAGTAGTTGACAGTACTTTAGATCCTATATTCTTCTCTACTTTTGGAAGGACCTCAGAGTCATTGAGTTCTAGCCATCAAATTCCTTTCAACATTTCAACCCCATTTAGCCGAGGACTTCTGATTTTCTTTCTTTTTTCTTTTTTTTCTTTTTAATGTTTATTTATTTTTGAGAGAGAGAGAGAGACAGAGTATGAGTGGGGGAGGGGCAGAGAGAGAGAGAGACACGGAAACCAAAGCAGGCTGTCAGCACAGAGCCCGATGTGGGGCTCAAACTCACGAACTGTGAGATCATGACCTGAGCTGAAGTTGGATGCTTAACTGACTGAGCCACCCAGGCACCCCTGGAGGGCTTCTGATTTTCTGAGTGTTCCTGATTTGCTGATTTAACAAGATTTGTTAGGACAGCACCATGCACCCACACTTCAGGGTCTCCCAAGTTCTAAGCCTCGGAGTGCCCCCTAGGCTGAGGTGTTGGGTGCTCCTGCTTCCAGCCCAGAAGTCTCCTACTTTATTTAAGATGGCCCCATGATTGGCAGTCAGTTAGCTACTTGAAGCCTCAGTCTTATGAAGGGAGTGGGTAGGAGGCCCCTCACCTTATGGTTGTTGTGAGAATAAATAAGATGATGCCTATTGATGCTCAATAAATATTAGACTCCCAGATTCCAATTCCTTCCCACTGCCTTCTCTTCTAGAACCCTCCATTGTGACCTAAGGAGATTCTGAGAATGAGATTTCCTTAGAACTCAAGGTTTCCAGAAGCTGTTGGTAGGGTAGGAGGAGTGGAGAGGAGCTCCTACCTTGCCACTGCAGGAGGCCATTTGTTTCTACTACAAGTGGATTCCTTGGGAAGGATTTGTGCTCCTACCCTTGAAAGGCAAAGGGGCTAATTGTGCCATTTGCCAGCTCAGGAACAATGAGGAGATCTAGAGTGTCTTATTCATGGCAGATCCTGAAGAAAGAACTGGTGAGGAGTGTCAAGGGTCCTGGGAGGGAAGAGTGGAAGGTTGCACAGACAGGTATTTTGAGGAAGGGAGAGGCAGGTGTAGGAAGGGGCCCTCCCTGTACCATTTGGAGTAACAGCATGGCACAAAGGGTATAGTTCCAGGTTAGGCTTCAGAAAGACTGAATCCTGACCCCTTCCCTGCAGACTCCTATCCCCTCAACAATGAGCTTATTGCAGGCTACCCTCCGAGCCCCAAGAACTGTTCTGTATCTACCTTTCCTGCTGTTATGAGATCCAGAGAGAATAAGGTCTGGGAGCAGGACAGAGTGATAGGTTAAATTTATGGACCCTGGAGCCAGACTTCCTGGGTTCAAATCCCTATCACCTGTTAGTCCTATGACTAATGTTAGTACTGGGCAAGTTACTTGATTTGCTGTGCCTGTTTTTGCCTCTCTAAAGGGTGATGGATGATAGTATCTACTGCACTGATTTATTGTTGAGGGCTAAAGGAGCCAATACATATAGAGGGCTTAGAATAGTGCCTGACAATGGAAAATTGGTATTTGATGAATATTAATTTTATTAATAAAGACTTTCTCCATATTTCCTTCAGATGTATATTTTTCAAAGAAAATATTACAGTTACAGGGGAACCTCATTACCATCCCATTCTGCTCTTCCTCACTGGTGACCACTTTCTTGAGGTTGATGTGTACCCTTCTCATCTAGATTTAAAAATTTTATTACATATGTGTTTATAAGCAACATAGCATGTAGCACATTTTAAAAATTGGTATCGGGGCGCCTGGGTGGCTCAGTCGGTTGAGCGTCTGACTTCGGCTCAGGTCATGATCTCGCGGTCCGTGAGTTCGAGCCCCGCGTCGGACTCTGTCTGTGCTGACAGCTCAGAGCCTGGAGCCTGTGTCTCCCTCTCTCTCTCTCCCCCTTCCCTGCTCACACTCGGCCTCTCTCTCAAAAATAAATAAGCATTAAAAAAAATTGGTATCAAAAATTGCATTTTCAAACTTTTTTCCACTCAAAATTTTCTGTGAGCTTTACCCACATAGACATACTCATATACAACTCTAGTGCTATGTTCACTCCTCTGACTGTCCTGTAATGTGTTGATATATTCAGTTGTTTTCAGCTTTTCCCCATGGGAAATGTCTCCCATTCCCCAAATCTGATAAGCGTAAAATGGTATCTTGTTATCACTTTAACTTATATTTCTGTTATCTCTAATAATGTTCCCTTCCCTCCCCTTCCCTCCCTTCTTCCTTCCTTCCTCTCCTGCCCTTTCTTTTCTTAAATTTAAGGTTTTATTATGTTTTTTATTTTTTATTTTATTAAAAAAGGTTTTTTAATGTTTGTGTATTTTTGAGAGAGAGACACACAGAATGTGAGTAGGGAGAGTCAGAGAGAGGGAGACACAGAATCCGAAGCAAGCTCCAGACTCTGAGCTGTCAGCACAGAGCCTGAGGCGGGACTCAAACCCACGAACTGTGAGATCATGACCTGAGCTGAAGTTGGATGCTTAACCGACTGAGCCACCCAGGCACCCCTAAGGTTTTATTTTTAGGTAATCTCTACACCCAACGCAGGGCTCAAATTCACAACTCTGAGATCAAGATTTGCATTCTCCACTGACTGAGCCAGTCGGGTGTCCCCAGAATCTTTCCTTCTTTCTTTTTTTCTTTCTTTTTTTCTTTTTTTAAAAAAATTTTAAGTTAAAAAAATTTTAAGTTTGTTTATTTTGAGATGGGGGCCAGGGAGAGAAGGAGACACAGAATCCCAAGCAGCCTCTGTGCCATAAGCATAGAGCCCAATGTGGGGCTTGAACTTACGAATCGTGAGATCATGACCTGAGCTGAAGTCAGATGCTTAACCACTGAACCACCCAGGCGCCCCTTTCCTTCCCTTCCTTCCTTTTTCTCTTTCTTTTTTTTTTCTTTCTTTCTCTCCCTCCCTCTCTCCCTCCCTCCCTCCTTTCCTTCCTTCCTTCTTTCAATATATATTTTTTAAAGTTTATTTATTTTGAGAGAGAGAGAGAGAGAGCAAGTGTGTGAGGGGCAGAGAGAGGGAGAGAGAATCCCAAGCAGGCTCCACATTGTGAGCATGGAGCCCAATTTGGGGCTCAGTCTCATGAACCGCGAGATCATGACCTGAGCCAAAATCAAGAGTCAGATGCTTAACCAACTGAGCCACCCAGGCACCTGTTTCTTCCTCCCTCCTTCCTTTCTTCTTTTTTTTTTTTTAGTTTTATTTTTATTTAAGTAATCTACACACCCAACGTGGGGTTCAAACTCACAACCCCGAGATGAAGAGTAGCATGCTCCTCCAACTGAGCCTGCCAGGTGCCCCTCTTTTCTTAAAAATTTTTTTTATGTTTATTTATTTTTGAGAGAGAGAATGAGTGAGAGAGCATGAGCGGGGGAGGGGGAGAAAAAGGGGGACACACAGAAGCTGAAGCAGGCTCCAGGCTCTAGGCTCCAAGCTGTCAGAGCCTGAGGCAGGGCTGGAACCCACGGAGTAGCAAGATCATGACCTGAGCCGAAGTCAGATGCTTAACCAACTGAGCCACCTAGGCATGCCTGGGTGCCCCCTCTTTTCATTATTTATAGGTAATTCAAGTTTTCCCTTTGAATTACCTATTCATATCCTTTGTTCATTTTTCTTTTTGGTTATTTGTATTTTTCCTTTGATTTATAGAATTTTTGAAAATTAAAAAACAGTTTGAGATAGTAATTTTTGGTAATAGTTATTCTTTGTAATTTTGGATAGTAATCCTTTGTTGGTTATGTGCATGGCCAATATATTCTTCCAGTCTTCAGTTTGTCTTTTCATTTTATTTATGATGTCCTTATTAACAGAAGTTAATAAAAGTTTTTAGCTTTTGGGGGCACCTGGGTGGCTCAGTCGGTTAAGCGTCCGACTTCGGCTCAGGTCATGATCTCATGGTTCGTGGGTTTGAGCCCTGCGTCGGGCTCTATGCTGGCAGCTCAGAGGTTGGAGCCTGCTTTGGATTCTGTCTCCTTCTCTCTCTGCCCCTCCCCTGCTCACTCTCTGTCTCTCTCAGTCTCTCAAAAATAAACATTAAAAAAATTTAAAAAAAAAAGAAACTGGATTAGTTGACTTGTAGATTGCTTCACATCCTGGATTTGTCTCTGTGGTGTTGAACTTGTTTCCCTATCCCCTGTATTTACTTGGCAGGCAGAGGGTGACTGCCCTTACTCCCAAATCCATACTGGGATAGAAAGTCTGATTTGTTGTTCTCAGTTCCAATTCCAAATGCTCAGACTCAAGGAATGCCTGGGATCAGATGGCCCAGCTTGGACGAGTGATTATATTAATTTTCTATTGCTTTGTTAACTAACATTTTACACAACTTAGGGGTGCCTGGGTGGCTCGGTCAGTTAAGTGTCCAACTCTTGGTTTTGGCTCACATCGTGATCTTGTGGTTTCACAAGTTCGAACCCTGTGTCGGGCTCTGTACCAGCAGCACAAAGCCTACTTGGGTTTCTCTCTCTTTCCCTCTCTTTCTGCCCCTCCCCCACTGTGCTGTCTCTGTCTTTTTCAAAATAAATAAATAAACTTAAAAAACAAAAACAGATTACAGTTTAGTGGCTTAAAACAGATTATATTATCTTACGTTGGCTAGAAGTCTGGCATGGGTCTCCCTGGACTAAAATCCAGGTATCAGCAGGGATGCCTTCCTTTCTTGAGGGTCTAGGGAAGAATGCATTTCCTGGACTTTCTAGCTTCTAGAGACCACTCACATCCCTTGGCTCATAGCCCCTTTCCTCTGTCTTCAAAGCCAGCAATGTTGCATCTGCTTGACTGTTCTTCCCTCAGATCCATCTAATTGCAAAATACAGGCTCTTTGCATCACCGTCACCTACTGTTACTTGTGCTGTTTTCTGGACCAAAGTGAAGGACTTGATACTTAACTAGAGCTGGGTTGGTGAATATTATACTGACCAGCTCTTGGGGAGGGAGGCCCCCCCCATTTGTAGTAGTTTCCTGTTTCTGTGGCATAAATACTCCCCGCTGTGGCCATTTTTAGGCTACCAACATGATTTGAACAGGCTTGAAAACTTTCTGAAAATGTAACCATGGCTCTGGTACACCATTGCATATAATCCTCTCCTGTCTCACCTTGTCAGCGCTGCTGTCCAACGAGCTGGTGGCTATTAAAAACAGATGGTTTCTACTGATCATGTTTGTTTTGTTTCCACAGGGGCTATACCAGCTCACCATGGATATCATTGTGATGATCCGAGTGTGTAAAATGTTCCGCCAAGGCCTCGGGGGATTTCGGGAATATCAGATCATTGAGACTCCTCACAGAAAGCACCCTGCCTTTTCCTTCTGGGATGTAAGCAGCTGGCCTTAGCAGGATTATGAGGGCTTGGGGGGGGGTGTCCAATAAATAGCACCCCACTTCCTAGTGCATATTCTGAACCAACAGAAGACAAAGGGTAAAGCAGATGGGAGACCCAACTGTCACTTTTGTTAATGATGGGACTTACATTGGAGAAGTGACATATCATCAAGTAAGAGGATGATCTAGCACTACAACCCAGTATTAGATAGCCTTATGTGCCCAGTCAGGGGCAATGCTGGACCAAGGCAGGCCTCCACTGCGGGACCAAGGCCTCCTGCCCTAAATTCACAGCAGAGAAGGGTAGAACAGAATGTGGGCTCAGAGGGGCTGAGAAGGAATGATCACACCCAGTTTTTCCTTCTGAAACTCACCAAGGAGTTTAAGTCGCTCCTTCTCAACATGCAAGGAGAGGAGCCAGTAGTGTTCTACCAGTGCAACTCCCTCCATGTGGAAAGAAACACAGGAGTGGAGAGAAACTGTCTCCATTTCAACGGGAATCAAAGGAGCCAGAGAAATCCAGAAGTCTAATTAGAGTCTGGGTTTTCTGAATGCCCACCATTGTTCATCTTCTCTACCTTCTTTCCTGTCTCCCCATTTAAACAAAGGAACATGTGCAGGGCCGTGCCCACTCTGGAGACCACGCTGTTTAGATTTTCTAGAAGGTCCCAGTTTATGCCAGTGATAGCTCACGTGCCCTTTTTAGCTCAGAAAGTTGATCACCTTCTGTTAACCTTTTCTGGATCCCCAAAGGTGTCTTCATTACCATCCAGGACTCCGTAGTTTCTCCCAGTCCCTGGATGAACCCTACTTATTTTCCTTTTGTGCCTGGAGTGACTAGATTCAGCCCTGCTTCCCAACTGTACCCAGTGATTCAGACTAAGAAATTGCCCCAAATAGTTTCTGAAGGAGAGGGGTATGGGCAGTGCTGATGGGTGAAAGAAAGGCAGTCTTAGATTGGTCTCTAAGGGACCAGAGGTATGTGGGGCTGAGTTTAAGATGTAGCAGGGAGTTGGGGCGCCTGGGTGGCTCAGTCGGTTGAGCAGCTGACTTCGGCTCAGGTCACGATCTCACCGTTCGTGACTTCGAGCCCTGCCTTGGGCTCTGTGCTGACAGCTCAGAGCTTAGAGCCTGCTTCAGATTCTGTATCTCTATCTCTCTCTGCCCTTCCCCCACTCACACACTGTCTCTGTCTCTCTCTCTCTCAAAAATAAATAAACATGAAAAAAAAAAGATATGGCAGGGAGTGGAGGCCTCTGGGTCTACAGAAAGGAAGAGCATGCTCTATCTAAAGACATTCAAATTCATATATTAAAAAAATTTTTTTAATATTTATTTATTTGGGGGGGGGCAGGGCAGGGCAGAGAGAGAGAGGGAGATGCAGAATCTGAGACAGCTCCAGGCTCTGAGCTGTGAGCACAGAGCCCCAGAAGGCTCAAACCCACAAACTGTGAGATCAAGACCTGAGCTGAAGTTGGAGGCTCAACCAACTGAGCCACCCAGGCGCCCCTCAAATGCATATATTTTAAAGACATTATTCTGGCCAAACGAAATGGATCCGTAGCCAGATTCTGCCCTATAGTTGGGCCATAAGTTGGGATGGGATGGAGTGGAAGAATTGGAACCTGAGAGACTGAGGTTCACTGTCAGGAAGGAGATTCTGACTGAAGGTGTCATCATGCAGTGGTAAAGTGATGGTCCCTGGGGACCAGGAGTCTTTGGTTACCAGAAGACTTGAGCTGATGCCTGGGCATTTGGAAGTTGAAGACCCAAATCAGCCTTGTCACTGGGGGAGTGTGAGGCCAAACAACACTGCCGGGGCAGGGTGGCCTTGAGCAGAGCAGAAGCCTCTCAAGGGAAGCCTATGGGGGTCATATGGCCAATACGCAGAGAGCTAGGGGGCCGGAGTGTAGGGTTGGGTTGAGAGACCAGTTTTCATCAGAGCATGTGAATCCAGATCTTCCTGAGTACCATTGCTTTCCTTAACTGGCCTTCTTGAAAAGTACCACACAGGTACACAAACTATATATGGGGCTGTTGGGTGGGGAGGATCTGAGGTATGGCTAGACAGATTGGTGGGGGGGTCCTGGTTTGGCTCAGGTGGAGGTCAGGACCTTGTTTGTCCCTTTCCTTCTCCCCACCTGCTCTTCCCCTTCTCTCTGCCTCATCCTCTACCTTTCCACAGCCCCTGCATATGTTAGGAGATAGAGTTGGATTGGTTCATCCCTAAGATCTCTTACACCTCCTCCTCCTGGCCATACTCTAGAAGAGGACTGTTTATTCAGTGTGTGATCCTTGGGAAGGTTCCTTCATCCACCTCGAGTCCAAAATGGGGAGCTCAGTAATACCTGCTTTGTCCTGATGATGAAATGGGATAAATAAATAAGGAAATGGAATATGCCTGTCTCCTTATAGGCAGTTGGTGAAGATTGGCTTCATTAATGCCTCCTTTTTAATCCCTTTTTGTCTCTCTCCACTTTCCCGTTTGCTTCTTTCTCCTCTTCCTTTTCTCTTTCCATCCTTCCTCTCTTTATCCTCCCTCACCCCATCTTTACAATGACACATTGTCAATGCTGGGCCTGAGTCTGGGGCTGAATTTGGGCTTTTGAGGTAGACATGAGAGGGCCAGCTGGTAGGAGGGTTCCCATGGCTTCCTGACCACCATGGGGATGGGAATGCAGGAAGGTTTTGATGCAAAATTCTAGGAGCACTCTTGCTGATTCTCTTTCTTCTCTCTCTTTCCTTTTTTCTCTCCCCACACCCCCAGAAAAGGAAGCAAGGCCGAATCACATTTGATACCATGGACTTCGTTGCAGAGGAGGTATGAATAATTCTGACCTTGCTGCTGGGAATTTTCTTTCTGCATCATGGCCTGGAAGAAACATGGAGCTGGGTATCAGGACAGCTGGGTTCAGTCCAGTTCTGCCACCAAGCCAGTGTAGCCTCTTAGTTTCCTCATCTATAAAATAACTGATCTCAGTGATCCCAAGATTCCAGTGCTGACTTCCCGAGGCTGTGAGCCCCCCCAGAACCTGTTGTCACCTTATAACTGAGCAGAACCAGCAGGGAAGATCTCCTGCATTTGGATCTGTGGACAAACAGCCAAAGGCAAAGCAGAGGCTGTGAGAGCTCTAGGCAGAGGAGAAATAATCAGGGTGGTGGGAAAAGCCCAGGCTTATGTGTGAATTCTGGCTCTTCCAAGTTTTCTGAGAGACACTGGATACACCTGTCTCCCACATGGGTATCAGATGGCCATTCTGGGGAGGGAATTACTCATACCTGTGTGAGGCTTTGGATGTGTGACTTGTTCTCTGAATTTCAAGAATCATTATCTCCCCAGTTTCTTCCCACCAAATCTTGGATATTAAATTAAAATTTTATATTTAATTTAAATTTTAAAGAGGCCTACCTGTTTATAGGAAAGATTTGAAGTTCTTACCAGTGGAGACCTGACTTGACTGTGGCCTGGAGTGGCCATGTTGGTTTTTCTTTCAGGGATATGGGGAGAATAGCTTTGTAACTGGTACCAGGACCACCTGGGCCACTCTGTACCCCTCTCCCTCCTTGGAGTCAGGGTATGGCTTCTGTTGCCTGCATCTCCTGGGCATGATCTATTTTCTCATGCCCCATCATGTTAAGACAACCAAATTCTGGATTTGTTTGTTTGTTTTTTCCAACTTTCCAGACTGGCCAGTGTCTGACACTGGGCATTGACGGTTACTCAAGCTTTACTCTTGAGGCAGGAGAAACTTTGAGAGCCACAGAACTGCAGAGATGGAGGCAGTTCTGTGCAGGCCAGTAGAGAGAGAAAAGAGGGCATAAAGGAAACATCCTTTATAGGATATAGGCAGGGCCTCTCAGCTTCCTCTAGGAGTTGTGTCTAGCTCTGTCTCTGACTAAATAAACCTACCCTTTGAGTGACTGACTGCTAATGGGCACCTGTTTTCTTTATGGAGTGATGAATTGGTTCTGAAATCAATTTTGGTGATGGTTACATAACTCATAGAGCCTTAGAATCATGGACTTTTTATTATAGCAGTTGTGAGACATTGGAAACAATGCGTACATTTCAAAAACATAGTGAAAAAAATTGAGTGGGGGGGAAAAGCAAGTTTCATAAACCATATCTGAAGTCTGACATTTATGTAAATAAAAACTAAAGCAACCCTCTATACTGTGGCTGTATGTATATACATAAGTATATATTAATACATAAAAATATCAAGCCCTGGTGGTGGAGAGCAGATCTGGATTGAGGGTGGTATGGTACAAGGAGACTGTAAGCATCTATATTGTTCTGATTTTTAGTGGAAAACTAGTCGTGTTACTTGTGTTATTTGTGTTGTTTTCAAAAATTTTATTTATACACAAGAAAAAGACCAGAAATGAGTATGCCAGACATTAATGGCTAAATCTGGGTGGTGGGATTATGGGCAGTCCTTCCTTTTTTTTTCCCTTAATCCTTCCCGAATGCTAGAGGAACACAATGAGGTGTAGCTGGCCTGAGGTGAGGGAGGCTGTGAGCCCCAAGAAGCAGGCAGGAGCCAAGTCTCCCCAGCCCTGTTTGAATTATACTCCCTTTTCCCCAGACTTTTTTTTTTTCTTGAGGTCTGAGCTTAGATCTGTGTCTGGTTGTGGGGATACTAGGTGGTGTAACATCCCCACCCATCCTTAAGGAGCTAAGTAGAAATTAAGGTGAGGAAACTTACCTGGCAAGTTAAATAACAGAATCAGTTTTATAGGAATCCAGAGAAGGGGGCCTCTAAAAATTGGATATGGCAAGAGAGATTTCCTAAAAGAATTAGGGCCCCTCCTGGGCCCAAATAATCAGTCCTGTTTATAGAAAGCAGAGGCATCTGTGTTTTGTCATAAATGAACCCTGTAGAAATCCCATTGGGTTATTGATAGCAAGAGAGGGCTAGGAAGGAAGAAGGTTGGATTCGGACCTTAAAAATAGCCAACACTTCCATAGTCCTCGCTGGGAACTGGGCCCATTGTAAGCCCTTTACATGTATTAGTTCTGCTATTTGTACAGTCAGGTTCTGCTGTTCTCAGATAGGAAACTGAGGCTGAGGAAGAAGTGACTTGTCCCAAGACATACAGCTAGGAAGGAGCAGGCCAAGGCTCAAACCCAGGTGCCTGGCACCAGAGCCTGTGCGTTATTAATCACTGAGTAACACTGCCCTTCTGTGTGAACATGCGAGGTTTTAGATCTATGGTCCAGAACTTATCATGTCCCACTTTCTTTTGACTTCTATCATAACTACTTTTATGTAAGATTAGCCGGCATTCATTCATTCTTTCCATAAATTTTTATTTTGTTGAATGCCTATTACTGAGACATTATTCTAGAGTAGGGTAAATAAGATAGATGAAGTCACTATC
This sequence comes from Cryptoprocta ferox, assembly GCA_028646485.1. Lineage (NCBI taxonomy): Eukaryota > Metazoa > Chordata > Mammalia > Carnivora > Eupleridae > Cryptoprocta > Cryptoprocta ferox. The sequence continues at coordinate 21,955,994 of CM053576.1, read as the reverse complement.
GTGTTTATATTGGGGCTTATATTCTAGAACACCTACATCTAATGGAACTTTCTGAGATAATGGAAACATTCAGTTGTCTATGTTGTCCAATATAGTATCCAGCAGACACAGGTAGACCTTGTGGCTAGTGTGACTGAAGAACTTTTTTTAAGTTTTATTTGTTTTGACAGAGACAAAGACAGTGTGAGTGGAGGAGGGGCAGAGAGAGAGGGAGACAGAGAATTCCAAGCAGGCTCTGCACTGCTAGCACAGAGCTCGACATGGGGCTTGAACTCACTGAACCGCAAGATCATGGCCTGAGCTGAAACCAAGAGTTGGAAGCTTAACCAATCGAACCACCCAGGTGCCCCTGAGGAACTTATTTTTTGTCTAATTTAATTTAAATATAAATAGCCACACATGTGGCTAATGGCTGCCATATTGGATAGTGCAGTTCTAGAGTGAGTGAGTCAGTGTGTGTATGCGTGTGTGTGTGTGTGTGTGTGTGTGTGTGTGTGTGTGTGTGTGTAGGATGGGGAAATGAGAGATAACCACATTAACAAAAAGGAATAAGGTCACTTCAGAAAGTATTAATTGCTTTGAAAAAAAATTATTCAGAGACTACAGACTGCTGTGAAGGGGACCTACTATTTTAGGTCAAATGATCCATTAGGGACTCCCTGAGGATATGATAACATAGAAGCTGAGAACTGAATAAGGAGGAGGAAGCACACATCCATGTGAAAATCCAGGGGAAGGGCATTCCAGACAGAGGAAACAGCCCAAGCAAAGACTGCAGGACAGAAGTGAGCTTGACACCTGCAGGAGATGGGTAGAAAGCTAGAGACTGGAGAATGTGGGAGAGAGGCAGTAGGTGAGCTTGTGAGGAGTAGGGGGTGTAGGGAGTCAGACCATGTGGGGCCCCTCGGCTGGGTACAGAGTTAAGATTTTATCCTAAGTTCGATGGGCAGCCAGAAGGGGTGTTAACAACTCAAGTGCCACTTTCCCAGTAGGTGGGAGGGGTGGGTGAACGGGTAGATCTGTCCACCCCCCTGGTCCATGAGTCCTGGTTCACCAGGGTTAGTTTCTGTAGGTTTCTTTATTCTTTAGTCTTCTGTAGCATCCTAGGATATAGGCTAAGGCAAGGGAGGTTTCCCCTGACTGCAGGGTACATATGCTGGGGCCTCCTGGAGCCCAGAGAGCCCCATATTGACTCAGAGTGGTCAGTGAATGGCACAGGCAGTATGATCAGGAGTTGGGGATACAGGCATGAGCATGTAGCAGATCTAAGTTATAATCCTGCCCAAGTGTCTTCATCTGTCAAATGGGAATAGTAATTGTGCCTCATTTCTTGGGCTGAGCAAAGATGCAGTGAGATGGTGCATGTAAAATGCGTACCCCGATGCTGGGCACACAGTAAGTACTCATTACATGTCAGCCACTATTGTATGGGGGGTGGGAAAGTGTAAAGGCAGGAGTTTGGGGAGTTGCCCTCTGGCCCCTGGGGGATTCTGCTAGGTCTTGTGTGTCACTCTGGCCCTCTCTCCCCAGGGTCACCTCCCTCCAAGAGCCATTCGGATCACACAGAAGCTGCCTTCCTGGAGGACAGAGCCTGAAATCCAGGCCCTCTGTAACGTCCTGCAGGTTCTGAATAGCTACCGCAACTACTCAGAGCCCCTCCAGCTGCTCCTGGCCAAAGTCATGCGCTTTGAACGGTTAGTGAGGGGCACACCCCTAGGCACCTGGGCCAGGCTGGGCAGGAAGAGCCTTCCAGGAAGGTCATGGCAGGTCTCCTGGCATCTCCATGGCATTTCAGCCATGTCTGTCAGTTCAGTGCTGTCAGTTCATCTTAGTGCTTCTTGTAACTCTTGTGGCACAGTTGATCTCCATTTACTGAGACTCTACCAGAATTAAGGAGCCACTGAATCTGGTGAGGCTCTGGTAGGAACCTCAGAAAGGATCTGGTCCAATTCCTTCCTTTTTCAGATGAGGAAACAGGCTCACATAGTAAGAAAGACCCATGTTCTGTCACCCACATATTAGGGGAGGGAGCTGAGACTCAAATCCAATCCCTAAAAGGCACAATGGATCACAGGTGATTATACGATGTCCAGATAGGAACTAGGGTAAAGGTCTGTGAACTTGGATGGGAAAAAAATTTATGTCTGTTTTTATTAATCTCTAACTAAAATGTATCATTTCCTTCAATCATGGATGTGTGTAATGAACCACACAGTATTAGCTATTTCCATGACTTTTTCACCAAAAGAATTCACCAATATTACATGTTCATGTTGTTGGAGGTTTCTCGAAACTAATTTATATTCCTCACATCTTTGAAATTATAACAGTAATTAGATCTGCTGCTAGATCTGGTCACTCAGTGCCTTAATAAGATGCACATATGCTGCTATACCACAGTTTGGATTTTAAAAGGTAATTTTTAACTGTAATTCTGCCATATTTTATTTTATATATTTAAAGCATTCTGTGAAGACTTCACCAGATCGTCAAAGGGTCCACGGCACAAAAACCCACCATGTAAATATCTGGTACTAGAAAAGTCTAAGAGGTGTGTGTGGAAACATTGCTATTTCATAGGCATTTCAGTGGCTTAAGAGGGGCAGCACAGCAGAATATTTGAGGTAAGGCCTGTCTTAAAAATCTAGGATGTAAGGACACTGGAGGTCTTTGCCCTGATACCTTCCTTCATGGAGGTCACAGGTCACATAATCACATGTGGTTATGACCCATGCAGGATTTGTTTCACAGGTAATAAGCCCGGGAGAGGAGGGAACCCTCCGACTGGCTTGGCCAAAGCAGATTCACAGAAGAGGTAGCATTTGAGTAGGTATATTTGACAAGTGGAGGTGTAAGACAAGAATGTTCCAGGCAGAGGGAACCATCTGCTTTGTTCTAGCTCAGTGAAGAAGAGCAGTTGTCTTAAAGTAAGATTCCATAGGAGGCAGAACGGTGTCATTCAACGAAAAAGCATCATGGAGGTAGAAGAAGCTCTGTAATTTAATGCTGCAGCTGCCACTCGGAGGTGTGACCTCGGGCAAGCCACTTAACCTTTCTGAGCCTCAGTATCCTTGTCAGTGTAATGAGGATACAAACACGGATTTTACGGTTTTTGTGAAGATGAAGAGGTGGTGATTACTAAAGTCCTCTTTGGCTAATTGATATTTTGTTTTATTTTACTTTTTTCCTCAAGTTAGTTAACATACAGTGTAGCCTTGGCTTCAGGAGTAGAACCCAGTGATTCATCTCTTACATATGACACCCAGTGCTCATCCTGAAAAGTGCCCTCCTTAATCCACGTCAACCATTTAACCCACCCCTATCAACCCTCATTTTGTTCTCTGTATTTAAGGGTCTTTTATGGTTTGCCTCCCTCTCTGTTTTTATCTTATTTTTCCTTCCCTTCCCCTATGTTCATCTGTTAAGTTTCTCAAATTCCACACATGAGTGAAATCAATTGGCAAAGAAGATGTCAAACTGTCACTCTTTCCAGATGACATGATACTCTACATGGAAAACCTGAAAGACTCCATCAAAAAACTGCTAGAGATGATACATGAATTCATAGGAGATAAAATCAGTGTATAGAAATAGGTTGCATTTCTATATACCAATAATTGAAGTAAAAGAAAGAGATATCAAGGAATCTATTCCATTTACAATTGCACCAAAAACCATAAAATACCTAGGAGTAAACCTAACCAAAGAGGTAAAAGACCTGTATACTGAAAACTATAGAAAGCTTAGGAAAGAAATTGAAGAAGACACAAAGAAATGGAAAAACATTCCATGTTCATAGATTGGAAGAACATATGTTGTTAAAATGTTGATACTACCCTAAGCAATCTACACATTCAATGCAATCTGTATCAAAACAACACCAGCATTCTTCACAGAGCTAGAACAATCCTAAAGTTCATATGGAACCATGAAAGACCCTGAATAGCCAATGTGATGTTGAAAAAGAAAACCAAAGCTGGAGGTATCACAGTCCTGGACTTGAGCCTGTATTTCAAAGCTGTATCATCAAGACAGTATGGTATTGGCACAAAAACAGACACATAGATCAATGGAACAGAATAGAGAACCCAGAAATGGACCACAAATATATATGGCCAACTAATTTTTGAGAAAGCAGGAAAGAATATCCAATGGAAAAAAGACAGTCTCTTTAGCAAATGGTGCTGGGAGAACTGGAATATGCGGAAGAATGAAACTGGACCACTTTGTTATACCATGCACAAAAATAAACTCAAAACGGATGAAAGACATAAATGTGAGACAGGAAACCATCAAAATCCTACAGGAGAAAACAGGCAGCAACCTCTTTGACCTCGGCTGCAGCAACTTCTTTCTTGACATGTCTATGGAGGCAAGGGAAATAAAAGCAAAAATGAACTATTGGGACCTCATCAAGATAAAAAGCTGCTGCACAGCAGAGGAAACAATCAACAAAACTAAAAGGCAACCGACAGAATGGGAGAAGATATATGCAAATGGCATATTAGATAAAGGGTTAGTATCCAAAATCTACAAAGAACTTACCAAACTCAACACCCCAAAAACAAATAATCCAGTAAAGAAGTGGGGAGAAGACATGAATAGACACTTTTCCAAAGAAGACATCCAGATAGATGGCAAACAGACATGAAATGATGCTTAACATTGCTCATCATCAGGGAAATACAAATCAAAACCAAATGAGATACTACCTCACACCTGTCAGAATGGCTAAAATTGACAACTCAGGAAACAACAGATGTTGGCAAGTATATGAAGGGGGAACCCTATTGCATTGTTGGTGGGAATGCAAACTCATGCAGCCACTCTGGAAAAGAGTGAGGAGGTTCCTCAAAAAATTAAAAATAGAACTACCCTATGACCCAGCAATAAATTGCACTACTGGGAATTTATTCAAAGAATACAAAAATGCTGATTCAAAGGGGCACATGCACCCCAATGATTATTTTCGGGACTGGAAATTAGCAGATCAGACAGGATTCTTTCAGTTGCAAGTGACAGAAAACCCAGCCCTAGGGAATGCATTGGTGACTAATGTATCTGAAAAGTGCTGGATAGTTCTCTAGCTTCCAACTCAGCTGAATCCAGGGGCCCAGTGTCACCAGGACCCAGCATCTGTCTGTCTCTCTCCGCCTCACACGTCATTCTCATAAACCACTTTCTCAGCTAGACTCTCCCTCACAGCAGCAAGATGGCTGCTACAACCATGGCTCCAAATTTTCCTCTCTCCAGTTCAGTCCATTGGGAAAGAGTATACTTCTTCCGGGTCTCTCAAGTCACAGCCTTGTGGTTCTTCCTTCCTTCCTTCCTTCCTTCCTTCCTTCCTTCCTTCCTTCCTTCCTTTCTTTCTTTCTTTCTTTCAAGGGAGGGAGGGAGAGAGAGAGAGAGAGAGAGAGAGAACATGACTGAGGGAGGGGCAGAGAGTGGGAGAGAGAGAATCCCAAGCAGGCTTGCATTATCGCAGAGCCTGATGTGGGGCTTGAACTCATGAGCCATGAGATCATGACCCAAGCCAAGATCAAGAGTCAGATGCTTAACCACCTGAACCACCCAGGCATCCCGATATGTTCTTTCTTAACTAATTGGCTTCACTTGAGTCATCCATGGGTCAGTGATACTCTGATTGTCTGAGAGTCAAGAAAAAGTTCCCCCCAAATAAAATCAGGGTGCAGTTGGCGGAAAAGGTGACCTGATGCTTGGCTGCAAAAGCAATAGATGTCTGCTCCTGGGGACTTGGATTCTACCTCTGACTCACGTGTGACTCACTGTGTGCCTTCAGCAAGCCTGGGGTTCCTTGAGCCCCACTTCCCTCATCCCCATAATGTAGGATGAGCTAGACAGTTTCTAAGGGTTTTTCCAGCTCCAGCTCCAGCTCCAGGAGTCTGTACTTGGACAAACACTGGCCATGCTGTCTCATCCCCAAAGTCTCATTTCCTAGCTGAATGTGCCTGCCTTCTCCCATCTAGTCTTTGTTTCCTGAGCCATCTCCTCTTTCTCCTCTTTCCTATCTCCTCTTTAATGCTCCCCATTACCTTCTGGGTAAAATCCAAAGTTAGCCTAATTTTTGAAGTCTCTTATGATTAGACCCAGCCAAATTTCTCTCCCACTATTCTCCTGACTTCCCTGTCTTCCATTGTCCTTTCTAATGGAACTTACTGTTATTCCTTACTGTTATTCCAGCCACCTCTGTGCCTTTGGACATGGCCATCCCTCTGCGTGGGACACTCTCCCATCTCTCTGTCTACCTGGAAGACTCCAGACACTGTCCTGGAGTCTGCTCTGGCTTTCCTAAGCTGGGTTAAATGCCCTTTCCCTGTGCTTCTGAATTAGCCTGTGCTTACCTTTCTTAAAGCATTTTTAAACCTTAGTTAGTCCCTGTACTTGACCATAATTTTTAGAAAAAAATCTGTCCTTTCTCACTGTGCCTGATAGACACAGTTGGTATTTATTTAATTTATTGAATGAAGGGAATGAATGAATCTTGAAAGAAGTGAAATTCGAACTTACATTTTAAATACAGAAAATTTCCTCTGAGCTTAAGAGAGAAGTCCCAGTTTGCTCTGGACCTGGCACCTCTGTTAGGGTAACAGTTCCCAGTTGTGTAGTGATCTCTTAGGGATTATAATAAGACCATCTGTCTATCCTTTTCTAGGTATGTTCAGCTGTATTTTACAGACAAGAGAAACTGAGGCTCAGAGAGAGAATATGAGTGCCCAGCGTCACACAGCTAGTGGCAGAATCGGGACTTGGATCCAGGTCCGACTCGAAAGCCAGTGCTCTTCAACATTTAGCTACTCACTTGTTACTTTTAGTATTTGCTCATCGATTCATTCAGCTGCTGTTCACTGAGCATTTACTGTATGTCTAAGCAGGCTGACAAAGGCTCTGCTCTCAGGAAGCTTCGGTCTGATGGAGGCAGGCGACTAGGTGAATGTTAGTGAAGAGGTCAAGCCTGATGGGGCTGGGCCTTGACTGCTGTGATGTCCCTTCTAGTCTACTCTGTGCCTTCATGCTCCAGAGCAAAGAGCACGAGCAGCCCAGAGCTCCTCCCAGGGGGCCAGACTCCCTGCTGCTACTAGATCTACTGGCTTTGGGCTTTTCTCAGGTTTGGTCGCAGACGTGTGATGATCAAGAAGGGGCAGAGGGGCAGCAGCTTTTATTTCATCTACATGGGCACAGTCGCAGTGACTGAGGACGAGGACGGCAGCAGTGCTTTCCTGGACCCTCACCCAACATTGTTGCACAAGGGCGACTGTTTTGGGGTGAGCACAGGGAAATGTCTGCCTTCCTGGGACAGGGGTGGGGGCTTGACAGGACTCTTGCTAGAACAGCTAGGCCCAGTCCTGCCCTCTCCTGTGTGTGAGTCTCACCCTGTTGTAGGTCCCGGTGCTCTTACCTGTCACCTGCTGATTGTCTGGACCAGGAGATGTCCAAGCCTGGCTCCTCCTGTCTGTGATGTTTAAGGAATATGTTCTCTGTATAACCACACAGGGATGCAGCGATCCCTCAGCGAGGCACCTTCGGCTTCTTCTCTCTGGTCTGGTCAAGCCTGTTGCCTCTTTTTCCACAGGCAGCATATTAAGAGGGAGGGGATGGGCCTCAAGAGGTGGGGAGTGAGCAGGAGCACAGGGCCAGCCAGGGAATCTGCAGTCTGGGGAGCAGAGATTTCTGGGGGCTGATGGAAGCAAGAAAGAGGTGGGCAAGACTGTGAGTAGAAAGCCAGGGGTAGCCTTTCAGTTGCCTTTGCCTGTGTCCACCCAACAGGAATTGGGCCTTCTGAATCCTTCAGTAAGGAAGTCCACCGTGGTCTGTATGGAAGAAACAGAGTTTCTGGTTGTCGACAGAAAAGATTTCCTTGATAATAAGCTGGACCAGGAATTCCAAAAGGATGCTCAGCATCGGTTTGAATTTTTTAGGTACTCGCATCATCAGCCGACATCTTCCCCCTGGGTGTTTATCAGGGGCCTGCCCTCTCCCTAGGTCCAGTGGGAAACAGTGGGTGCTTTTCTTTGTGTCTGGAGTGCTCTTGAGACAGGAGACACCTCCCAGCCAACTTCTCCATCTAGCAAACTGCTACTATACCTTCAGGTCTCAGCTCAGACATCCCTTCCTTGTGGGACGGTACTAAAAGAGCTAACATGTATGAGCACTTGCTTCGCCAGGCAGGGTGCTGAGACCTTTGTATCAGAGCCTTTACCTGTGACATTGTTTCTCTTGTACTCTCTGGTTTACAGCTAAGGCTTGGGATGGTGATGTACCCAGAATGTTCAATTCAGAAGTCCCTGGGCTTCACTAACCAACCCCATCTGTCCTTACCCCAGAATAGAGAGAGTGCCCCCTAGTGCCTCTATCACACCTTGTGTTTCTTTAAAGCCCAGCCAAACCGTAATTCTTTTTTTTTTTGGAGAGAGAGAGAGAGAGCGAGCGAGCTTGGGGGAGGGACAGAGAGAAGGAGAGAGAGAATTCCAAGCAGGCTTCATGCTTAGCGCAGAGCCTGACATGGGGCTCAGTCTCACAACTGACAGTGAGACCATGACCTGAGCCAAAATCAAGAGTCGAATGCTTAACCAACTGAGCCACCCAGGCACCCCCAAACTGTATTTCTTTTTAATCTTTTTTAAAGTGTTTATTATTTTTGAGAGAGAGAGAGGAAGAGAGAGAGAGAGAGAGAGCGAGCGCAAGTGGGGGAAGGGCAAAGAGAGGGAGACACAGAATCCAAAGCAGGCTCCATGCTATTTGCACAGAGCCTGATGTGAGGCTCGAACTCCCGAACTGTGAGCTCATGACCTGAGCCAAATTTGGATGGTTAGCTGACTGAGCCACCGAGGTGCTCCCAAATTGTACTTCTTGATCACATAGTACCACCTTTACAGTTTATATGCCCCTCAGACAGGAAGCACTATGGCAGTGAGGGCAGATTGGCACCTTCATCTTGGTAACCCCCCCGTGTTGTCATCACGCCAGGCACACACGGGTGCTCACTTAATCATTTCTAGTTACTTGTCTTTAGGAGAAGAATGAAAATCAAATGAAGTATCTACATCGGCCCTGAAAATACAGGCTGTAGGGTTGTGCGCCTCTAGAGCAGTGTGGTGGGCTGCCCTGTAGGGTGGAGTGGAGTGGGAGAACAGGAGCTATAAGAGGGGCTGAAGCCAGCTAAGGGAGGACTTGGTCCTGCAGAGAGGAGCACTTCCTGTCTTCACACAGCGGAAGAATAGGACTGAGTTGCAATCTCAGCTCTTGGGCTTATTAACCATGTAACCCGAGATGGGTCACTTCCCTTCTCTGAGTTTAGTCTCCTGCTCTATAAAGTGAGGATAATGATTCATCTCTCCCACGTCATCGTAAGGATTGAATGAGATGATCATGGGAAGTGTGTGGCCCCGTGGGTGTTTCCCTCTGTGCTTTCCTTCCTGTGTCTCCAGACCCTTCTCTTTGGGATATGGCACTGGCCCCGTTCCCCCTTTGTGCTGTGGATGGAACTCAGTGCCCTTGATGAGGCCTGAGTCATCTGAGTTCTGGCCTCATAATCTGTTGGAGCTGAGAAAATATGAGATGATTGTTAGCAGCCCTGTGGGGCTGCGTGTGAGGGAAGGCAAGTCCCTGACTGGTGGCGTAGGAGCTCAGGGGAAGGCAGGGGAGCACAGTAGGGTGGGCCTTCAGTCATAGAAAAAAAAAAGATGTGAGTTCAGATGTTTCCCATTCACCGGTCATAGGCTGGAGTATTTGAAGCTGATAGGTTGGAGGAGGCTGAAGTGAGCTGCCCAAACCAAAGGTAAGGTCAGGACTGCTGGGCTGGGGGACAGAATAACAGGTGAGCTAAAGTGAGGAACTCTCAGAGTTGCTTGGAATGAGACTAGCCTAGTGAGCACAAGGTTAGGGGATGGAGCCAGGAAGAAGCCCCCGGAGGGCAGAGTGGGAGGAAGAGAAGCAGAGCGCAGGATTGAAGACCAGCAGAGGGGAGAACCCCAGGGGGGTGCCACAGGCCAGGGGAGGGAACAGGAGGGCAAGTAAAATCCTCCACCTTGGGCATTTGCAAGAGCAAGATGTGTTGCCTTTCTGGAAACTGCTGAGAGCAGAGCACCTTCTGTGATGAGGGACAATTAATTCTAACAGTATTTTCCCCTCAGGAAGATGGATCTGTTTCAGTCGTGGTCTGATGAGAAGCTGTGGAAGCTCGTAACCCTGGCAAAGGTGGAGAAGTTCTCGTATGGGCAGCTGATCTTAAAAGACTTCATAGAATCACCCTCCATCATGTTTGTCTTCAAGGTGAGAGGCCTAGGATGGGGGAGGGGTGGAAGCTGGGAAGGCACACCTAGTATAATGTCCTGTGGCCACACAGGCAGGGTCTGAGCCCTGTTCTGCCGCAATCTCCTTCTCTGAGCTTCTGTGTGCTAGCTGCAAAAGGCATACCATACAGTTTGGCCTCCCTCATTCCAAGGGTTGCTATGAACTTTGGGACACACAGCTGTTATATTAGAAAGAGGGCCACAGGGTACCCGCTCCTTAAGTTCATAGATGTGCTTATTTATATACAGATACATACTTAAATTATGCGTTTGGCCCTTGAATCTTAATGATGCCAGGTGAGTTTTTAAAATTATAATTTTTACTGATTTGAAGGGGACATGCACCCCAATGTTTATAGCAATGCTATCAACAATAGCCAAATTATGGAAAGAGCCCAACTGTCCATCCACTGATGAATGGATAAAGAAGATGTGGTATATGTATACAATGGAATACTACTCAGCGATGAAAAAGAGTGAAATCTTGCCATTTGCAACAATGTGGTTGGAACTGGAGGGTATTATGCTAAGCGAAATAAGTCAGTCAGAGAAAGACAAATATATGATTTCACTCAGGTGGAATTTGAGAAACATAACATGAACATAGGGGAAGGGAAGGAAAATAAGATAAAAACAGAGAGGGAGGCAAACCATAAGAGACTCTTAAATACAGAGAACAAACTGAGGGTTGTTGGCGGGGGGCGGGGTTAAATGTGTGACAGGCACTTCGGGATGAGCACTGGGTGTCAATATGTAAGAGATGAATTTCTGGGTTCTGCTCCTGAAGTCAAGACTACACCTGTAACTTGAGAATAAAAAAATAAATGCATAAAATTATAATTTTTAAATTATAGAAGTGATATGACCACAACATAAAACAGAGTTCTGGAAAGAGGGAAGACATCACCCATGAACTCATCACCTCAGAGTAGATTTTCAGAAGCGGAATTGTTTGGTGTCATCATTTTTATGAATCTTGGAACAAGTTACTCTCCAAACAGAACCACTTTATCCAGCTTCCAGCAGTGTACACCTTTGTACCTCTGCCAGGCTTGCCAGGCAGTCTTTCAAAAGTTTTTTTTTTTTTTTTTTAAGTAGCCTTCATACCCAGCATGGAGCCCAATGTGGGGCTTGAACTCATGACTGAGATCAAGACCTGAGCTGAGATCAAGAGTTGGACACTTAAGGGGCACCTAGGTGGCTCAGTTGATTAAGCATCTGACTTCAGCTCAGGTCATGATCTCATGGCTCGTGGGTTCAAGCCCTGCATTGGGCTCTGCACTGACAACTCAGAGCCTGAAGACTGCTTCAGATTCTGTGTCTCCCTCTGTCTCTGCCCCTTCCCTGCTTGTGCTCTGTCTATTTCTCTCTCTCTCTCAAAAATAAATAAACATTAAAAAATTTAAAAAAAAGTTGGACACTTAAAGGACTGAGCCTCCCAGGCGCCCCTCAACAATTTTCTAATTTAATAGATGGCAACTGCTACCTCATTGAGGATTTAATTTACATTTTTCCTGATTACTAGTGAGATCAATCATGTTTGTTTACTGTCTAAATTTTGTCTTTTGTGAATTGCTTTTTGTCCTGTGCCAACTTCTCTGTTGGCTGATAATGAAAAGAAAATCTAACATTTATTGAGCACATACTATGTCCCTGGTTGTGTGCCTCAAGGGTTTTATTTCATTTTGGCCTCACAGTAGCCCAACGGAGGTTGGTAGTGTCATTCCCATTGTACACAGGTGGAAACTGAGGCACAGGAAGGAGAAGTGGCTCCTCCAAGCTCACATAGTTGATGAGGGACAGAAGCCAGGTCCAACCCAGGTCTGTCTGACTCCAAAGCTCTTCTCAGGAGCTGGGATTTGCAATTTGAGTCGATCTTTCTGTCAGTTGTTGACTCTGCTCAACCCCTCAGTAGTTTCCATGATCATCATGAGAACTACCATTTTTTTGAGGCCCTTTGTTCCTGTGCTAGGGGTTCTACTAGCATTGTTAATTTTATTTTTGTTTATTTTGGTACAGGTAATACCTGCACATGGTTCGAAATTCAAAAGGTTCAAAAGAGTAATGTTTCCCTCTCACCTCTTTCCTCCTGCCACCCAGTACTTTTCTCCAGAGACAGTCACTGTCACCACTTTCTCATGTGTCTGTCTTGCATCTATTCTTTGTATACAGAGGCAAATGCATGTGTATATTTTTTCCTTGTTTTCATAAATGACATCATATTATGCAGGCTGTTCTGCACTTTGCTGTTTCAAGAGTGTTTCTATAGATTGTTCCATATCAGTACATACAGAACCCACTCATTCTTTTTTACCACTTGTGCAGTGTTTCACTTAGGCTTGTACTTGAATTTATCTAACCAGTTCCCTATTGATGGATGTTTAGGTTGAATAGCTTTTGCTATTTCAAACAGTGTTTTGATGAATAACTGTGTACATAGTACCATTTCACCATAAATCTTCACTATAGCTCTATCAGGAAGATATTTATAATAATAATAATAATAGTTGTTATTATTATTAATTTGAGAGAGAATGCACAAGTGGGGGAGAGGGGCAGAAAGACAGAGAGAGAGAGGGAGGGAGGATGTTAAGCAGGCTCCATGCTTAGTGCAGAGCCCAATGCAGGGCTTGATCCCGTGACCCTGGGATCATGACCTGAGCTGAAATCAAGAGTCAGACACTGAGGAAGCTGAGGTGCCCCTGAGGAAGATATTATTACTCCAAGTTTACAAATGAGGAAGCTGAAGTTAAGACACCTTAAGAAAGGCCATCCAAACTTTCAGTATCTCCTATATATCTGTTGCTCATATTAAGCCACCAGACATTTGTTGAGTTTGTGCCAAGGTTGATTCATGCTCTGGAGGGATATGAAGATGGAAAAGACTGTTTCTCTCTGCTTATATGTCTCTTACATTAGGTTCTGAGCAGAGACAAAGGCCCATGCCAACTACCAAGTGATTAGCGCAAACTTTTTGAGTTACAGGGACTCAGGAGGGGAAATCTCTCTAAAGGCTGGAGGCTGTACAGAAGGCTTCCTGGAGGAGGTGAGGCAGGAATTGAGCCTTGAAGTATTGGACAATTAGACAAAAAAGGGGGCAAGATTCATTGTGTGCTGGAGCTGGCTCTTACTGGGCTATGAGAGCTGTTTAAGTTTTCAGGAATTTTTCAAGACAATAGTACAATAGTTAATAAAAATGAAATATGTAGGGGTGCCTGGGCAACTCAGTCGGTTAAGCATCTGACTCTTGGTTTTGGCTGAGGTCATGATCTTACAGTTTGTGAGACTGAGCCCTGTGGTGGGCTCTGCACTGACAGTGTGGAGCCTACCTGGGATTCTCTCCCTCCCTCTCTCTGCTCTCCTCTGCTCATACACACTCTCTCTCAAAATAAATAAGTAAACTTAAAAAAATAAATAAAATCTATTCATCATAGATTCATCATAGAGGTTACGCCATTGATGAACAAGCAACGTTCTGGTATGTATAGCACTAAAATAAAGAAGGTTTCCATTTAATGAATATAATTTATACAAAGGTGAGAACTGATTTGCCTGTAGATTGCAAACTAGTTTTAATAATATTAAATGTATTGGGGGCACCTGGGTGGCTCAGTTGGTTAAGCATCGAACTTCGGCTCAGGTCATGATCTCACGGTTTGTGGATTCCAGCCCCATGTCGGGCTCTGTGCTGACAGCTCAGAGCCTGGAGCCTGCTTCAGATTCTGTGTCTCCCTCTCTCTCTATGCCCCTCCCCCACTTGCACTCTTTCTCTCTCTCTCAAAATAAACATTAAAAAAAAAAAGACTTTTTAAAAATGTATTAGGAAAAGAGTGGATTGGATGCAAATTTATTTGTCAAATCACAGTTGACTTGTGACTATAGATTGGCCATGGTTACAAGAATTCAGCCAGAGCCTACAACAGCCTTCTGTGAGAATCCATTGGTTATATGGAACTTCTTTAAAAAAAATTTATATTTTAAGCATGCTCCATGCCCAACATGGGGCTCAAACTTACGACCCTGAGATCTAGAGTCACATGCTCTACTGACTGAGCCAGTCAGATGCCCCTATATATAGAAACTTTCAATAAAAGTATAGTTATTTTATTATTTCTAAATTGTGTATAACACAACCTTTATAAGAGTAAGAGTCATAGACATGCATACATTTTCCCAGAGAGCCGATTATTAAACTTATCACTAGGGGTATGTTTGTGTTGTTAATTCTGGGTTCAGTCCCAGAGAAGGGAGTCAAGACTAACTAAACATAAGCAGGAGGGGAGTTATTGCAGGATGTGAATGGCTAACAGATTTACTGGTGAGGGGGAGGCCTGAAGGAATAGACCTTCGACTGAACATGACCCCCACATGACTCCAAGTCAGAGTCCAGAACTGGACAGTCACATGTGCTGCTGCTCCTGCCACGTTCAGGAAGTCATGTCTGTAGCCACTGCCTCCACAAACATAGTTGTCCTGCAGTCTAAAACCAAGCCTTGCCCAAGCGCATCTGGGTGGTGGAGCCCAAATCACTTCCTAAGGTGCAAGGGGGCTTTGGAGATGTTTGGGAGTGTTTGGCTTTCAGTCTCTACACTCTAAGGGATTGGATGCACAGGATCTGACCCGGAGGATGGACGAAATGAGGAAGAGGTCCTTGCCAGCCACAGGGAATAGTTTGATAAGTTTGGAGCATCCTGATGGTCATGTGGAGAGCAGGGAGAACCTAGGAGAGAGAATGGTAGTGCCGAACCCTGAAGGCCAGCCCGAATATTTTTGCAGTTCCTTCTCCTCCTTGACATCTGCTTCCTCTTTCCTAAAGTTTTGGGGTGACCACCTCCAAAGCCAAGAATGCCATGTGTCCCCAAATTTAACCCTGAAGTCTTTTGATACTATATAGCCAGGAAGGTTTGGGGGCATGAGTGGTAAAGGATATAAGGTCAAGACTTGCTTTAATCAGCATGATGATTACATTTTGACCAGCAGAAAATTCTTAGTCTCTTTTAGTCTCAATTTCTTCATCTGTAAAACAGGACTACTTACCTCATAAGGTCGACAAGGATGAGAGTTAGTCTAGTCCAGATTTACTCAGTTCACATTTATCCTTGAATTCAGCGGTTCTAAGTGTTGTCTCTGGATCAGCAGCATCAGTATCACCTGGGAACTTATTAAAAATGCAGATTCTCAGGCCTACCCAAGAGCTGTTCAATCCAAAACTCAGTAATCTGTCTTGATAAGCCTTCCAGGTGATTCTGATGAACACTAAACGTGGAGAACTCTGACCTGAGGAAAGAGTTTTTTCCAGATTTGAGTAAGCATAAAGAACACTTAGGGGGCTTCTTCAAAAGGCAAATTTCTGCCTCATCTCAGAGATTCTCATTCATTAACTCTGGCCATCTGCATTTGAATAAGGATAGCTGGTGATTCTAATGCAAGCACTCTTGAACTTCATTCTGAGAAAAACAATACAGATATCAGAAAGTGACAGCAGATAGGAAGCATCCTGGCTAATAGGTGAGTTTGATTTGTCCTTTACAGTGTTTTACTGAAAACTGATTTAATCATTATTATGAAGATTGTAAATAAAATTTCGGATTTCTGGCGTCTTTTGAATATTCCAGAAGATCAGGCAACACCAGGCTGTATTGTGATGTGGCCCTCTCTGGTTGGAGCTGAAAATCACCTACCCTTTCTAAAGGGACTGCTCTTTTGTCCCATTTTTATTTCCTGCCTGGCCAGCTGCTTGGGGCATTCATTCGTCTGAGACTGGGAGGTCCCGACCCCTGTGGTTCACCAATATGGCCACTAGAGGGCGATAGCAGTGAGGGGCCTGGGTGTGCTGGGGACCAGGGAAAGTTAGGGAAGGTGATATCCTGGAGGCATAGAAAACATAGTTAATGCCCAAAATCAATTCATTTGGAACAAATTATCATTTGGGGGCACATGGTGAAATTGTTTTCTACACAGATGCAGATGGGGTTAAAGACTCACGAGAGCCTTTCTGAGAAGAAAATGTTCACCTGTGTTTCTCTGACACCTGCAGTTCCTTTATAAATGTTGACTGAATGTTCACTAAGCCTCCAAGACCAACACCTGGCATATAATAAGGGCTTAATAAATGTCTTATCCCTTCTCCTTCCTCTTCAGTAGTAGTTGGTCTTGAACCTTAACTACAATGTGTCTCTTAAAGTTCCTACTAAAAAAGGGTAAGATTTTATAAAGATATGAAATAAATAAGAAAAATGACATATCTTTCTTTCCTACCAGATTAGGAAGGATTAAAAGGATTGTGAAAACCCAGCTTTCAATGTAATACAGAGATATAACAAGCTCTGTTATATACTGTCAGAGAGAGTGTAAACTAATCTAACATTGCTGGAAGGCAATTTGGCAATGTGTGTCAAAATTTAAAACATACATGCCTGTAGGAAACAATCCCAAGGGGATAATCAAACATGGGCATTTTATTAGGATAAACAAGGTTATGTTGCAATTCTAAGCAAGCCTCAAATCTCAGTGGATTAACTAACAAAGATGCATTCCTTCCATCCCACTATTTGATCAGCAGGAGTCCTTGCTTTTTATGGTCACTCAGGGACCCAGCCCACTGGGGACTATCTTCACCTATGCTTCTGTGGTCAATAGGACAGGGGAAGGTAGTGTTGAGAATCAAGCACAGGCTGTTAATGTTTCCACTCACTTTATCAGAGTCACTTTGCTAAGGAAAGTGGCCAAAGCAAGTAAGAAGGCCATATCTGATTCAAAGGAAAACAAAACAAAACAAAACAAAACAAAACAAAACAATCCTGCCTTATGCTTGGGGGGAGAACTTGAGTATTTGTGAACTGCCTTAATGACCACTCTAGGCATTAAGATGTGTGTACAAGATTATCAGTTAAAGCTGCTGTCATAGAAACCCAACTGCAGTGGCTTAGTGAACAGTAGTTTCCTTTTGTCTTGCAGCAGAGAGTCTAGAATTAAGCAATCCAGGGCTAGAACAGCTGTTCGGGGAAATTTTCAAGACCCCAGTCCCTTCTAGCTTCTCACCTCATCATCCACGGCATATAGCTTTCATCCTAATGGTCTCTATGTGACTATTCCACCTCCAGCCATCACATCTGAGTTTTAGGCAGAGGTAAGGGGGAAGGACAACTGCAGGTTTCCTGGGAGTTTTATCCAGCAGACTTCCACTTATATGTCAGTAGCTAGAATGGTGGTGAGTTTTGTAAATTGGGGGTTTTACTGTCCTGAACAAGAGCAGAGTTATATATAATACTGACACATTAGAAAGAACTGAATATTAATCTTCAAAAATATTTCCTTGAGGTGTAACATGTGCAATAAAGAACTCAGATCTAAACTTTACAGCTTAGTGAATTGTTACATATGTATATACTTGTGTAAGCATCACCCAAATCAAGATAGAGATCATTTCTAGTACCCCAGAAGGCTCCCTTGTACCCTTTGCAAGGAAAAATCTGCCCCCCCAACCAAAGATAACCACAAAGCCAGATTACTTTTGACTTTTTTTTTTTAACATTTATTTATTTTTGAGAGACAGAGCATGAGCAGGGAAGGGGCAGGGAGAGAGATTGAGAGAGAGAGAGAGAGACAGACAGAGCTGTCAGCACAGAGCCTGACGCGGGGCTTGAACCCACAAACTGCAAGATCACGACGTGAGCCGAAGTCAGACGGTTAACTGACTGAGCCACCCAGGAGCCCTTTTACCTATTCTTGAACTTTATATAAATGAAATCATACAGAATGTACTCTTTGTGTCTGACTTCTTTTGCTCAACTATTTATTTTAAATTGTATGTAAGTTATGGCATACATAGAATAATATGCAATCACTAAAAACAATAATGTAAAACCATATTACTTGGCATGAAATGATGTCCTTGATATATATATTATTGAGTTCTTAAAAAAGGTTACAAGGATCTATTTTACATAAAAGGATTCATGTATGAAAAAAATTGTAAATGTGTTGTTATAACATTATAACATTATTTGTTGTATTTACAGAGAAAAGTTTGAAACAATAGTCACCAAAAAATACTTGTTATTTCTGGGTGTTAGGATGAAATAATTTTAAGTTTCTTTATGCTCTGCTGTTTGGTTTGAATATTTTAAAAATTTTTAATTTTGGAATGGTTTTAAATTTATAGAAAAGTTGCAAGAACAGCACAAAGAATTCCTGTATAACCTTCATCCAGATTCATCAATTGTTAACATTTTGCTACATTTGCCTCTTTTTTCCCCCTCTGTTTCCCTGCCTGAATCATTTGAGAGTTAAATATCATTTGTTATACTCATTTACCCCTGTATACTTAAGTGATTCTTTTCTTTAAAATTTTTTAAATGTTTATTTATTTTTGAGAGAGCGTGACAGAGCAGAGCATGAGTGAGGGAGAAGCAGAGAGAGAGGGAGACACAGAATCTGAAACAGGCTCCAGGCTCTGAGCTGTCAGCACAGAGCTGGACATGGGGCTCGAACTCACAAACTATGAGATCATGACCTAATCCGAAGTCAGATGCTCAACCGACTGAGCCACCCAGGTGCCCCTTAAGTGATTATTTTCCAAGGTCAGAAATTAACTGCAGAATAATTCTCCAAATCGGAATTTAACACTGATGAAACATATAATCTACAGTCCATAGTCCATTTCCCCAATTTCCCCAATCATATTCTCTATGGTGATTTTTCTCCCAATGCCAACATTTATTTAGTTCTTATGCCTATTTTATGCCTATTTAGCTATTTGAACTTGTGATGAGTAGATAACATTTTCATTAAAAAAAGAAAAAAAAAGAAAAAGGAACCTGAAACCTCTTGCATTAAGCCAAGTAAACTGGGGTAAGATGCAATAGAGAGAGCTAGTCTTCAAAGTCTGGTCGGCCTGGAGCCTCAGGAGTTAGCCCCTTTGTTTGTGTCCCTTGATGTTTCCAGGGCAGCTGTGAAGTCCTGCGTCTGATAGACCTTGGGACCTCGCCTTTCTACTACAAGTGGATCTGGCAGCATCTGAAGCTAATATACGACACACCTCTGAAGACCCACCTCAATGGTAACTGGCCTCTGCGCACAGCAGGGGGCGCCTGGGCCCTTCTGCTTCTACTTCCCAGCCCATAGAATCTTAGACCTCTAGAGCTAGAAAGGCCCGGCAGGATGTCTGGTTTGATCCCCTCTTCTCCCAGCTGTGCAAATGTTGCCCACATGGCCCCACCAGGTGAGGCTCCTGCCCCCCCTTCCAGCTCCTCCTTTTTAGGCTCTCCTTTGTGTCAGGTGCTCTGAGTGAGAGGGGTGGAAAGGAGCCTGGAGCTTGACAGAGCTGGGTTTGAATCTCACTGACTAGCTGAGTAACTCTGATGAGTACTTAAAGCATCTAGGCCTGGTTTCTTCATGTCTGTCATGGTAGTGTCATGGTTAGGAGCACAGGCCCAGGAGCCAAACTGCTTGTGTTTGAATCCAGGATCCTTCTCTCACGAGTTGTGTGATACTGGGCAAGTGACTGTGTCCCTGTGAATCAGTTCCCTCAGACTCCATAAACGTGAATCATGGTCCCTACCTCATAGGCTTGTTATAGAATTAAGCAAATGAATATATAAACCTCTTAGAACACTGCCTGGATGCATTAGTATATAGTAGATGTTTGCTGTCTTTATCACACAGGTTATTAGGGAGGCTCAATCAGATTGTGTATGGACAGGGCCTGTTGGTGCTCAGGGAATGTCATTTCTCTTCTCATGTCAATTTTTTCCCCTCTCTTTCCCACTCCCAATCCACCAGAGAAAAAGCTGCATCCCATAACATTTTTTACCCAAAATTTATTTATTGTGGCAAAATACACATAGCATGAAATTTACTACCTTAACCATTAAAAAAATTTTTTTTGTTTATTTACTTTTGAGACAGAGAGAGACAGAGCACAAGTGGGGGAGGGCCAGAGAGAGAGGGAGACACAGAATCTGAAACAGGCTCCAGGCTCTGAGCTGTCAGCACAGAACCGGATGCGGGGCTCAAACTCACAAACTGCAAGATCATGACCTGATCTGAAGTCAGATGCTTAACTGACTGAGCCACCCAGGCGCCCATAACCATTTTTAAATGTACAATTCAATGGTATTAAATATCTTCATAATATTGTACAATCATCACCACCATCCATTTCCTTAACTTTTTTCATTTTGTAAAACTGAAACTGTATACCTGTTAAACAGTAACTAATCGTTTCCTCCTCCCCCTAGCCTCTGGCAACCACTGTTCTACTGTCTATCTTTGTGCTTGTGAACTACTCTAAGTACCTCATATAAGTGGAAGCATACAGTTTTTGTCTTTTTGTGATTGGCTTATTTCACATAGCATAATGCCCTCAAGGTTCATCTATATTGTAGCATGTGTCAGAATTTCCTTCCTTTTTAAGCCTGAATAATATTCCATTGTACATATACATCAAATTTTATCCATTCATGTATCCATAGACACTTGAGTTACTTCCACATTTTAGCTATGGTGAATAATGCTGCTATGGGCATGAGTATACACTTATCTCTTTGAGACCCTGTTTTCTTTTGAATATACACCCAGAAGTGGGATTGCTGGGTCATATGGGTAATTCCATTTTTAATCTTTTTAAGGATTCCCCATCTGTGTTTCATAGTGGCTGCACCATTTTACATTCACACCAACAATGCACAAGAGTTCCAATTTATCCACATCCTCAGCAGCACTTGCTATTTTCTGTTTTTTTTTTAATGTTTATTTTTGAGAGAGAGAGAGAGAGAGAGAGAGTGAGCGAGCGAGCGAGCGCACATGCACGCACACAGGGAAGGGGCAGAGAAAGAAGGAGAGAGAGAATCCCAAGCAGGCTCTGTACTGTCAGCACAGAGCCCCACACAGGGCTGGAATTCACAAACCCATGAGATCATGACCTGAACTGAAATCAAGAATTAAATGCTTAACCAACCGAGACCCAGTCGCCCCTCTTTGTTTTGTTTTGTTTTTTTAATGATATTGATCCTAATGGATATGAGATAGTATCTTGTAGTTTTGATTTATATTTCCCTAATCATTATTACTATCATTTTTATGTGCTTATTGTCCATTCACATATCTTCCTTGGAGAAATGTCTATGCAAGTTCTTTGTCCATTTTAAAATCTGCTTGTCTTTTTTTGTTAAGCTTTAGGAATTTCCTATATATTCTAGATATTAATCCCTTATCAGTTATATGGTTTGCAAGTATTTTATCTCATTCTGTGGGCTGCCTTTTTACTTTGCTGATATTGTCTTTTGATGCACAAATTTTTTAATTTTCATGAAGTCCAATTTGTCCATTTTTTTCTTTTGTTGCTTATACCTTTAGTATACATCCAAGAAATCACTGCCATATCCAGTGTTGTGATATTTTTGCCCTGTTTTCTTCTAAAAATTTTATAGTTTTAGGCCTTACATTTAGGTCTTTGATCCATTTTAAGTTAATTTTAATATGTGGTGTTAATAAGGGTCTAACTTCATTCTTATGCATGTCAATATTCAATTTTCCTAGCACCATTTATTGAAAAAACTGTTTTTTCCCCCATTGAATGGTCTTGGCACCCTGCATTTGACCATATATCTGAGGGTTTATCCCTGGGCCTTTATTTCATTCTTTTGGTTTATATGTCTGGTTTTATGCCAATACTACATTGCTTTGATTGCTGTAGTTCTGTAGTAAGTTTTGAAATCAGGAAGTATGAGCCCTTCTGCTTTGTTCTTTTTCAAAATTGTTTTGGCTATCTGGGGTCCCTTGAGATTTCATATGAATTTTAGGATGGATTTTTTATTTCTGCCAAAAAGTCATTGGGATTTTTAAAGAAATGTTTATTGTTGAGAGAGAAGAAAACACGAGTGGGGGAGGAGCAGAGAAAGAGGGGG
This sequence comes from Cryptoprocta ferox, assembly GCA_028646485.1. Taxonomy (NCBI): domain Eukaryota; kingdom Metazoa; phylum Chordata; class Mammalia; order Carnivora; family Eupleridae; genus Cryptoprocta; species Cryptoprocta ferox. The sequence continues at coordinate 21,933,775 of CM053576.1, read as the reverse complement.
GCAGAGGATCTGAAGTGGGCTCTGTGCTGACTGCAGAAAGCCTAATGCAGGGCTCAAACTCACAAACGGTGAGATCATGACCTGAGCCAAAGTCGGATGCTTAACCAACTGAGCCACCCAGGTGCCCTGTCATTGGGTTATTGGGATTTTAATAGGGATTGCATTGAATCTATAGTTCCCTTTGAGTGGTATTGAAATCTTAACAATACTAAGTCTTCCAATCCATGCACATGGGGTGTGTTTCCATTTATTATACTTTGATCTTCAGAGCTCTTTCTTTGTGCATCTCTCTGCTCTCTGGTGAACTCTTGCTGTCCTGTCCTCCCCAGAGTCTCAGTTCTGTCTCATCAATTCAGGGAAACTTATGGGATCCACCTGGGTTCCCCTTCCCTGCAACGTGGCCCAGAAAACCTCCCAACACCTCCAGGCAGTAAGCTGGGGCAATAGTAGGGCTCACCCCATTCGTTTTCTGTCTTGCAGGGATGATTGTTCTTTATGGCCTGCTGCCCAATATCTTGAAAGCCATTTTTTTCATACATTTATCCCAGTTTTTTTTTAACTTTATAGTTTATTGTCAGGTTGGTTTCCATATAACACCCAGTGCTCTTCCTTACAAGTGTCATCCACCATGACCATCA